>VZSZ01010143.1:33058-106139 GCA_013398815.1 Ibidorhyncha struthersii
TCCCAGAGACGCTTTCTGCCCGCAAATATCCTGTTTGACAAGAAAATGCGAAACTTAAAGGACATTTGGCTCATCTAGCAGCTTCCGAGGGGAGAAGCACGAACCGTTAAGGAGTGTACTGACACACAAATGCTTGACGTGGGTTTCTGTCAGTGAAACAAGTAGAAGGGACGGCGACGGGGACACGGGGACACGGGGGGGGATGACAATAGTGTTATTAGTTTCCCCTGGCAGCCTCCCTGAGAAGCAGGACGGTACCTCTCACAAAAGAGAGGAAGGCCAAAGACACCATCCAGGGCAGAGCGGGGCCGTGCCCCAATTAATCCAGATTCAGAGGAAACACAGAGTTTGTGACCCATGAATGTGGGAGAGAGGGATGCTGAGAATGGACTGGAAGGATGCTGCAAAGCTTCAGGATGAATTGAGCAGAAATGCTCAACATCAGGCAGGATTTGTCCCTGAATTACACCAGTGAGCTTCTCTTCCAAAAGAGAAGAATTTATTTTCTGCTTCATACAAACATTAGAGGTGAAATTGGATATATTCTTTCATTTCTTGGCATAAATAGCTGTGCAGACCATAATGGACAGATGCTCTGTATGGTCCTCTGTCTTCATGTGTCATTTGATGCTCCTTGTGTACACTTTCAGACATCACAAAACCAAATATATTTATCAGAGTTGTTCTGCACTGTTCAGAGACTTGTATTTACCCTGCCATGCATCACTCAGGGTAGAAAGATTATTTAAATATGTAAGTACAGTAATATCCATAATTTTCAAAAGCAATGCAAGATGTCTCCATTTTGAGACCATTTGGGAAACCAGGCCACTCAGGGCATCCCAGCTCAGGGGAGCCAGGTCTGAGGAATCCAGGACTACCAGGCACTTTGGAAATCCTCCTGGATGTGCTTCCTGATGAAGTGTTGGGGAATGCAAAATAGTCCTATCACTCTGGAGAGATGGCAATGGACTTGAAAGAAACTTCATGGTTTGGCACTGCAGAGAGGTGCAGATGATGATGGCTGGTTTTTGACAAGCAGAGTGGAGGAATTTACATTGGGGAAATACGTAAATCATAAGGGTTTGAAAAGGCCGATTTTTATTTCTTATAACAATTTGATGAACACCCAGCAACAGAAGTTATGAACCAACAGCCATCACATAATAGTTTAGAGACAACAAACATGTTATCAAAAATTTTCCTACCTTCTAGGTTTTTGTATTTATCAGGACACTTCCAACCTGAGGAATTGGGAAGAATATGGGAATTGGCAAGATCTGGGGAAAGAAAGGGAGGAGGGAAGCAAACACATTCTTTGAGAGAAGTGCTGAGCTTTGTATTTTAAGGCAGGGGGTCCTATTGTATTGCTTCCCCAGCCTTGTAGTTTAAGAGCCCTTTATTGAAAGCCACTTTTCACACCTCCCCAAATGTGGTGAGAGCTCTCAGCTGCCATTCAGTGAGTGAGGATTTTCAGCATTTTCCAGGAGATGCTCAGCACCATGGAGATCCAAGCCCTAAGACATACGATGGGTTTCTGTGAGGCTGAATCTTCAGGATGCTGCCTCTTTGGTTCCTTGGAGTTGATTTTCAAAGCACCTGTCCCCGTGGTCATAATGTTATTCTTAGCTGTGTAAAATACACCTAGGGATCCCTCTTACAGAGGCTGGTGGTAGTATAAATAGAAAAATGTTATTAACTGCCAATATCAGCAATGCTATACAATTTACCTGTCTCTTCTTGTGCAGGGCAGAGGCTGGATTAAGTGATTTAATGTACAACATCAGTGCAATAAAACGTAATAAAATCAAGAACAACTGCGAGGTTTCTAGTGTATTAGAGCCTCTCTCCTAATTGTCCCTCCCATTTGTATTTCTAACTTCACAATCCTCACTTCTCAAAAGTCTTGCCTGGATTTCTGGGAAATATCTTAATTTTTCATTCCTCACCCCATACCAATACTTAGCTTTTCATGGACTCCTTAACAAAAGCGAGAGAGTGTTCTTGGCCAGAGTTTTGTGAACTTACGGGCAGTAGTGAGGAGGGAAAAGAAAAAGATTGTTTCTAAGCTTGGGATAGTTCCCGGATCCACTTGACCCTTGCCCTTGCAAAGAATTGTACCAGCACCACGAAGGGGAAGAGACAAGCTCACAATGGGAGAGGGAGGCACAGCAGCAACAGGAGCTACAGCAGCCAGTGCTGCTGATGAGAGAGATACCTGTAACCACAGCAGCCCTCCGGTTTTCCTTATTTAGTCTCCTAGAGTTCTCTTCTCCTCTGTACAAGATTGCTGCTGATCTCCTTGGGTATTATTATAACCTTGCTGGACCAAGGGGTCTCCAACAAGGTCTTTCCGATCCAATGAAGGGAGAGTAGGTTTTTTGTAGGGCAGTGGGCAGAGGCACCGTGGGAACGGTTGGACGTATATCCCACTTCTTCAGCCTGCAACATGAAAAGAGGAAGGATCCCAGGGGCACTGGGGTATTTCTGGTTACTGTTTGCTGCTCTTACTCTTTGTGCTTAGCATATTAGCTGCAGGTCACAAGCTTCCCTGGGGAGGTATCTGTTTTCTTGCCAAGAACATCCATAAGCTTCTGTAATGAGGCCCGGCAGGTGAGCTTGGTCACTGTACAACAAAGAACAAGGTTGTGTTGAAGTAGCCCTTGACTTTTGTTTTGGGAAGTCTCACAGCCAAGTTTCAGCGCTTATATTCTGCAGATACACAAAAACATTGTAGCTCTGGGATTTAACACTTGAATTTGAACTGCATGCTGGGCTCTTATGGTAAAAAGTTCAACAAGTTACACTCTTTTTCATCATTTCCACTTCCCTAGTCCAGGACATATTACTGGTAAAAACTCAGCACCTCTGAAACGCAGACATTAATTTGGTGGAGTTCAGTGGGGTATTCCATGCTTCATGGGAGACTGGAGCGAGGCAGGGGAGCTCGTGCCTAGAGATTGGGTAAAACTTGTGCTTTTAAGAAATGCCATGGAATAGGTGCCATGGTCATCCAGGGGTAGCTGGAAGCAAGGCAAAAAAAGGAACAACCAAGGCAGGGATGCTGTATTTGGAGGAGAGGAAAAACAGTCCTGAGGGAAGCTCCCAAGTACAAAACATTTCTCTCCTTCAGGGCCTCTTCATGTGACTTGTATTCCTCTTCTACCCTGCCCTCACCATCCTAAGTCCTCTTTCCCTTTATGTTCTTTCCCATTTACCTGAACTTCCAAAATCAGCTCCCCAGCCCTGCACTGCAGAGCTAATGTGGCTGCTGGGACAAACCCTTCTCCAGGTACTTGTGCAATCTCCTCCCACTGACTGGGGTTCAGCTGTGCTTGTTCAGAACTTTGACCTTAAGGGCCAAAGTGACTTACAGAGCTGTATTCACACAGTAAGCATAGGCTCACGTTGTTTGACGCTTGTCATTTTTTGAAAATTATTATATTTTTCCTCCTGTAAGAACATGGATTTTACTTTTCTAGCCGAATATACCCTAGAACATACCCTGTGCTTTCAATGTCACTTGAGCAACAATAGGGTCAAGAATTATACATCCAGTCCCATATTCATGTTACTGTGTACCCAACTGTATCCACTTTGATCCTGCAAGGCAAGTTGAATACTTGACCAACATTGCCCATATACTTCCCTTTGCTTCCTCCCTTCACCCCTGAAGAGGAAGGTGTTTGTTTCTTGGAAGTGCACAGGAGCATCGTGCACAGTGAAACAGGCTCGACTCAGGCAGCTGCTGAGTTGGTTCTGCACAGGAATATAGAGGCTAAAATCAGACAATGGTATCTGACCTACAGAGTCATGTTAGATAGCCATGAAACTCACTGTACAGCAAAATAACCACCTCAGTGGAGTTAGCATCCTTAGTCTATGGTTACGGGCACAGAGACTATACTGAGGGGCAGGTCTCTGTGCGCTTCTTTGCTCAGCCCTTTTGGTTTTCTGTGTCAGTCCTGAAAGGACATCCCATTTCACACCCCTGGCACAGTACCTCTGTCTGGCCGAAATGATAAGGAGGCTCAGGAACCAGAGATGCTAAAGACAACAGCATTTTCCAAGTTCCTACAAGAGTCAGGGAATGGATTAATGTGTAGAAGAGAGCACACTTCAAATTGGAGATGATAAGCACACAAAACCCTGACAACTGATACATCCATGTACTAACCAAAGGCTCGATCCAGGCCATGCTCAGTGCAGTCTCTTCCGGCGGACGCAGCTGAAGAGGGAGGGGCTGCACGAGGCGCAGGAGAAGCTGTGGTACAGCGGGGGCTGCAGCAGGTACCCACCTCCACGAGCAGAGCTCTGAGAAGCAGATCCAACCTGTGCCTTCCACATGGCCAAGGTAACAAGAAAGCAGAGGAGCCTGCTTACTTCTGGAGACTGCAGATGAAATCCAGGCTGGCTCGTTCCTGGTGCCGCCAAGGGGGAGACTCAAATTTGAGTCTGAATTGTTCTCACTTTCTGGCTGAGCGGAGCTTGCCAGATGACGTGCCCATGGTTTGCAGATGCAGGAGGCAGAATTTGTTGCTTCTTTTGCTTCCCAGGCACCAAAACTGGCTGTGGAGCAAGTGTGACAGGCTTTGGAGGCAAGCGTTGTGAAGTCTTTCTGGAAAGGGAACAGTGGCAAGATGGTAGCAGGAAAGCAAGCACAGGGATTAGTCTCTTTACAGCTCCACCCTTGCCCTCACAGAAAATCTTTTCTTATGGGAGTCACTGAACTCTCAGATCTGTCATTATTTAGCCCTAGCTTAAAACCTTCGCTTGGAATCCCTTTCCTTCACTTTGATGTTCTCCATAATTGCAGGTCTGCGATTTGCTAGCACAAAGTTTGGAAAAAACAGCCCTCTCCCATCTCCAAGTATCACTTGTACAGCGGCATCCTCAGGCTGTTTTCAAGCAGAACTCCTTTCTGGCTATGGATTGGAGTGACTTTCCCAAGAGCAAGCCAAGAAGCATCTAGGTTCTTCTGAGGAGGGCAGCTTCCTCATTGTACTTCAGCAACAGCACGCCGCACCAACTCACTTCCTGCGTGGCTCTGCCGCTGACCTGCGAGCCTAACGTTGGCTGGAGCAGCAATAGTCATTGCTATGCCATCAACCACTGCTGTGGGGTGCGCTGGGTCCATTACGGTTACAGCTGGTACAGTTAGGGCATGCGACAGTTGTTGTAATAGCGTGTCAGCAATCCCTGCCTGACCAAAATCACCACTACATTCAGGTACGCTTAGAGCAAAGCACATTGGGGACGTTTGCCCGAGCTTTCACGTGCTGTCTCAGTGGTCTGCAGGCAGTTGGAGACCCCAGGCTCCATCCATCCATCCATCCATGGTGCAGTTTTGCACAAGAGAAGAAGTCATAGGTGGGGGTGGATCTGCAGGGTATGCGAAGCAGCCATGGGTCTGCTCCAGTGTACACCGGGCCTGCCAAGGATAATGCCTCAGAAACGGATTACCGGAGAGCTCAGTGCTCTGGTCACGCGGCCACTCCATCCCTGACAGGCTGCTTATGCAGTGGCTGCAGAGAGCCGGTGTAAGACCTGATCATGCATGAAGTTCATTTGCTCGCAATTTTTGCGCCCTACATGATGCAGGCCTGGGATGATCCCACAGGGGGAACCACGGAGGGCGGTGGATGGTAGAAATCTGATACAATGCAAAATCCGAACCAAGCAGGCCAGGCAGCTACTGCAGTGTTTGATTCTAGGTGGGGGAGTTCATGGTGTGAGACAGTGTAACTTTGCATTGCATTGCATTGCTTTTGAGGCTGGGTTGGTTATATATGCAGAGCAAGCACAGAAGAACAGATATCAACAGATCTGGAGCAGGCTGTACTGTGAGCGGCCAAGAAACGCTGTGCAATTGCAGCAGCACGGCAAGGTATGTGTGCTATGCAGGCCAGTGTAACTCCAGAGCTGCAGCTCTCTCAGGCCTTCCCCAGGAAATCCATGCTCAGAAGCGCACATACACAGCGGTGTCATTTGTAGGACGTGAGAGTGAAATCTGCTGTTCCCCTCGGCATTTGTAAGGCTGTGGATGGAGTGCTCTGTCTGGCTCTGGGTGCCAGTTTTTAAGATACACATCAGTTGGAGACAGTCCAAAGGAGAAGTAACAAGAAGGCTCAGAGGTCCAGAAAACCTGACCTTTGAGGGAGACTGAAAGAAGCAGGCTTGTTTAGTCTAGGGGAAAAAAACCTGAAGTGAGACACAGTAGCAGACCTCAAATATGTAAAAGTTTACTGCAAAGCGGAAGACAATGAACCATTTGCCATAGCCACCAGAGAATCGGTGAAAGGTCAGGATAGTAAAGCACTTAAGTGGTCCACCAAAGGAAGCTGCTGAATCTCCACTGCTGGAGGCTTTGAAGAACAAGTAGGACAGCTATAAGAAAGGCTAAACTTCAAGGACAACTGATCCACTACAAGCCTGGAGGATGAAACCTGTGTCATCTTTTCGGATCTGGTCCAGCTCTGTTTCATAGCCCTGCAGCCGTCAGCTTCAGAGGGTAAGACAGTACCATGAAGCAACATGACATGGTTGTAAAGAGACTAACAGTGGAAGAAAAGCATTTACAGCTGCAGGGATGTAAAAATGTAAAATCAGACATACGGAACCTGACCTAGACATTCCCATCAGACATTCCCCCTAGACATTCCCATGTGTAAAGCACACTGCAGCATGACTGCAGCAGGAACTTGACTCAGCTGAGAGAGGCGACTAAGGTGAAAGGGGCTGTGGGGAAAAAAATATAACCACACATTTATGTACACTTACATGGACAAAAACTACTTTAAATCCACTTGCAGCTCTCTCAAAAAGGAAGTGGTAGTTCTCTTTTGTGTTACAGCTACCAGCAAAATTCACCATCAGTACTCCAAATGCTGAGAGGAGATGCTTCGCTCCTAGTTTTGACTTTCAAAACCACCTCTCACAGCCTCTCGATCTCCTCATGCTTTTATCATCAATTGTTTATTTCAGTAGTGAGACACATCACGGTGACATTAAACTGCAAACTATATTCACAACCCATGCTTGGGTATAAGGCCATGTCCTGGTTTGAGGTAAAACAGTACCGATTTTGTTCAGTAACTTTGCTTCTTAGCTAAGTCTCTTTTTCCTCCTCTGCCTCTCTCTTCGAAGAGGGGTAGAGGGGAGCATCTGTCAGTCCCATCGAGGGTCCCCCACGTCCCCAGTGGGATTTGGCCTAAACCACGACAGGCCACAATGACAGACGGTTCATAAAGGGCTAAGAAAATGCAGTTCCATATTACGGAAGGGAGGCCCACCCTCATCATTAGTGCACCAACAGGACATGAATGCTCTTAAAATTAGGGGGAGGGGGTGGGTTAATCCTTACCTGTGGTCTTCAGGATGCTAATTGAAATACCTGTAATATCATCTAGTGCTCCAAAGGCTGCCCTGGGAGGTTGGGGAGAAACTGCAGGTTTTCGGTGTCTTCTGTACCATGCCAAGCCACCCACCCCTACCAGCAGCAGAGGTGGCACAGCTTAGCACAGTGCGGTATGGAGGAAGAGCTCACTCCTTTCAGAAAAGTAGTTGGTACAGCTGAAAAACACACCACCAGCCTTCCAGGCATGCCAGCTTTTTTTCTCAGCACACAGTGGCCCAGCAGTGAGTGAGGAACACGATGCTGAGTGAGGGAGGCTGGGGTCCAAATTCAGACTCAACTCAGAAGCAGAACAGGACCCACACGCTGAGCCTAAAGCCACCGCTTGCCTTCCGAAAGTACACTTGCTGGAGCCTAAAGCTGGCCATCGTACAAAGAGAGGTGGCTAAGGGCTTTGCTTGAAGAAGCCCCTTCATCCCACTTCTCTGGAGGGTGCAGGGAGCACCTGGGTGGTCGGCAGCCTGTCTGCCTCCGCACAGCAGGTTAAGCTCTCATGCTCCACAAGCAAAAACTGCTGAATAGCAGCAGCTATGGGTTATACATGCTTTTGCACAGAAAATCGCCTTGTGTTTATTATGCTTTTCTCCTAACTGGCTCATTCTCCTTGCTGTTTCTTCTCTGTACAGTGGGAGCAACTATGCACAGCTACCTCAAATCAGACAGTGCAATGCAAAGTTACCTCCTACATCAGCAAGCTTCTTATTTGGGAAGCTGCAGCAAACCTCATACCCTTACATTTGCAGTAGCTCCACTGTCAGGAAGGTGACACTTGTGGAGCAATACATCCAGTGCTGTAAAATGGAGTTTGGAGAAGACACACCACAAGCAAGGCAATGCTGGTGGGCAACAGCACGCAGCAGGCGCAGCCACTCAGCAAGCAAACTAGGTAAGCTGCTCTCCCCAGCTTCCTTTAATCTCTTCTCTAGTAGGATTTCCCCCTCCTCCCTGTCTTCTCACATAATGTACACCTGTGATTTTGCTCGTAAGAGGAGGCTCCAAACCCGCAGTGCAAGCCCTGGGCTCCCCCGTAGTGCTTTGCCTCTGATAGTTTCTCTGAGCCATGACTGCCTGCTCGTGCCTTCCCTCCAAGCCTACCATCAAACTAGCTTTGAAACACAGCAATTAAAGAGGGATATGAGAAATGCAGACAGTGGCACTTTCAGACCAGGGGACAGGCGCTCCTGGGGCAGCCCAGCCACCACCACGTTCAGTCTGGACTGCTGACTGTGTACGTGTCCCACCTCTGCTCTCTGTGGCAGTCAGACTTCTGAGCCCAGCAGTCAGGGCCAGGGCTCAGAAGTCATCTTCACTGTTTAGAGAGTTTACCCCATAAGCAGGTCCTCCCCCATTCCTGGGAGCTCCTCCCAGGGCATCCTGCTCCCCATTTATTTATTCTGCTTTTTAGTATTTTTTTCCCCCTGAGAAAGCCTCAGCTATTTCCTCAATAGCAGAGAGGGAGATGAAGGGGCTGAAGAATAATAAATAGTATGAAGTGGTGGAGCAGACTTCACCTTAAGCCTGAAGTCCACCTGTCAAGACATCACTCTCTTATTGGTCTTTTGTTGGACCAACCAATTAACCCCTGTGGGTACGTCTTTCTTTCCTGATCTTTTGGAGATCAGCAAAAAAAATAGAAAATTCTTTCTGTTTTTGGCAGGGCAGGCATCAAGCAGAGGCCTTCCCTGCAGTTGGGCTCCTGTCATGGGAAGGACAGATGCGCTTTCATAAGGGATGCCCGGGAATCGAACTGTCGTCTTTTACGTGACATCTTTTGAAGCTTTAAACAGGGGTTTAGTGCAATTGCTGTCCAGCCCAGCAGTCGGTGACCCGAATGAGTCGCCCCGGATAAGCGACACACACAAGCCAGATCACCGCAGCACTTGTGGGCTGGACTCACCGTTACCCTCTCTGTCTCTCCCCAGCTCCAGCGGTGGCCAGCACCTGGTATGGGGGGACAAGAGCAGAGTGCCCCTGGTCATTCTGGTGGGCCATGCTACCCCCCCACCCCAGGTTTGCCTCACCCTGGGCTGTGCCTTGCCCCAGGGTGCCTGGCCGGGAGCCTGATGGTTTTCACAGCCATCTACGGTAAGGCTGGCTCCCGCGGGCTGGCTCGCCCCCCCCGCAGCACGGCCGCGGGGAAGGAAAGGTGGAAACCTTCCAGCCTTGTATGGAGTACGGCAGCAGTCGAGCAGCAGCGGGGGCGATGCCGTCCTGCTGTCTGGGGGGGTCTCAGGCCTGCTTGGTGCTGGGTCCCTGGGGCGGCTCCTCTCTCCTTCCTTCCTGCAGCGCCTGGCTTGTCTGTGGCCCCCACCAGGCTCTCTCCTGAGCCGAAGTGGGAGACTGTTAGGACCGAAGCTGAGAAATGGAGGGCCAAACTCAAGCTGGGGGCAAGAGGAAGAAACACTGAGTGGGGATTTTGGGGGTGGGCTGACTGCTCCAGACATCTGTGCTGTTTAAATAACTGTCTGTGTAAAGATGCGCTGCTTTATATTGCCCTCCAGCACACAGGGGGAAAGTGGTGGTGCTTTTCTCTCCGGAAAGTGAAAGCTGCCCGTACAGCTCCCCTGGTTCTTCCCCTGCTGAAAAAGGAGAGGCACTTGTTAATATAAAGGAGGATGCGGTTTTCTCTTGTGTAATGGCCAACAGCAAACTCACCTTCACTATTCCTGGCCAAAACCACCCTGAACGTGCCTACCCCACCCTCTTCCCAGGGCAGAAGTGGATGGGGTTTCAGCACTTGTACTTTCAGCTGACAGGGAGGCAGCCTGTGGGGGCAACAGTCTCTGGGAGCATGTGGGCATTTGAGAGAGACAACAACCCTGCCATGACCGTCGGCACACTCATAGCCACTCATGCTGTCGTTGATATGAAGTGGAGGCTTTTAAGCATCAGAACTGCTGCACCTTAGGTTTCTGTCTCACCTGTGTGCCAGAGGCCAGGGCAGCAGGTCTCTGACCCCATATATTTAGTGAGAGCAGTGCTGCAGGAGGGCTTGGTGGACTTAGGGGTGTTGTGGGACCCCCATTGCAGGCAGAAGGGTTCTGGCCTTGGGGCTGATGCAGTGGGACCCACTATCCTCGCTCCGGGTGAGGGGGGGCCTTGGGAAGCGGTTGTTGCAGCCTTGGCACGTGCCTAACACAGCTCCTCTGTCAGTGAATC
Organism: Ibidorhyncha struthersii; assembly: GCA_013398815.1. Lineage (NCBI taxonomy): Eukaryota > Metazoa > Chordata > Aves > Charadriiformes > Charadriidae > Ibidorhyncha > Ibidorhyncha struthersii. Next base: position 43,632 of record VZSZ01010143.1, read on the forward strand.
ACTGGCCCCATCTCATCTGTCCTACACAAGCCTTGGCTCAAAACACACTGGATGGCAAACATCTGCTTTTCTTCCATTTGCAGGGACAAGTTGAAATCGATTTTCATGAAAAGTGTCTGGGAAAGACTACAGGTATGAAGGCCAGGCTCTCCAAAGCATACCCCCAGTGTCATCTCCCCATCCCCAAAGAGCAATGATGGGCTACCTCATGGGAGCTCTATCTTCCAGGTGAAGGAACCTTACAAAGACAGGCCTTGCTTTCGCTCAGGCTCGTGGTGGCAGCTGCTGCCTGTCCTTTGGAAGAAGAGAGCCAGCCTCACCTGCAGAGGTGGCCCTATGGCTGTTGTGTGTCCCAATGGCTGACCACTGCATTTTTCCACTCAGTTGAGGTCAGTTCTCCAGCCAAGATGCTTGTTACCGTGGTATCATCTTCCGTCTTAGCATTTTGGCGATATGCAGCCTGGTATGTCTTGCTTTTGACCCACAGCTCTGAGAAGCTGACCCCAACCAGGCACCACTTGTCATTGGACAAGAAGTGAGGACATCCCCATCCGGGGAAGAGAGAAATGACGAGAATGAGCCACAAGGTCAGTGGCTACAAGGCCTCTTTCTCCTAATCACTCATCTATAGCTTTAAAAAAAAAAATAATGACCTCATCTTACAGGGTATTTTTACTGCAGTAATTCCTGTGATAACTCAGTTTGCAGGTATTTGGAAGCAGAATTATAGATGGGGCCAGCAGAGTCTCCCATGGTTGATGGCAGTGCACAGACCCTGGGGCAGAAAAAGGCATCAAGGATTTTTCTCCTGCAGTAATCATTGCACAGGTTATGTACACCATACCCAAAGTGTTACAGCTGGAGAAGCTGAACTAATGAAGCACAAGCCTTGGAAAGCTTCTTTGTACTGTTATGGTAAAGAGCCACAGGCATTCTCTATCCTCCCTCATAAAGGTGAGTTAAAAAGAGCATCTTTCCGGTACTGCATCAGCCAGGATTTTGAAAAGCAGTGATGAAAATAGAAGCCTGGGAAGAAAAAGATAGTGACCTGGCCTTATTGTAAGACTCAGCAGCCCTGGGGCTGAGGTGAGTTTGTGGCGCTATCCTGTTCTTCTCAACACCCCTCTGATACCTCGTGTCTCTGGGACAAACTGTTCACAATGCTGCAGTCTGGCAAAGAGGAATTGGAAATGCCAGGATACTGAGATTTTGTGAAATATCCTGATTATTTGTTATAAGGTTCTCTGCTGTCATAGATGAACTTAGGTGGTTCTCAAGGTACCCCACAGGCTACAGCCCTATATTCTAATCTGTCTTTCTCTACAGCAACACCCACAAAAAATTAAAACCCTTGTGGCATTGTCTGCCTGTCTGTTTATAAAGGCAGTTTGTTCCTTTTTGGACGGTAAGTAGTTTCTGAAGGGGAAAATGCAAAAAAATTAAGAGGGCTGACACTTGTGTAAAATGAACTGACAATGTTTGTTTGCGATATACAGTTGAATATATTATTTTCTACTACAAATCATTACAACTACTAATAGACACAGTTCTGTGTTTCCTAATGCTCACGGCCATCTCAGATCCAGAGCCGGAAATATGCTCTCAGAGAAACAACTCCAGTTTTCTGCTGATAGACCTCCACCCACAGTTGATGAAGCATATTTTAACCCCTGTTTCTTTCAGATCCAAGCGTACCTAGTGCAGCTCAAGTACCTGCTACTCTGAAGAATAATGGAAACAAAAAAGCATGAATATTTGATTAAGAACCTAAGGGAACTTACATGCAAATTACCCATTTGCAAACCCCTGCCAAGGCAGTACCAAATTCAGCCCCAGCGCTACACAAATAGGAACTTGGCTGATCAAGGGTTTTTGCTTGAAGTTCTGGTTAAGTTCTGTCCTGACAGCACCTTGTTGGGACATGGTTCTTAAAAGACAAAACTGTGAAATGATTTCCATCATGGGTCTGTGCATAGACTCTGTTCCACATACTTAAAATTTCTGAAACATTCAGCTGTGGGATTAATCATGTTTCCAGGCTCTTTATTCAAGGATGATTTTCTGCTAAGGCAAAAAAATAACCAAACATCCCCCTCCATCTCCCCGGATTCCAAAGTCGCCATTCTTTGAATGACAGGCAATGCAAAAAGTACACAATTGACACGGTAGAAAATAAATATAAAAAAATCTCTATTACTTGACTTAAGCAAGGCTCCATTTTGGATTTTGAAAAGTACCCAGATCTCCCTTGTGCTGAGTTCAGTTTAACACCATTCTTTGACTTGAGCGAGAGGAAAGTGGAGAATACATGAGCTTAAGGTTATTGGAATATCACTTTATAACATGCTCAAATAGCGTCTGCTAATAGTAGAGCTGAGCACAGCTCCCAGCGTGGTGGCATCTACGTGCGCATCCCCTCCGCCCAAGGGCTTAGGCTGGGGCTGTAGAGCTGCTGGAACAGGCTGTGTGGGTCTCACTGAAACACATAACTAACCTCACTCCTCTCTGATTCTGTTTTCTTAAACCAGCAAATTAGCCAGAAGTTATGTTGCTTTAGCTAAAAATAAAATGTAAATATCACGGGGTTGTCTGCAGATGTCTGGTCTCTTTGTGCATGATACCTGAGATCCCTACAAGCGAAAAACAAAGCGGAGGGCACAAGGCTCCCTGTTTTCTCCATGCTTTTGCGGTTTGTTGTCTCTGGACATTTGTCAGCACCGTGCAATTGCTGAGTTTCCTCTCCAGGGCCAGTTTCCTTGCTTGCCAAGACCTTTCAAATAACTCTGGGGAGACAAAGCCCAACCCCTTCTGCACAACAACCACAGAGGAGAGGCGAGTTCCAGCCCAACTGTGCGGGTTCTTCTGGGACATGGCCAAGGCTGATGGCGCTTGCACTTCTTTTGCAGTGCAGCCACGGCACAACGTTTTCGCCGACGCCAGCTGGTCCGGAATGAGTCCCCTGACCCTTCTTATTTTGCAGCATGACCCGTCTCAGCGCAGTTGCACCCCAGCCCTCGGGCACTCTCTGGGAGTGACTCCCATTTGCATCATAGCTTTTGCACTCAAGTAATGAAAACTTTCACAAGGGAAAAAAAACCACCAACCAACTACACACAACAATAGTGGTAATTATGGAAAGAGCAGTTAAAAAAAAGAGAGGGAGAAAGAGGGTCTGGGCCCAGTCCAAATCGTATGCGCCTAATAGCAAAAGTAGCATTACCTCGAACAGGACTGAGTGCTGGCGTCTTCCTGATTCCCAAACAAAGCTACTGATGAGGCACATCTCGGATTTACAGTAGTATTTTTTCTTGTACCTGCTTATCTGCTTTGTTCGTTTATCTGTGACTTAGCATTTACGTTTATAAAATTCAGCCCATCCAACAGGTTTCTGGGAGCATAGTCACAGCGTATTGCATACATCTAGAACACCCTGAGAGAAGAAACCAGCTTCAAGAGCTTCTTAAACATCAGTAGAATTCAGCTCTGCCAAAGCGTTGGTGGGAGCCTGGTTCAGCAGAAGTACAAACCTCCTTGCAGCAAACTCGTCCCTCCTGACAGCAGGTCTGTTTCCCTCTGGCCTCTGTGCGCACAATCAGCCCAGGGACCCCCAGCCCTCCATGGCCACCGTTGATGCGGATGTGTCAAAGCAAGGACTGTGGTGTCCCCTGAGCGCAGCCCCGTGCTGCGTGTGCTAGCACCCTCTCACATTTGCTCCGTCCCCTTTTATTAGGCACAAGACAACATTCAGACCATCCTGGTCCCAGTGTAGGTCTCTATTTTCAGAGAAGCCTGGGATGGATGCCCTGAAGAAGGAACAGGGCCAATATTTGCTTTCAGCCTCCCCTGGAAGAGCAGAAGAAGCATTCGCTCTGCACTCGATCCTGCTGAGAAAACTTCAGGTCTTGCATTTTAATCTCTAGCTACAGACATGTCTCGCGCTCCTTCCAGCTCCAAGAGCCTCCAGCTTGGAAAGAGCTGCCGCTGCAGGGTGCTGCCCGCAGGGAGGACGTGAACATGCATGGGCCGCCGGGTGGGAGGAACTGGCTGAGCCGCAAGGCCGGGAGGGTTGGCGGCTGGGGAGCTCTGCGCCAGGGGAGGCCCTGGGTGCTTCCACGTGGTTTGCTTAAAAATAAAACCAGAAAACCACATCAAGGCCCGGGGTTATAATGTAAAAAGGCATTAGGGGCTTGAATCACATTCCGGTTTAATGTCTGTGAAAGTTCAGCACAAATTTTTCAGTAGGACTCTGTCATTCTTGAGTACCGTCGGATAATGCAGGTTGGAAAGGAACCCTGGAGGACATCTGGCCTAACTGCCGGCTCAGAGCAGGGCCAGTTTTGTTCAGGTTACTCTATCCAAAAAAGCACGATTTCACTAGCATCTTCTTATTCATCCTATCTGCTGGCTTGAGAGACTGGATTATGTTTTTACCACATTTTAGTCACACTAGCAATGCAGAAACCACTACGGCTCTGCCCACCTCAGGAGTCAGGTTCTATTTTTCCCCCTCTGGTTTATCTAAAAATGGCAATTGATAAGAGCCCAAACTGTCCTCAGCTCCACCAGAACAATGGCCATTGTTCTGGAAAAAAGCAAGTCACGCTGAGTCCCCTTATGCTACTTCTAGTGGCTACATTGTCTTTGCTAAAAATAACCCAAGGCTAATCTTTAAAAACATGCTCCGAGGTCCTCATGAAGGACAAGGTCTTTTGGTAAAAAAACATGTCTGAAAGACATTACCCGCCATAGCATGGCTTCATAGCACGGCTTCATAGCACCACAACTAAAATAGAGCTGGTGAACTCTTTTTGTGGTACCTGAGTTTTGCCTTGGACATCTTCTTACTAAACAGAGAGTGTGCTGGGTCTGCACTGTCCGGAGACCAGGTGAGCTTGTGGTCCTTCTCTCAGAGCCCTCTGGTTTCACTAGGAGTCCTGTGCCTTGTAACCGCTTTTGCTGGAGTCCCTGGACCGGGCAAGGGAAGATGTGATATCTGGCTTTCCATCAGGCGGTGCTGGGCAGGGTAAGCAGCATTTTGGCCAAGCACTGAGACCAGGCAAAAAGAAACACGTGGAGAAGGAGAGGCTGTAAAGAACCAGAGAAAGGGAAAGAGGAAGGACATATTTGGGCCATCAGGTCACATGCTCCCAATGGGAAACTTAGTGGTGTTTGGGTCTGTCTCCTTTTAGGAATCAGGTCTTGCCTCCTCCACGGAAGCTTATGACTATGTGAAAAACTTCTGCTCTCTTCGGAAGGAAGTTTCCTGTCCTCAGTGTTGTAAGTTTCACTACAAGACAGACATTGAGGTGCTGGAGCATGTTCAGAGAAGGGCAACAAAGCTGGTGAAGGGTCTAGAGCACAAGTCTTCTGAGGAGCAGCTGAGGGAACTGGGGTTGTTTAGTCTGGAGAAAAGGAGGCTGAGGGGAGACCTTATCACTTTCTACAACTACCTGAAAGGAGGTTGTAGCGAGGTGGGGGTCGGTCTCTTCTCCCAAGTAATAAGTGATAGGATGAGAAGAAATGGCCTCAAGTTGCACCAGGGGAGGTTTAGATTGGATATTGGGCAAAATTTCTTCACCAAAAGTGTTGTCAAGCATTGGAACAGACAGCCCAGGGAGGTTGTTGAGTCACCATCCCTGGAGGTATTTAAAAGATGTGTAGATGTGGTGCTGAGGGACATGGTTTAGTAGTAGCCTGGCAGTGTTAGGATAATGGTTGGACTTGATGATCATTTAAGGTCTCTTCCAACCATAACAATTCTATGTTTCTAAGTAAGACCTGGGTCTCTCCCCTGAACACCCAAAAGGCAGACAACATCTCCCGCCAGTGTGAGACTGGCGGCAGATCGGGCGGGGAAGGGGGCTGGTGGCAGACGGGGCTGCCTGGTGCCCCTGCCCCACACCATGGGAGGGGCAAACCAGGAAATATGCAGAAAGAGTGGCATGAGGGGAAGATTAACCAGGGAATATGAAGAGAGACGCTGTCTAAAGCGATGTGTTGAGAGAAGCTGAGGGCCACACAGGCTTCTTGCAACTGTGCAAGATGTTTCTAGCCAGGCTTTGAAAAGGGCACGGAGGAAATAGCTGGAATTTAACACTTGGCATGCCTATGTTTTATACCAAGAAGTATCATTTTCCTCTTTGCTTGTAAAGGAAACAAGCCATCTTAAAACAAAGGTTTAAATGATTGAAAAATCTCTTCTGGGCAAACTTTGTGGGTGTCTGGTAAGAGGCAAATGAGCCATTTTGATATCACAGTGTCTTCCCCCACTGTATTTTAAGAAGCTGCTACTTTCAGGAGAAATTGCCTGAGGGAAATGATAAATAACTGATAGATTGAAAGGCTTATGTCAAAATCCTCCCTCGCTTTCTCCCAATTCAATGTCAAAGAGAGGTCAAAATTAGGGCTGGCACACTTTGAGGGTCCCTATAGACTTTGGATTTTGTTGCTTTGCCCTACAGTCAGCAGATTCAAGCTTCCAGTCAAGTGTTTCTAAAATTGATGTTGTATTGATGTCAATACAATCCTCCAAAGCACAAAATAGGACTCACTCGAGCAAGCAGGCAGATTTCCAAACCGTCTGGCCCCTTTACATCATTTCCTCCTCATAACTCATCCTGCGTGTTGTACCTCTGACTTGCACATCTCCGGCTTCCTTTAGATAAGGGAGAAATTCTTCTCGTGTCACGTGAACTTCTTCAATTTTATCACCAGTCTCTCAGATAAGGGGCTCATGTGAAGCAATCCTTGCTGTGCTCACATTCCAGTCTTCTACCAGCAGAGCATGGAGCTTTCCCACCTTATAAGGATGAGTTTCACTGCTCCTTCGAAAGGTGCTGCAACTGCTTTGAAAGATTTCTCGGCCTGAGTATTGCAGAAGCAAATGCACCTGGTACCTGCCCTTCTGGATTAGCTGGCAACCTGGCATTCCTGGGATGCTGTTTTGTGCACCTGAGCAAAAAGCATTCGGGAGGCTATATTGTATAACTTCTATTTTTTGTAGATCGATTTTTGTCCCTCTCCCAGCCTAAGCCAGCGCTGGCTGCAGCTGACGCAGCGAGTCAGAAAATTTCTACAGCGAATCAGAAATTCGTTTCATAGATGGGAATTCGCTTTCCCCAAAGTCCGCTCTCCTCGCTGATGGTTGAACTCCAGGTTCTGAGCGCATGTCTGCTACTGCTGCCTGAAAAGCAACCAAGCTAATGTGCTTCTATCCAGAAGAACCCTGAAGCGTTCCTTTTTTTTACTACGTGTGAGGAAAACTGGAATGTAAATGTATTAACAAAATAAGCATTGGCATTTAAAATGAAGCAGAGAAACCAGATGCTCTATCTCCCTCTTTATGCAAAGCAAGAAGTAAGTGTCCCAAGAAACACCGAATGGTCCCTGTTCTACAGAGACCAGGCTGCCAGTTCATATTTTTATGCAATAAAATGGACACTTTAAAATATACCAAATATCCAGTTCAGCCTTTTAATTTCTTTCTTTTTTGTTTTGTTTCCAGTTTTCAGGTTAGAAGTCTTTGCTCCACTCATAGAAAAAAATATCCATTTTGGAAACCAAGGACTGGGGGGGATAGGAAAAGCTTCCTTTTGGCAGCTTATTTGAACACCCAGGCTGCAACGATGAGTGATGCACTATGGACCGTTTCCTCACAGGCCATGCTGTTCTCACGAGGCTTATTTTTCACACTCCTCCTCGCTCACAGCAAGGAAAGCTCAAGGGCGGACCCATGGAGGGCGTCGGGTTCCTCTTCCAGTGCTGGATGGACGTCAGGCTGTGCGGTGCCGTCCTGCGAGAGCTCAGCTGGTTCCTCCTTTCCTCCTCTCTCTGTTTTTCTTCCAGAGCCACCTGCCTGAGGTTTCTGTGTAGGACGGGTCAGGAAGGGCCAAGGACAGACCTCAGGGGTGACACCGGGCGGCAGAGAGGCAGGAGGGTTGTCTCTGGGTGGGAGCGAGGGCGGATCAGAGAGGTTGGAGGCTAGTTGCTTCAGCCAAGACTGGTGCCAGGAGAAGTGTAGGTTATTTTTAATTAAACCAACAACAGAGAAGGACCGATGATATTGTTCTTGAATGGGAACTATTTAAAGGAATAAATCATCACCATGGAAACGAGGAGCTTTGCCAGAGGGAGGCAGGAAATGAAGTTCAGTGAGAGATACCCGAGGAATTTTCAGCCACGATAACAGCAGTAACTGCTCATTTTGGGGTTGCACCTTTGGGCCAGGGGACTCCAAATTGCCTTCCTGAGCCCACGGAGCATTGGGAAGTCAATCAGTGGGATGCAGCACCTCTGCAACGTTACCTACTAGAACCACATACACCTGAGGTGGGACGTGAAGAACAGAGCCTCTGACAGAGCCTGCAAAAGGGTTTGGGGAAGTAAAATTAACTACACAGGGATGAGACCAAAATGAATCCAGAGGTCTTGAAATCCTTGAAACGTGTTATCAGCCTCGCTGCTTCTTTAAGTCCTGATTAGATCCAAAGGCCTGTTCTTTATCTTGAAGTCCTAAAAGGCAAGGACAAGAGTTTAGCTGACAGGCAACAATCCCTTCACCACACTTAGGAGCTTCTTGTGTCCCCCGCACTCATCCTACCACTATAGGGAACATATGGACATCCCATTCTTGGCTGTTGCAATTGCTTATCAAAATCAGTATCCTAATTGCATAGGGTGGCTTATACAGCTTACACAAACCTACCGGCATCCAGCCATCCTCCCTGTGCTGGCAGGGAGGCTGACTCCTGAGTAGATCTTTTCACTCAGTATGGTTTGGGCCTTTTTTGAGCCATTTCCATGCTCAGGAGTCCATCCTGGGCAACTGTCGTCTCCTCCACTGCATTTGAAGCACTATGGGCAGCTGCTCTGTGTTGTTCTTTGTTGGGTGCCTCTTTGATGCAATTCCAACCATGGTTGAGCGTGCAGGCAGAACCAAAGTGGAAGGCATAGAAAACCCAGAAAAATAAAATCCAATTTTACAAAACAAGCTGGAGAAACGACAGCAGCAGTACTCCAGGCAACAATATGGTGGCAAGAAGGCTTAGGGAAGCCTGAAGGAGCAGCACCACCAACGCAAAAGGAACCAGCAGCCCCTGCCCTCACTTGAGAGCAAATGCATTACTTATCTGGCCTCCTTGACACTTATCCTAATATTTTGTGATGAGAAACTCCATCACTCCTGCATGAAAGCCAGCCTGCAGCAAGGGTGCTGGTGACCTCAGAAGTGACCTTGGTTTAAGTAGCAGTCATCTACCTGCGAGTCAGCCTGGAGGCTTGTTGTCATGAACACGTGTCTGTAGGCACTTCAAAATCCATCTTGAGCAGCAGCTCTTGGGTGTGATGGAAAAATATTCACTGTGGTCAACACTTCCATGGGATCTAATGCCAGTTGCAGATCCCAGGATTAATCCTCTGTAGATTAGTCCTCCAGGTGGATCGAAGCAGAGCTGGGAAACCTGCTGCATCTGAGAAGCAGCTGGTTTGTTAGGTGCCTAAATGCAGGAGGGCATCCTCGACTTCAGTGATCTCATTGTGCATCCGTTTATGGGAGCAGCAGCCCCACAAGCACCCTGGGGACACGCTGCACCACAGCGCCTGTGTTGGTTCTCGGGGCAGCTGGGCTGCAGTCGCCAGACCCAAGCCAAGAAGGCAGCAAACCAGACAGAGGCTAATATTACTCTTCCCAGAGGTTCAGTAGGTCACTGCTTCATCCTGTGAGCAACTCCAAATTTCAGGGCAGTGAGAGAATTGTTTATATTGGCTACTTGTACGAATGCGGGGGAAAAAAAAAAAAAAAGGGTATTATGGGACTTCTGTTCTTTAATTCCAAAAAGAAATCAAACATGTCTAGACTGTTGCACGCATGTGGCTTTCGTCCAGGCTTCCCCCACCTGGAGCAATAAGCAGGCTGGAAATTCTCCATAAAAGAGTTTTCAACACCCATTTAAAAATGCTCTCGCCCCATGCACACTAGCCGGTATCGACCAGCCAAATCCTATTAGGAAGCAACGTCAGATAGGGAAAGCTCTTTCAGGCGCAGGTCGCAGAAAGCCTCTGTGGTTTCCTCGCTCCCATTCCACAGAGGGAAACTGAGGAACCGGCTGGCAGCTTGCCCGTGGCCAGGGCACAGGCAGCACAGGGGGACATGACTGCCAGCCCCCCTGCAGCAGCCACGCACCCACCCCACGGGGGGCACCTGCGGGCCACCTCCAGACCCAGGTCCATCCCCAGGGACTCGCCCCTGCATCACAGCGTATGAAGCAGCGCTGCAATTCAGGCGTGGGTTTGGGTTTTGTTGTTATCCGGTGAACTCAAAATTGCTGCTGACAAGAGATGTCAGAGCTGGCTGCGGAGAAAGACGTTTTCCCTTTAGCTAGGAAGCAGCCCGAGTTCAGACTGCATTCACGTCAGCTCACCAAGGAGCCACGATGGCAGAGGTGGGGGAGGACCAGCGGCTGGCGAAGGGGTGCTCTGCCCTTGCAGCCTATCCAGCCTGTCCTCTTTGATAAGGCTGACAGCCAGGGAAGTAGGAGGGTTGTGGGAAACAATTAGCAGAAGGCACGAGGGAATTGCCATACTGATGGAAGCCTGAGGTCTACCTTGTCTGGCAGCAGCTCCAGCGAGGCAGTTCAGAAGGAAGTGGAGAACTGTGTGGTCAGGCACACATGAGACTGTCACATACCTTAAGCCAGTCTTGGCCTTTTGTGAGGATTCCTGAATCTCATAAACACTGAAGCTCAAGCTGCCACGACCTATGTTGTGTTCAATCTTCTTCCAAGGTTCCCAGTCCCAGACTTTTCATTTTTTCCCCCTGTATAGAAAGGAAGATCCTTCTTAACCCAGCACTGTAGACATTTGTCCAGCAGAGGCAGATGCGACATACCAAAGTACCTGCATAACCAGTCAGAGATGGGAAGAACTGTAGGAGCTGGCTTCTGAAAGCCCCAGAGCCCCATTCCTCTTTTTCTAGGAGATCTACAGAGCTGCCTTTAACTGATTTCCCTGCTGCATGTCCTCTCTCACAAACCCCCGACACTTTGCCATCACCACCATCCCCAAGCCTTTTCAGAGCTGCCAGGGACACCGGTAGAGGGTTTAGCCCCATGTGGAGAAGAGGGCCAGGGAAATGGGCAGTGGCTTTCACGCTTCTCTAGTCTAAAAAAGTCCAGATCATGTAATTTTCTGGACATGACACAAAAGACAAATATTTGAGAGAGGTTTTGAGAGATCTGCTCCCACAACGGTGAAGAGCTTTTGCACTCAGACAGCAAGTTTGGTCCCTGCATGAAATATTGCTTAGCGCTGGTGGAATGTTACTACACAGCAGTGGGGCATAAGTAGGTCTAGATCATCAGATAGGAATCTTTCTAAAGCTACAAAACTTGAAATAAACAGAGAGCTGAGGTCAGACTGGGTCAGTTCCCTGGGCCCGGGGACTACGGAAGAAAAGCCCCCTGCTTGGGAAGGGGGTGCTGAGCCCAGCCGCTGGCAATGTGCTCTGCCCAACGCTGCATGGAGGTCGGGTTGGTCTGCACGACTGAGGGCACCGGCCCTGCAGGTCAGTTGGGCAGCCCTAGTCCTGCACGTGCTCTTTACAGACCGGCTAGCAGCTTTTCACAAGGAATAAAAAGCAGAGGAGATCTCTATTTGATGTTTTTTGACTGCATCCACTGCAGGCGGGTGAGGAGAGGGGCTTGGACTGCACCCATGTTTGTTGCCCAGAGTCCGCCTCCATGAGACGAGGGCCACCCTGCCTTGCTTCACCACAAACCCACTTTCAAGGTCCCCAGACTCAGCCCTTTGCCAGTGATGTTTTTATTTCCCAGGAGAGTCTGTGCGCTCCATCCTGAGTGCAGAGCACCCCACCCCTCCGCTGGCTGCGGTGGGCCGCGCTGTGGGATGCGGGCTGCAACGTGCCCGGGGTGAAAGGGGCTGCCCGCACACGGGGGGCAGCCCCTGCCCGAATGCTGACGCAGTTGTCGGGGGACAAGAGCCCCCATCCACTGCCCATCTGTCCACGGGAAGGAGAGGACCGACACCATTCACCCGGCATTGCACGTGGGCTGGCGTGACACATGCCGGCTCTACCCACCCTGCCACCCCCCTGCCACGCTGCTGGTCCACATCTCTTTAACTACCGCAGCTGTGTAAAAGCACAAGCAGCCACCTCTTGGCCGGCTCCAGCGATGAAGAGAGACAGGAGCCATCCTCCCCAGCTACCTGTGACCGCAGCGGTCCAAGACCCACCGTGCCGCAGCTCCCTGCTGCTCTGGGGGTGCCGCCTGCCCCCAGGGCCAGCGTGGTACTAAACACCAGGGGAGGCTGGCCAGGGCAGGAGGGAGGGACAGGAGCCCTTTCACCCCAGTGGGCTGCTCACACCTGAGCTTTTCTTTCAGAGGCCACACCAGTTTGGCAGCAACTGGGATCTCTGACACAGGAGGAAGACACAGACCGCAGATGAGCTGTGCAGGAGCAGACGTTTCCCATCTGGTGGAGCTGACAGCTCTTAGGCAGATGGATAACACTGTGGTTACACAGATACGCTATGTCCAATCAGCTATTCATATATAATTCAAGTTGTATGTGGTGACATGCTCTAAGCCCTATAGAAGAATCCAAGATATGTATGAGATTACCAAGTACTTGCTTTGACGGGTTGTCGCAGCCACTGCCTCGGTGGCATCCCTGTGCTCAGCACCAGCCATTTTCCCCCATCCAGCATCTCTCCTCCGCCACTGTGATTTTCCATGGCTAAGAACAACCTGGATAGAACAAGGCAAGGAGAGGGTAATCATCATCATCTAAAAATTATTTCTTTGGGAAGCTGTGTAATTTGATCAGATGCTTCCATCTTCTTCTACTGACTGTGCAGGGCCAAGCACGCTGCTTTCTTCACCAGCAGGACATTGTCTTGTTAATATTACATGAGTTATAAAAGGATGAATGAGTGATACCTATAATTTGATTCCATTTCCTGCACGGAGAAAAAAAAAATTAGATTTATTTAAGAAAAGATGAACAACTGAGTTATTATTCATCATGGAACGCTCCACTGGGAAATGTTACAGAGCTAAGGAGAAAAAGCCAGGCCCCAGAGTCAGCTCTTTGAGTTTTAAGTAATAAAATTTCTCCAGGAACACACATAGATCTCTCACTAATGCTAATTCAGCCTCTTCCTCTGTTTATGCAACGATGCATTCTTCAACTGATTAAATCGGCTTCCCCATAATAGTTTTCATGAGAAGGGAACTTAAATCAGTTCAGTTTGTTGAAGGTAGTTAAGTACGACCTTAAACAAAATCCAAGTTTTCGGAGAATGATCCTCAAGCTGCTACTTTTCAGAGATGAACCGGTAACAAAGTGTATAATAAACTTGTTGAACATCACCACGACTGTGTAGTGAATGTTTTCTATGTCTCAAACAGTTTGAATACTTCGGTGCAAGCATAACACAGAAGAGATTCTGAAGTCAAAATATCTGTATATCCTGTCTCTCCTCAGTCTGTTGCCAAATAGAACCGGGTGCCCCATGGGTTATTCTCCAGAGAGCTGTCTGCGTTCATAGATTTGAAAACATCATTTCGAGACTGGAGTAACAAGAAATGGCATGGCCTCAGCGCAGTGCCCCGAGGGGTCCCTCAGAGACAGTATTCAATGAGGTTATGAACAAATTTGCACTATTATCGGTCTCTTTCCCATCTCCTCATCTGGCCATCATTTAGCACCGGTGAAACTCCTGTTGCCATCTGGCAGGGTGCTGCCAGCGTGGCTGGCTCCAGCTGCCCGCTCGGCAGCGCGCAGGCTGAGCAGCAGCACACGGGGCGGGGGAGCAGTGGAAAGAAACTGAAGAAGAGAATCACAACCTGCCTTAGTAAGAACCTGGGCTGAAAGGGGCTTTTGTCTTCACAGCTCAAGGCAAACATGGCTTTCACATTCACCTAAAAAAGCAGGCAACTGGACCGACCAGTTGCAGTACCTTAAGAATGGCTCACATGGGTTTAACGTAGCTTCTGATGGATGTACGCAGCCTCATTACCTGAAATGACATTAGAAATGCTTTTTCAGGACTTCCTATCTCTGCTTGCCTCTCCAGTACCTCAGGCAGGAGCACTTTCACCTCCGCAGAGCATTATGCATCACACCATTAAGTTCCAGCAGGAAATTGGGCCATTTAATACAAGATTTACAGGGACAAACGTCTGTACTGCTGATGTCTCTGTGGTACAGCTACAGAAGATGCAGGAGAGTCAGCATCACGCAGCCACCCAGCCGCAGCGCTGCAAGCAAACTTTTCTCTTCATGAGAAACCCCCAGGGCTGACTCGTGCTGCAGCAGCCGAGGCGACCGACAGCACGGCAGCTAAATGCAGATGTCCTTGAAACTGCTTGGAGTCTGCTTTCATTTAGTTTTCCTAAAAGATATTAGGAAAAGGTAACATAAAGTTGCCTGTTTTATACCCCTCAACCGTAGAAACTCCCTCTTTTCTGGCTACCACCCACGTCACCCAGCTCTCTTTCCCTTTCCCGCGCTTATTCCAGCTGTGACACGAGCACCACATTTTAGGTCTCCTCTCACTTGCCAGCTTCCCGCAGCAGCTTGTCCCCAGCCCCGCACTGCTTCGCTAAGGGGAGGAGATCCCTGTGGCCCATCCGCACGGCCAGGCGGGTGCACCTTGGCCCCCCGAGTTGGAAGATGGGGTGAAGCGAGGCATAAGCATTCCCATAACCAGCTCCCAGCAGCCAGGGCTGTCTCAGGACTCGCACCTTTTCTCTTGCAGAAGCCTGTTAAGAAGCCAGCACAAGCGGTAGGTGAGTACAAAGAGAGAAAGCCTCATGATTTATCTTTTGCCTAACAGCTATTCTTTTTCTCAAGAAATGGGTCTGGGTTTGGCTTAAATGAGCACTTATTTGGTCCCTGGTAACAAGCAACATCCAGGTTCTCCGGCATCAAAGAGGCTTTCCTTTGTCAGCATCAGCTGTGGTTTCCCTTCGTCAGTCCTGCCCAACCCACCAAGAGGCTGCTCCCAGTCGAGCTGCCGCGCGAGTCACCACCATGTTGTACAAATCAGCTATTTAATCTCTGGCAGGCCAAGCCTCCCAAATACCAGATCCTTTTATCACGAATAGGATGTAAAAGATACAGGGTTCCTGCAGCCTGTGAGGTAGCCTGTAAAGCGCAGTAAAGCTTTTCCATACACTCCAGTTTGGCGCGTGATGATGGCTCTGCTCTCCCCCTCACAGAATCACAGAATAATCAGGGTTGGAAGGGACCTCTGGAGATCATCTAGTCCAACCCCCCCGCCAGAGCAGGGTCACCTACAACAGGTTGCACAGGACAGCGTCCAGGCGGGTTTTGAATGTCTCCAGAGTGGGAGACTCCACAACCTCTCTGGGCAGCCTGTTCCAGTGCTCCACCACCCTCAAANCATCCCCCTGGCATCCTCCCTTCAAGTATTTGAAAGCAATCCTCCCTGTAAGCAGGCGGCGGCTTTGGGCTTTAACCGATGCTGCCGCAGTGGGTGTGCTTAAACAGCACGGTGTGCGCTTGCGTGTAGCTATACATTTTCATAGAATATAAACATATATAGGCAAATGAAAACAACCCGAGTCAGTTGAATACATAAAACATTTTTTCCACGTTCGCCTTCTCTCTGGAGGGCTGAAGCCTGTGCCCCATTCAGTACCCCCACATTAAGCACAGCCTCAGGGAGCCTCAGCAAGGACACAAGCCCCAGCGCAATGCCTCGAGCATGGTCAGTCCCTCCACCTTGCTCTAGGGATCCAGCAGCCTCCTGACATACTGTGGGATCTACGTGAGGGATCCAGCAGCCTCCTGAGATACTGCGGGATCTACGTGTGGTGGTGGCCATCACTTGAGGTTCAAGACTAATGAGACCAAACCTTGGTGAGGCTGAGCCTGGCTGCTGATGGCACCTCTGGGCATTCGGCACTGGTTCACCGCCCCAGTGCTGTTTTCTCAGGTGATGCTCTTGGGCTGTTAAACTTCTATAACTAAGTGGTACATAGAAACACCCAAGTCTCTTGCTCAGTTCTCGTATGGACCCACGGGTGCCGAGATAATCTGGGGTGCCCGGGGCAACAGAGCCTGATCCGGGGCTGGCTGCTCGGCACGACAGGCTGCAAAGCCCTGTCCTTCTCACTGCCGACCTTTCCTGGCTGTAATACAATGCAAAGGACATAGGTACGCTTGTCTGTGTCGCCCAACTACTAATAAAGGTATGAACAGATATATCAGTACCCATTTCAGGCTCTGCAGTCCACTAAAAGTGTCTCTAATGATTCCCTGCTTGGGGTTAACGTTGGTTAATGCTGAACACACTGAATGTACGTTGCTGTGGTTTGACAGACAACGCTCAGACCTTTCAACACGGGAAACACTTCTCCAGGTGTCTCCCAAGTGTTAGTGCAACTTCTACATTTATCAGCCAAACTTGAAATCTCATGCTTAGCTCAACACAGTCCATTTTCTAAGCCATTCCCTATCAGTTTGCATTATTAAGTAGCCATGATCATGTTTTCTTGCTGCTTTTTTAGCTCTTGTCCCGTATCAAGCCTTCCATCATTCTGCCGGTGCTGAAAGCAAGCCGATGGGACTGGAATTAGGCTATCCCATTTCCACAGCTGCTTCCCAGTCCTCCACAGCTCTTCTAAACTCCAAGGTTTATAAACAAAATCTCCTGCTATATTAGCGCTTCAGAGACCTCTCCGTGTGGGTAGCTGAAAATTCCCAAGTGCAAATTGTCCTCTCCTGGTGGTTTGCAGACACCCAGCAAGAGCCGCAGCTGCTTCCCGGCTTTCCTGCGGTGGGGGCATCTCACCTGGTGATCCTGCGCAGCTGCTGCACACTGCTGCCCGCCCTGTGTTACTGCGGAGAAACCACACTTTCAGTTAATCCTCGGCGAACAAGAGGTTCCTTCTGATCTGGATTTAATGGACTAGTCCTTCTTGCCCTTTATTCCATTATTTTTTTTTCCCCTTAGGACCGTTGTTTCCCTCATTACTTGCCCACATTTCCTCATTGTCTATCCCTTTTCACTGTTGCAAATTATAAATACGTATTTTATTACTGTATTTACTGCCCCTGAACCCAAGCCTACTTGCAAACCACCAGTACCCAGCTCTCTTCGTGTGGCTTTTTGACTTCCTAGGAAAATGTCCTAAAACCATTTTAAGTCAGGACTGGAGGGAAAGAAGCCACAGCTATGTTATATTCTCCTACTAGCAGCAGTGGAACGGGGGTTTTTGCATC
Organism: Ibidorhyncha struthersii; assembly: GCA_013398815.1. Classification (NCBI taxonomy): domain Eukaryota; kingdom Metazoa; phylum Chordata; class Aves; order Charadriiformes; family Charadriidae; genus Ibidorhyncha; species Ibidorhyncha struthersii. The sequence continues at coordinate 60,903 of VZSZ01010143.1, forward strand.
CTGAAATGAAAAGCAAGGGTGTCACGTCAAGTGGTATCAGTAACGGAGGAAAATGGAGTCCTTAGTGACTCCCCTCCCCTTTCCTCCCTCCCCAGTAAATCACTCCTCAGCAGGGCAACACCCCACTTCCCACTGACAGCGGGAGGCAGAGCATCCCCCCTTCCAGCCTGGCTCCCACCAAACACTCCCGCTGCTCCTTCTGGGGTTTTCCTTGCGGGTGAACAAGCACGCTAACCCAGGAGAAACCTCTCAGCTTTCCACCAGCTTCCGAAGTTGCAGTTTCCCATGGGAAGCCCAGGAGTGCAGGACTGCGTGCCCCCGTCCTGGAGGATTCCTTTCTGCAGCGGTTTCATGCTAGCAGATCTCAGCTGCTCGTGAAACCATCAGCTTCCTTCTCACTCCGAGTTTGCAGATTAAATGGGATTTCCCCCCCCAGCTGTACACAGATGAAATCCTTTCTTTTAGGCAGTATAATTGTTGTATAGTATGATTAGCTGAGGATTTCATGTCATTTCAACTTCACAAGCGTAATCAGCTAAGCAATACACTCACTTTAAGTTCCATGATAATTTTCATCTGGCAAGAGTAAGACTGAAGTAGCCTTGCCCTTCAGCTGGAAACATTGACTTGGGAAACTACAGGATAAAATTGTAGAAACACCAAAGGTATTTCAGGCCTGGCAGCAGGAGTCCTCAAGATGTGTCACTCAGACTGAAACCTTCCGATGTTTGTGCAGATTTTCAACTTAAGAGCATAGGGGAGTGATTAATGAGCCATTACTCCTGCTGTCTCCTGCAATTTGTGCGTCTCTAGCAAGGTGATCTACTGTTGCGACATGTTCATTAACTGCTGGGAAGCTGGGCCACAAAAGATCTGTATCTTTTATATCTGTATCATTAGTGGAGGGAATGAGAAAATACGCCTTTCCTGGCCAAATACACAGGAGATGAAAGGTGAAGAGCCCTCGTGCTGGATGACAAACTGCAAAAGTTTTGACTTTAAAAGTATGCGTAAGTAAACAAAAATCTCCATCTAAGGCTGTAAATCGCTTCCATCGTTGCTCAGACAGATTATCCTAGTCGGTCAGCCATTTAGGAATTCAAAACATCGCTACAGACTTTCCCAGCTTAAAAATAAGTCTTCCACATCACCAGAAACATGTACGAGCTAAAAAAAGCTCCTTTAGGGAAAGACTGGAGATCTGCCCCGTAGGACATACTGAATCAATTCTCAGTTCTCACGCTGCATTAGGCAGCAGCAGCCCCCAACTGCTTTTATCCTCCCTGCGCACAGGTAAGTGCATTACACGGCAGAGCCGGCGTGTGGGAAAGGCAAACCTTGGGAATACTGAGAGTTTAGGGAGGGCTTGTAAACAGCTCAAAGCACGTTACTTCCTTTCATTCCAAGACTGTCAAAGCCTAGACTGCCTTTCCTTTCTCTCCCTCCAAAGCTTAGATAGGTGGGAAGCAGACTTTTCTCATGCTTTGGAGAAAATTGTATTCAAGGATACAATCCAAGCCAGGGAATGCCAGATCTGGCTGTAATATACTGGAAATGGCACTGAAGCAAAGAGCATTGCGACATCCTGAACTGGGGACAGTTTCATTTTTGCTTTCCAGGCACCCAACACTGCAAGTCTCTCTAGATCCTAGAGGGAAGAAAAAGGTACAGGGCTCCTCGGGAAGATGTAGAAACCTCAGGAAGGGGAAGAGCGAGTTAGAGGAGGCTCTTGCCTTGGAGTTGTCTGTTCCTCCTGCAAGGACACATTAGTTTTCTTTCCTCATTTCAACATGCTGCATGAAGATCACCCTGAAACGAAGCCCCAAAACTTCCTTCCAAGGTCCAAAGGCAAACATCAACTAAGAATGAAGTGCCTTCCTCCAGGGATCTTTGTTCAGCAAGTCCCAGGCGATACAAAGCTAAACCAGACAGCTGAACAACAAGAGGCAGAATCAGCCGGTCAAAATCCGGGAGAGCCTTTGCTGCTAACAGCCGTTTGTTTCGTTCCCTGCAGGCTGCAGACGGAAGAAGCGATCCCGGCCGGTCAGCAGCGCACTGCCAGGCATGGCTGTGGCTTCTCCGATGCTACCGATCAGTGATCTCCAGTTGTCCAAGCTCAAGTGTGATAAGTCACTGCTGTTAATATATTGCTTAGGCTTTTAGGAGCCAGATTTAGAAGCAGGTGATGAACATTTATGCAGAACCTAATGGGTATTTAGGGTATGGAGGGGTTTTTTTTGTTTGCTTGTTTTTAAATATATTTCACCTCCTTTCCCCTTCCCTAACAGAATTCAGTTCTGAAGCTCATGCTGCTTTTCTTTCTGCCATACATCCACATTTTAAAGAGTTCAACAGGTATCTCATGAGTGTATAACCTTAAATGCTGAGGTGAAGCCAAAGCTCTTTAAAAAGATGCATCAGGATTTCCTTGAAGCAACTTTTGTCCAGAGAAGCAGAACTTGACCCTTTTAGTCCTTGTTCTGGGAGCAGGACACTTACACCCAAGACTTTCCCAAAGAGCATACGGTTTGACCATTTTGAAACGACCAGAATGCAAACCCTGGAAGTACCTGGTGGTTTCAGTTGTTAATACTGCTATAAGCAGCTGTGGTTTGTGAAGTAAAACACTGCAGACCACTGGCTCACAGTAATGTGGTCCCCGGGGTAGTTTCAACCTAGAAACGAGCAACTCCTGTAGCATCTGATCACAAAAGTGCTCGGCGTATAGCCAGAGGCATCGTCTGGCTGTGAAGGAGCTGGTCCCCCATCAAAAGTTCAAATTCAGGCAGGTTTCTTTGCCTATTTAAAGGAACATACAAAATGTTTTTGCTCACTCACACCACCTACTTCCAAATAGCCCGCGTGCAAACGGCAGCTTCAGCAAACGGGCAACTCCAATCGGCTCTAAGAGCAGCAACAACGCCAACCCACATCTGTGCAGCAGCTCCAGAGGTGCTGGCTGATAACTGAGACTAGAAACGAACAGAAAAACATTCATGAGACAAAAGCTGAGCCTGCCAGCCACATCCCAGAACAAACGGCTCACTGGCTTGGGCGTTCATTTAGGAGGCTGGCATTATGTGTCTACAGGAAAATAATACTAATAAAAAAAAACAAACATACACACTCTAGCTAATTTGGAAAGGACAATTCTCCCAGGTTCAAGTCAAACGGGATGCATACCAGGCTGGGTCAGCATCTCCCTCGGGCTCTCTGTGCCAAAGAAGCACGAGGTGAAGGGAGAAAGAGAATCCTCTGGCATTTTCTCAGCAAACTATAAACCGGCAGAGGTGGGCTCTAGGCCTTCACTCCAGTATTTGGGGAACTCTTTCCATTTCCTTTCCCCTTCGCATTTCAGACAAGAGAAGAACAAAGCCCACTCATGAATAATGCAATCAGCTGACCTTAGGATACTCAAGCGACAGGCAGGAGACCCAAGTTCAAGTCCTTGACTTGCATCAGGCAGAGTACGAGCATCAAATTCAGATTGCTAATTTCCTACCACAACACAACACACTGACACCTCTTTTGAGATTTCACTGCTTTTGACCTGCACGACCACCACAAAAGACTGTGGCAAACCTAGCCCCTGCCATAACCAGTGGGGTTTTTCATTGAGGCTCTTGGTTTGTTTTGCTTTTCCCTGAAGAACTGCCTTTTTCTCAGCAGGTGTTTGAAACAAGAGTTCTTGTCCGTATTAGTACAGCATTAGCTGGGTTAAGTAGCACACCCCGACACAGCTGCAGGAGCGCGCTGATGTGTTTCATAAATTATGTATGTCCTAGAATTAGCTTATTAAAGAATTCCCAAAGAACTAGGTGCATATGCACATAGTAATTCAGTTGTTGCAGCTATTTGCATGACTCTGGCATTCTGCAGACCCTGCAGCAGAGCACTGACCTTCCCAGGTCAGGCAAAAACATTCGGAGAATGAGTGGGTGAAAATGAGAGAAGGCATCAGGCGTAAAAGGTACCTCTCTCCATCATACTGCCTGTAAAAAAAAGAGATGAAAACGCACTAACACGGAGCATTTTAACTCAATGAAGACAGAACAAAAATCCTGTCCTGCTGTTGTTCGCAAACACAAAAATAAATTATAACTGAAAACGAAAGCATCCCAAGACCTCAGCAATATCGAGCCATGTCAGCTTCTGATGGCCACAGTGAGCAGAAGATCACTTTCTGTTCTCGAGGATGTGACAATGCAGGCAAGTACAAGACCTCAGAAGTAGAGCTAACTGCATTTATCCTTAATTATTTGAGGAAGAGTGATTTTCTAGCTACCAAGTGACATGGCTTAACACAGAGATAAGAATCAGGTTTCAATCACTTATTCTATTATGAAACTTAGGAGGGGGGAAAAATAATCCACCGCAATTTTTGGAGAAGGTTCTGAAATCCCAATTATTACTTCAACTGAGCCAAGCTGGATTTCAGAACATGCTGCAATCAACCGGTATGCCCACGGTCAAAACCCTGTGGCTCTTCCCTTCTCAAGGCAGCTGTACCTTTCTGCACGTGCTTTGCCTGTGAGAGCAAGCTGCTCCTCAACAGCAAAGCGGGGTCTCCGTTGAGCCACTCGCCTTGGAGAAGACTCGCCACCTTTGGCAAGAGGATCACTTGAGAGCTGGAAAAACCCCAGTAGAACTTTGGCTGATAGATCTCGCATCCTCCTGCATCTTTGCAAGCGGTGAATACCCCAGCCCAGGAAAGCCTCGTGCTCGCCTGCTCCAGAGGAAGAGTCAGCTGGGACTCTTGCACAAACAGGTTGGTTTGACATTAATGCTCTAAACAGATAAAGCTGAAATAAGCTTGTAGGAGTATTAAAAAAAAAAAAAAAAAAAAAAAGTTTCTTTAAAGATCAATCTTTCTCTGTCCAAAGTGTTATGAAGAGACGTAAGGGAGTTGTTCTTTCCCACTGATAAGGTTTTCTGGAGATGAACTGTACAACCTGGCCTAGCAAATTTCCTGCCCTAACAAGTTACACGATAAGTAAACAGTGGCTAACAAACAAGGTAGGTCGATATTTACACAACCTTTTCGTTTCTAAGTACATGGCACAGATTACTAGAAAAGGTGAAATCTCTTCAGATAAACTTGTAAGATTTTTTACTGAACAGCTTACTCTCTTTCCCCAGAAAGGGGGAGTGGCAATCCCAAACATACAGCAACACTCCCATCTGGCAGCCCAGGAACCGCCGGCGCAGAGCACAGTGAGCAACCCAGCATAAGGCAGAGCAAGGGGACGCCTGGGATCAATGACAAAGCAAAGCAACCTACAAAGAGCAGCTCTTCTCATTGCTGGCTACCTGCAGCACACCCCCTGCTGCTTGCTTGCCTTTTTTTTTTTTTTCTTTTCCAGATACTGCAGCTGCCTAGCGCCGATAACATTTATTTGTCAGAAGGTGAACCCACTGATTCAGAAGTTACAGTTCTTGTGTGCACTGAAATTTCCTGTGAACAAAAGGTTAAGATTGCAGCCTACTTTCCTCCTCCTGCTTGACAGGAACTAGAAATAACAAGCATGCAGACAGCATGGGAGGCTATCTTTGGGGAAACCACAGCACACCTTTATGCCCAGAGCCCATAGAGGAGCGTTAACACCAAACCTGGGAGCTTTTATTCTGTTTTTGAAAACAAACAAAGGAACCAGAAAGCGAGACCACAAGACATTTGAGAAAACAGAGAAAAGATGACCATGGAGACGCTCGCTCACCAGCAATCTGGGCATTCTTCAGAAGAGGGCAGAAGAAGTGACAGCCGAGAAAACTTTCTAATGTAAAGAACTTTTAAAAAATAAAATAATAATAAAAAACTTTTTGACTCAGCAACCTCAAGATTTTGGCTAAAATCCAGCATTTACAATAAGGTGTTTATACAACCAAGGAGAATGCTCCTATAGTGATCTTGATTGCAGTCATCTAAAATATCAGTACAGAACAATTTTTTCAATAAGGCAACAATGTATCAGCTTGTCCTTATTTGCCACTTTCACTTGTGTTTGAAAACATCCCTTTCTCTTTCAGCTGTCTTACATGCTTCTTAAATATGACATCGTATCTTATTCCAAGTTCTCACTTAGCAAAGCTGACCAAGCGTGGGCAAACAGCCTATGGCACACAGTAGTTCTAAGAAAATTTTTCAGCTTGTGTTCTTCACTCTCCCCCCCATACCTTTCCTTCCCTGCATCCCTTCCAAAGTGCTCCTTTACTTTCACCATGTTTTAACAGGGCATCTTCCTTCCTTCCTTCCCCAAGTACCAGGTAGCTGTGCATATGAAATAATTATTCTGAGACCAGTGCTCTACAGCAGTGTACTGCTAGAGTCATTTTGAAAGCAAAAATCTCCTAATTCCTTAAAATAATCTAGCCCTTCCTCAGTACTGGGCTTGAAAGCCTGTGACAATTACTGGGGTCAGAAGAAGCCTCTTTTTCCTGTTGTCAGCACTGCAGGGCACAAACACGTACTTTTCGTGTCCTTTATAGGTGATTTCTTTTCCCTTCACACCCTGACTCCTCTTACCTTGTTGCTAGGGAAGCTAGTGCAATTCCACCAGTTCCAGCATGCCAGAACTGAAACGACTCACTAGATACTCCATTTAAAAGAGAGCCCAGGCAAGAAAGGATTCCATCCACCTGAACAGTACGCCAGTTCACGGTAGCTGGCAGCCAGAGCTACGCTCTTGCTCAAGTTTTGCTTGCCATAGTTGGAGTCCCGGTGTCCTCACACGTGGGGACGTTTCTCTGAAGCTCTCCCTTACACACAGAGCTCTGTTGAACCCACCCACCAATCTGCAGTTTTACATATTTGCAGCACAGTAGTGGAAAAGCAACCCTGATTTCCAACACCAACCTATTTTGAGCTTTGAGCTATGAAAATTGCTAAAAAAATCAGTTTTCAGACTTTACCAAGTGTTGCTGTTAACAGGCATCAGTTACATTATCCATTCTTCTGCTATTTTCTCTTTGGCCTACTGCCTCCCAAAAGTAAGCACATGGGAGAATGGGGAGGGCACAGTCAAGATACATCCCAACACACAGAGCCGTATTCTTAATAATAAAAATAACAACGAATCTCTATATGGTAAGCTCAGAGAATGGCATGTTTCAATGCCTGACTTTTAATAGCCCTTAGAGCGAGGCCTACAGCATAATACCTTCCTCTTGGCAAACAATCACATTTTAGTATAGTGATGACACTGTGTTATTCAGTTTTTTTCATTAAAAAAAAAACCACAAAATTGAATGTCACCATGGGAACAGTCTAAAGTTGATTTTGGAAAGAGGCTCATTTCCTATAGCTTTTCTGTTGGCATAAAAATAATGTCACTGAACTGTATCAGAAGTAAGTGCTTCATGAAGTATCATCTCCAAAGATACCAGTCAGTTCTGAAAATATCCTCCCTAATGGTTGCATTTCTTTAGTTTCTGAAGCAGAATAAAGGGCCCAGAAAGGTTTCTTCCCTGTTTTCCTCAACAAGAAACGCACCCCAAGCTACCACCAGTGTGATCTAATTCAATCATTCTTCAGCCTGTAATGTGTAACAAGTGTCAGTATGGAAAAATTCCTTCTTAGAAGAACAATTAAAACTTAAAGCAGTCATCCTGGTTGGCTGGCTGAACAAACGACACATGTTCACACAAGAATAATTCAGTCAACCGTCTTAATAAGGATTTACTTTAAACAGAACCTTGTATGGGTACACTAGACTCAGTCTCATTAAGGAGTAAGTTGGATTTTTATACAGCATGAACCATTGGCAATCTAAAACAGACCCACTGAAGAATGGAATGGAGAATCAAATGCAATGTTTCAGACCCAAGCTCTATGTGCCTTTAATACTTTCTTCTTTTTTTTTTTTTTTTTTTTTTGAGAGAGTGCACACTACCACAGACATTTGCATTTATCATGTTTTTAACTTCTTTTCTAAGGATGAACTCTCTGAATCTGCATCTTCCAACTCCACTCTGTGTCTTTTCAGTCCTCCAAGAGATTGAGTGCTCTCACTGCCCGCAGGGTGCAAGTCAGCAGCATCCTCTCTTGTGCTCACATTGTAGCTGTTGGAGTCCATTTCAGACAAGCAGCAGTCTTTGTGCAAGGGCACACCCATCTGTACAAGGTTGCCATTATCAGCATTTGAGCGCACCTGTAGTCCTTGCATCACAGTCTCCTGCTCTCCAAAACTCTGTCCATTGTTGAAGCATGAAGGGCGAAGATGCAAGTGGCCGTTATTGTGGTTAACACAGGAGGTGTCGAGGCCCCTCTCCTCACTGTCATCAGTCTGGTTTCTGGAGCAGTGACCTGACATGCTACAGATGGCAACAGTGGAGAACGGAGGGACCAGTGAGTGATGGCTTGATGCTGGTTGACAGTTCTGACTATTTTTCTGTTCCACGAGTCCTGCCGTCTGAATGCAAGATTCTTCAGTACAACTATTTAGCCCTTTGCAGTTAGCTTTTCCATTGAGCTTTTTAGTCTCAAAAGAATGCTCTATACCTCCACTGCTAGTGTCTTCAGATGTGTTTTCTTGACTCTCCATCCGCCGCTGATTGTCACATTCATGAGCTTGACCATTACTAGAATTTTCTATCAAGCCACTTTCTTTTAAAGTTTCTTTGTTGCGGCTTTCAGTAGCAAGTGCTGGGGAACCTTGAGGAACTGCTGAACTCAAGTTCCTAGAATCTTCCTTACTTAATGACTGTGCTGTACTGTGCCTTCCACTAGTTCCTGGTTTCCCTTCGTCATTCTCTCCATCTCCTCTGGAGGATTCACCATCTTTACTAGCTGAATATGATATGTAAGAATAATGAAGCCATTTGTAAGCTTTGTAAATCTTTCTCTCCACTGATTCACTGTCTGAACAAGGAGACGTCCTTTCTTTGAGAACTTCTTTGTTGGCTGAACTCCTTTCCGGCGAAGAAGATGGAGAAGAAGAAAGATCATCTACTTTGATCTGGGGGTAATCATAGATGTCCTCACCTATGTAGGGAGTCACATTCTCTGTGTTAGTGCTAGTCCTTTCCTCCTTTTGCACCTTCTGTCGGCGCCTCAGCGCATTGCGTTGCCGCATAGATGTGCGTCGTTCATTCAGTTCCTCTTCATCTTCTGTACTACTGCTGCTGCTGGAACTGCTGGATTCGTTCTCCTCAGGGCTTGGGGACCGAGGCCGTGGGAAGAGATCTGTATCTAGTTCTGCCTCACAGGTATTGTCATCAGAGTCAGACTCATTGGAAAGAGCCAGGAGGCGTTTATCCTGATACTTTCTCAGTGCAGAGAGCCTCTGCTGACGGGAAGCCACGTCTTCTCTGGCTGAGGGGGATTCAGTTGATCTTAAGGCCCGTAAATTATAGGCAGTTTCATCAGACTCTTCAGCCACATGTGGTGGGGAGTGATGCAAAGAGGCAGAGGACTCCGACTCGCTGTAAGCAGAGCGTTCACTTACTCCTGCATGGAGCTGCAGGATTGTGCTCTCACTGAGGTCACTGTCTGAGTCAGAACTCCAGCCCTCGATCTCCCGGCGCACTAGGGAGTCAAAAAAGGCCATCATCCGTGGATCTTCTTGGACTGACTGGTTTGCATAATCATGGGACAAACCACTACCACTGTTCAACACAAGACTGATGTACTCTTCATGAGTGTAGAGGCAACGCGAATCATCCTCGATTCTACCATCCAGATCCCCTGTGCAGTCAGGCTGCTTGTAGGGACTCCAGATCTGTAACAAAAATTAAACAAAAAAAATGCCTAAGTCTTTGAATTCATAAACTATTATAAGCATTCGAAATAGAACAGTAATGCAAATACCCAGAACAGCTGCAAGTGGCAGATTGTTCTAATTAATTTTTACCCCTCAGACCTGCACTTGTAAGTATCCCAGAGATGTGGGTTTTTTTTCTCCTCCTTTACAAATGTGTTTTTCCTGCATCTGCTTCACCCATCCAGAACCTAAAAGCTCTCACACTGCAGATTATCCATCATTTCAGTAATTCATTGCGTAATAATTTCTCCCAAATTGCAGGGCTCTATTTTTATGTAATTGGGGATGCTTACTCACTAATGGTAAGAATAGTTTGTTGCCTGTAATACAGTCTTAGCACTAATGAAGGCACTTGTTTCCCAGGAAACTAGAGTTGCTTGTGCCAGTGATGTAGAGTAAGATTTCACCCAGCTGCATAGTCAGTCACACCTGATCAGCAGGCAGGGAGCTGAATGTTTGGAGGTGAAAAGCAGAGCTGCACTATTCCCTTTAGGGGACAGTCGTGAAGGAAAGAAAGCATCCAACACCCTCTCAAGATAAAGCAGCAGTTTTAGTTAGTGGGGAAAGGTGAAGGAGAAGAGTTTTACTGAAAGCTACTTTTGAAGTGGAGAGAAGGAGTAACATTGTGAATGATTTCATGAATAGCAACAGCCTTGACTGTGCTTTTCATCTACCCTTCCCTCAGTTTTCCTGGTGTGGAGGGGAAAAGGAAAAAAAAAAAAAAAAAAAAAAAAAAAAAAAGAAAAAACCCCCAACCAGATCCACCAATATCCCCAAGAAACTGGTAATCCATAGCAAACGTAGTTGGGTCTCCTCACCTTTCTCAGTTTTACTCACAGATTCAGGGGCAATATGATTAAGGTGCTCATTGGACAACCACTATCACTTTATTCTAGATCAATTGTTAATGTGATGCACAACACTTACGGTAAGCAGAGCTAGTATGTATCTTATCCACAATACTGCCTTAATGTGCTGCTTATAAAATACCCGATTTCAGTCATGCTTTGGTTTTACCATGCTAACAAGCTCAGGGAAAAAAAATCCTATGCCAGCTGTCAATACCAGGTTGGCCTTTGGAGACAGACTTCTGCAAAAATAACTCTCTCTTTTTCCAACAGAAATTAGTAAGGTTTTGTTCCAAGGAGACAACACCGCTAACAAAAAGAGTATTTTGCCTGTATAAATGAGATAATCAGCACTCATCTCACAGATGCGTAGTTAACACATGTAACATAATCTGATACTACCATGACGAGCAATATAAAAAAAGCCCACGGGAATGCTAGTAATTCTGTATTCACAGAGATTTTCAGTGTTCAGTAAACCCTTACACCTTTAATATTGGAAGTAAAACAAAATAAATTATCTTGCAGCTACTCATTCAGCACAGCCAAATTCAAGATGTACAGGTAATCTTTATTCTGGAATTCTCCCAAACTTGAATACCTTTACTTTGCATCCTCTGTAATTTATGGTTAACAGAGCTTCCACATATGATCTGGCTATGCAGATAAAAGAGACACTATTCCAAAATTAAAGTGGGCTGCAGATACACCTTTTTCTGTATGGCAATCATCAAGCTGCCTTTCAGAGCAAAGGCAAAGGAGTTTTACATTGCGTTACATTAGCTTGTTCCTAGGAACATACCTCAATATCAAGGTGTATTCACTATTTGTACTTATTTGCTATTTTTATTATTTGCAGATCTTGAGGAAATTATCTTCCAGTACAGTTCATTAATGTAGTACTTGAAACCAGAATGAAGACAGTCTCCGTTGCTTGGTTCAAGCACTGCACTTACTAGACACCTAGCTCAAGGGACAAGCATCAGGTTTGGATGAAGATAACAAAACCCAATGCGAGTCCACTATGTATATAGACTTCCATCAACTATACTTAACCTTTTTGAATTACTCAAGAGAACAGAAAGAATCTCTCTTCATCTTCTAGTTATTTCCTATGCTTCACTTCCTAAAGACAACATAGGAAAGAGTCTTCTCTCCGTGGATGCATAAGAGAGTGTTGATTTGGGGATACACCAGTTTTTTAATAGAAAAATAGAACTCTGCATACTCAAAGGAGTATTCTGAGTTGCTGCCTTCTTGATGATTTAACTAGCACATGTTCAGTACCTTCTCTCACAATTTATCAGATCTTTTCCCCTTTTTGTCCCACTACTGAGCATTTCAGCAAGTAGATCAGATCTTTTTGTATTTAAGAAGCATATACCTTCCTGTAAATGCTTCATACTGTATGCCTGGACAAGCAGGCTGGCATGCCCCTTCCTCAAATAGTCCTATCAGTGTTAGATTGATCCCTAGGTTTTATAATTTTTTTTTTTTTTTAAGCAAGAGAATTAGAAAGCTCTTAGATTCTGTATGAACCAATATAAATGAAAGGTAGTCTGCTCTGAAGTCTCTTTGGGAAAGGTCTGTTTTATAATGAAAAGTCATCTAAAAAGGTACATGAAGTATGCACAGAGAGATTCCACATCCTCGTTAGTGCTACCAGATCTTTCTGCTCACTCTGCAAGCATCAGAGAAAATACAGCAGTGTTAAATACTGGAAAGATAGCTACAAAGAGTCCACAGTGAGGCTTTTCCTTTCCAAGACAGATTTGTTCAGAGAAAAGAAATAAATAATAAAGAGAAGTCAAGGGAATTCAGGATGAAAACCTGTTTGTACAGGATCAGATGTCTCTGGAGATTGACACTCCTGCTTCTCAGACATTTTGCCATGAGGGACTGCAAGGGCCTGCCAGAGTCCCAGAAAGAAATCAGACTAATAATCTGTCCTTGGCAGAAGCAGGAAGTCTTTAAACTGGCAGCAACTGGTCCAGTGCTCTCTGTGGCATCCAAAATGGGATTCTTTGTAAATGGAATGCCTTTGCCTTCTTCTCATCCTCTGACTGATGCCATGTCAAAGAAGAATGTGAGCAAATGGGAGAAAATAAGTTGGCAAACCATCCCACTGAAGCAACCATCTATCATGAAGTTCTTTCTCTGTGAGAGGATTAAGGAGCTGAATATTACTCACTGATGCCCTGAGTATGGATATAAAAATAGGAACAATAACAGAAAAGGGGAGTACAAAACTGGTTCTCTACTTCAGCAGAGATGCTTCAGAGAGGGTCTTTGAATTGCTTGTATTCCATGGTGGCAAACCCTCAAATTTTAAAACAAAAAAGTAGTTATGTCTGTAGCGTGAGAATAATTAAAACCAGCTATATTAGATTATCTGATTAGGCAAAGGCAGCTAGCCACAATGACATTAATCTGTCACCATAGCAACGTGGGCAAATAGACTTTGTTATCTTTGATATACTGATGATTTTTAAACAAATGGGACCTACAACAGTTGTGCTCAGTTACACAGTATTCCATTTCCAATACAAAACAGTATTTATTTCTGAAAATCCTTACGCACTTTATCTATTTTATCTTTTCTGGAACTGTCTTCTAACTGTATAATTCTCCATGGCCCTCCTTTAAGCCCCACACGTCAGAGGGAATGCCTCATTTATTTCTCCTGCAATGTACTTCATTTTCCTGCCAGTACATCCCAATGTCTCACACACTTAACTGAGGGGAAAGTGGTATTTTTCTATTTCATATTGCTTTAGTCCTCGTGGCTAATGCTTGCTGCAAATAATAATTTTAGTTCACAGCTGTTCTTTTTGAATACAATTTTACTGAGGTTCAGGTTTCTGAAATGGAGGGCAATGAGCAATTCATTTGGGTTGACATGTCCAGCACGCATTGTCTGGAGTCAAAGCTTCTAGGATCCTTTATTAATGAGCCTGTTGAGTCTTATTTTAGGTTTCTGAAACCCCCTCACTTGAATATTCACCCCCCCATGTTATCCATTGTATTCTCAGTCCTAGAAAAAAATCAAACCTTAAACCACTGAGTTACTGAATTATATTCTTGCAGGTGCTTTACAACAAAATAAAACTGAAGCAAAAAACCCATAATCACAAAGGTCAAAGTAATTCTTGTGAATACTATTCATTTCAGCAGGACTAGGACTGAGATGAATTTGTATCTCATTTGCAATCAGCATTAAAATAGCAAGTGTGTTGGCAGAAGCACGTGGAATTATTGAATGGCTTGTCTGTGTCACGCCTTGATGCTGGTGCTATCAGTTCCTCAGTTCTAGAAGTACTAAATTTAGGCCAGCTAGTCTAAAAATTAAAGGCTCAGACAACCAACTACTTGCATCCACATTTTTAATTAATCGCAGAGTTTCTACAGTTGAGGGAATGGAATACCAGCCAACCACAGTGAAGTTATCTTCTGTGATTTAATTCCAGAAAGATTTTTAGAAGACACTTGAAGAACAATAAAAGGAAGGACACTTCTTAAGGAACTGATTAAAACAAACAAACAAATAAAACCCAACAAAAAAAGAAAACAAAAAAACCTAACTACCATTTTTATTTATGGCTCTTCCTCTTGTCATCTCAACTTCTCCGAGCAAGCACATCAAGCATTTATATGGGGGAAAGAAAGATAGCCATGCACGGGAAGGACTTGTGTTCCCAGCTGTTTTTAATGCAGTAAATAGCCCCTCAGAACTGCTGGTGTTGTTTTTCCTGTTTTGCCCTTCTAAGAGTGGCAGTTACTAGCCTCCAGCCTAGCTGCAGAAGTAGCTGGAATGAAGAAGAAACCAGCATTGTATGGTCACCCGTTAACCGCTGTTCACTAAGATAGTACCTTTAAAGAGCGAAGTCATGCAGCTCACAAAAGATACGAGTCTGACTCCCAAACAAGGCACACTACAAGCTGAGACAAAATGACATACAACAAAAGGGTAAGAAGTTCTGGCTTGTTAATAAACTTAATAACTAAACACCTTTCCCTTAATTAGTTTCTAGCTTGCAATGTTTGGGGAATTCAGTTCTTTCAAAGCAGCTACACGAGTTCCATTGCACATACTGTGACACAACAGGCGTTCTCTTCTAAGGAAGCATTCAAGCAGAGGTGTCTTTCAAAGAGTTACACAACCTGTGACTGGAGCCTTAATCGAAATAACCTTTTAATCACTAGGCAAAAAAAAAACAAAACAAAACCAACCCCGCCAAAACCCCAGCAGAAGTACACAAAAGCAACACAGGGGATGTTTATACCAATGCTAATCCAACAGTCTAAGAACACTCATGCAGGAAGGATTCATAGGGTGAAGGGTCAGCAGATCTAAAATCCAAAAGGGAGAATTCAGGATGCATGATACAAGTTCCCAAAGCAAAAAAAAAAAATGCCTCTGGCAAAACTGTTGTTAAATTGTGGCAGTTTGACTGCTTGGAAATTGAGAAAGAAAAAAAAAAAAAATCTGTAAGCTTCTAAGACTATCCGATGCACTTTTGTTCAAAGCCTGTATTTGGCAGATTTGTGAACAAACCTGTCAGAGGGACACAGATGAAGAAAAAAGTAGAAAGGCAAACTAAAGTACCAGTGGAAGATAGAAGAGAAGGAAAGCTGAACTACAATCAGAACCCAAATGCTTATAGTAACTGTAACGCAAATGATGCAGCTGGGCATTGGGCCATGCTCCCATTCTTTTGGGGCCAGTTCTGGTTCATAAGTTGCAGACCACTAAAACATTCCTTTGCAGGACAAGTTCACTCAGTCAACTTGTGGCCGACTAAAGCATTTACTAATACTCAAACGACCTCATTTATAGCCACATGCAGGTAAGACTTTTATTAAGTCATTCAACAAATAGTTAGAAGCAGCATCAGTTCTCATTATCCTACTTAAAAATTAAATTGTTCTGCTTTCTTTCATTTTGTTGATAGACCTAAGTTATAGCAAAATTTCTATGGCAGCAGAACACAAAGTGCATTAGTGTAGCGTAATCCTCCACCTCCCCACTCTCAACCTCTGCTATTAGAAATTACAAAAAAATTTCTGCCTTGCTCCCACAATATTGACTGTCTTTCCTTAAGGAAAGGAGTTTCAGAACCTTAGTTAGTTATCTCTTTACATTCTGCATAAAAAAAAAAAGAGCACAAGCTTCCTAAAAATACTCTACATTGATAGAGGACTCAGAAAAGACATATTGTGGAAGGTATTAAGAGTCCTGTTTCCTCTGGAAGCCACAGGAAGGTATGCTGAATTGATTCAACGCAGAAGTGTGCACAAAAATTACAGAAGGGCTCCTGAGGCAGTATTTGGGCCAAATTCAGCTAGTTCAGGCTAGGCTGAGGCTCAACAATACTCTTTATTAAGCTTTAGCCCAAAGTACCAGAAGTCTTAGGAGATCGCATGTTACAGCTGTGACCAAACTCTCCCGAGAAGGACTGTTTGCATGATACTTCAGTTACGTACAAAATGAAACTGGAAAAAAATTCCTTTTTAAAGATACAAATCCAGGAAATTCTGATCTTATCCCTTATCTCTAAAACCTTTACAATTGAAACAGAGTTTAAAGTTGAAATGCCCAATTAAACATTTGCATCAGTTTAGCCAGCAAATGAGATGTGCCACTTTTCAGATGAATAAGATGAGAAGACAGGATGGGCGTGGAAAAGAACAATGCTGAGCAAAACAAAGCATTTCTTCCTGAAATACTGAAAGAACACATTTTCTGATGAGTAATCTTACCTTTATAATCTTTTCAACACCAGAAGAACAGATCATGTAAGTGTGAGGATTAAACCGGACTTGGTTTACAATTGACCGATGACCTTTCAATACCATAAAAGCACCATTGACGACCCTGCCAATGCCACCTAGGGGAAAAACAAGCACACACTGAAATGAGTAATTAAATCTTCATATTGTTTTCATCCGTAATCATTTAAAGTCGTACTATATTTGACAACACACTTCAGCTTTATTTTGCAATATTTTAAGGCCTGTGTTGGCTGCAGAATTCCAATTTTATGAGCAATGCCCCTATGAAAAGCTGCAAGTTTGATGAAAAGCATCCTTCTTGCAAATCAGAACTTGGAGGCTAGCTTTAGTTCAACTATCTAAACAAACAACGAAGGTTTTTGACCGAATATGACAAGTATGTGAATAAGAACAACATACATACTTAATGAAATCACCAGTGAAACCATTGTGCCTAAGGCATGACACTACTCACAGTTTGTAAATTTGAAGCAGAGGCAAATAAAAGGGTTGAGTTAATTAATAGCTAAACTCTGGGGTTTTTTTAATTTATTTTTTAAATCAGCAATTCATTACTCTCACAGTTGACTCTAGTCTAACGGGTAGGACTCTAAAGGAGGCAATCTTCAAGGCTACTAACCTTAGTTACTACATTACAGCTGGACTTAGTATAGCCTCCCCTAGACCGGGATCTGTAACAACTCATATTTCTGTGAATCAAGCTCAGAGAGGGACCTGAAATAACATATCTGACCAGTGGGTTATATCATTCTTTGTCACAAGGCAGAGAATTAGCTGAAGTGGAATGCTTTTTTGCTAACGGTAAAACTCAAAACAGAAGCCAGACAACTTTTCTGCTTGGTCATCGACACTTACTAGGTCTGTACACCAAAGCAAGAAACTGCCACACAGTAATTTTTTATATTCATAGACTGACACAATTAAACCCATGTTTGTTAGAAAGCACACCTGTGTATCCAAATAAACAAGTGTCAATCAACATGCTAAGATCAACATCTTCAGTAAAAGAAACCAAAACTTTTAAAAGAGGGGAAGTAAAAACTAAAAACCACTCCAGAGGAAAACAATCTTGCTATTTACAACTTCAAAGGTCATAAGCACGCTTTACAGAAAGTTAAAATAATTTCATTAGCTTCTGTGCTACTTAGAGTCATCTCAACACTAAACAAGTAAACTTTATATTCTTCTCGATGAAGATGTTTGCTATCCTCCTTTGTCCTCAACAAGAGCTCTTTCAGCTGAAGTAGCTGCTGGTTTAAGCCTTATGTTGAACAACTTGTCTTCTAAAACAGAGTCAGAGTTTTCCTGCAATGCACATTTCCTAAAGAAAAACTTGCATTAACAAGTAGCAAGATAGAAGGGTCAAGAAAAAACAAAAGGCATTCCTCTATCACTTTCAACTTGTTAGGTTACAAAAAGAACTGCAGCTAGTGAGATTGTGTTCAGCCGGTCTGCTCTTAGAAAACATACTCTATCCCTTCCACTCATAACTACACTCTGAAGACCAGACTGATGTGTACATGCTGTATAAACCATGATAAGGATTTAGAAGCAAGGAGTCATCCAACTCCTAAAAATCTGCAGACAGATCTTTTTTATGCTTTTGGAAAGTGTTCCGTTTGCACAAATCATTTTTTGCAGACCAAACCGCAGTCTCAAGGCACTTTGGGATAGAAAGATAATGTGCCTGAAGAAGAGAAAAGAGATGGCGACTAACTCCAAGGACCAAAATGTGTGGCCATTTTAAAGACTTTGTATATAGAATGAAGGATCATTTAAAATTAAGAAAACTTGAAATGGAGACAATCACTCCAGTTAAGTCCTAAAAATGTTCATCAGAACTGCCCTGAGAATGAGTTACCTGGAATGGTTCTATAAGTTCTGCCTTCAGCCACTGGAGCAAGATTTCACCACTATAAGCAAAGTTGACTGAGAAGTAACTGATTGGAGAGCAAGTTCATCAAATGCCAAACTGGGGTCTTTTGATTTTCTTTTCCATTTTATGAGATTCCTCATGGCCTTTCATTCTGCTCAGCCTGTTAGACGTTCACAACCACATTTATGGCTGATGGCAAGTTGCCCTACTCCCACAGCATTCCTTCCAGCCAAATCACAGTTGTCAATCCAATTGCATCCATCAAGCCAACAGTAGATGGTTACATCCAATCCAGTTCTCAATACATTTAACTTGACCTAGCAGACAAATGTTCCAGGAGAGAGGGCCTCGGGAACGAAGAGGCAATTTGCTTAGGAAACGTTTCCAAGTCTGTAAATAATGCTTAAAAACAAGTTTTAACTGTCTGTGGACTCTAGCTGCCTGAATTCAGTACAAAACAAGAAATATGCCCTACGAAACACTTACAAAAGAGTCAGAAGTTAGAGAGACAATGAGCAAAGAAAGAATTATGATGGAGATGAAATACAAATTTAGGGCACCAATATCTTGGGCTGCATTTCCAAGTCAGTCATTGGCCTTTTGTGGTACTGTCAGCAGTGTGAATTAATCCATGGTTATTTTCCTAGTAAAACAGTGAAAACAGTTATTTAATGCCAGAACTGTCTTCTGGCATTAAACTTTAAATGTTTATCAATACACTAAAAGCACTAGATGAAAAGTGCACAGCATACCATGTCTAGAACACAGCTCTCCCTAGGCTGTAGTCAAATTCACACAGTGTCTGAAGCCCAGAAAGCCAACCGAATCCTGGGCTTCATCAAAAGAAGCGTGCCCAGCAGGTCAAGTGAGGTGAGACCCCACCTGGTGTACTGCATCCAGCTTTGGGGTTCCCAGCACGAGAAAGATATGGACCTGTTAGAGTGGGTCCAGAGGAAGGCCACAAAGATGAGCAGAGGGCTGGATCACCTCTCCTATGGGAACAGGCTGAGAGAGTTCAGATTGTTCAGCCTCAAGAAAAGAAGGCTCCGGGGAGACCTTATAGTAGCTTTTCAATAAAGAGCACTTATAAGAAAGACAGAGAGACTTTTTACCAAGGCTTGTCATGATAGAAGGGGCATCAGTTTTAAACTGAAAGAACGTAGATTTATATTGGATATGAGGAATAAATTTTTTATAGTGAAGGTGGTGAGACACTGGCACAGGTTGCCCAGGGAAGCTGTGGATGCCCCATCCCTGGAAACGTTCAGGGTCAGGATGGATGGGGCTTCGAGCAACCTGGTCTAGCAAAAGATGTCCCCACCCTTAACAGAGGTCCCTTCCAACCCAAACCATTCTGTGATTCTATGAAGGAACTCCAAAGCTTTCTGCTTCAATACTGAAGTTCCCTAAATTCCTTTTAAGCTAACAGTAAAATCAGAGGAAGCACAGTACTAGAACATGCTTCACTCCTTTTAGAGTGAAGGTGAACTTCCCTACAAAGCCCCTTAGAACAACTAACTACCCAATTACAGGAAAAGTCCCCTAGGAGCAGATCACTGCAATCACAAATCTTAGCGGTCAGCTTCTAGTAGTACAAGAAGTTTTAATAATTTAAACTAAAAAGTATTGACTCCAACAATACTCTGATATTTTTTGTATCAAATATAATAGACTGCCCCAGAACCTCATTTTTAGACAACCCTTTGCTGGACACAATTTTAGTCTACCAACTCCTATGTGCTTAAGCGACACCTCTAAGTTAGTGCTAAATACAGAGCCTTCTACATCCTTATCCTGACTGTGGTCCCTTAATTTTATAGTAGCCCAGCAAAGTTGGTATCGTATTACGCGAGTATCTGCATGGCAGACATATGCCTGTGTCCAGACTTGTCTGGAATCCCCCTGGTCTCTCAGCAGAGGCTTAGCTGCAGCCATACAGCTTCCAGCCATCTCACAGTGTGAGTTGAGTTTGCTCATGTCTGCTGGCAAAAATAAAGTGTATCTGTACATTAAGTGGAGGTTGGCCATAAACTGCTCGAATTCCTGAGGCCATCTTCCTTTTTTGCATGTAATAATTTCTATAACTTTTTGCTGTCTTCACTTGAACTGGTATTTTTATTTGTATTGTTTCAGCAGAATTGACCTCTGCTATTCCAACAACACTCAAATTTTGCTTTTGAGGTTTTTTTTTAGGGGATGGGGGTGGTGTTTGTTTGCTTTTGAATTCAGTGGTATGCACAGGTCCTGCTACTGGTTTAGCATGGCAGCTTGTATGTTCTTAGATAGTTACCATGTGTATAAGCAGTGTTTATATGGAAACCAACAGCTTACATATATGTTGTTAATAATATTAAAAAAAAAAAGTCTTCAGAGGCTGATTATGCTGACTTTAAAGGTTTCTAACTTTCTAACCTCTAAATACTGGAAGGAAAGGATGGAGATACACTAGCTGGTTTTGCAATACTTTCCAAAAATTGCTGTGCTTAAAGACAGTTCTGAGTAGTGGCTTAGTGTTCTAGCTGTGCTGGTCAATGTTTTTTTGGTCTGCTTTTATTTGATACACAAAGTGAAATGTCAAGAAAATCTCTCTTCCTCTATACCCTGCAAATAAGTGCTCTGAAGAGGAGCAATACAAAGTCTGAAAAAAATCTTTAAATAATATCCTACTACGATATCTGACCAGATGGAAGAAATAACTTATAAAAGTCTAAATCTGAAGTGTACATTTTAAAACAGATTTCCCCTACGCGCATTTGACATGAATATCATGACAACACAAAGCATATCTACAGGCTCCGATACAGACGGAAGGAACAATACAGTGCTTTGAAGTAGTAGATGTCTACTAAGTTGCCAAAGTGATTACTTCCTGGTTAGCTTTATTATTTTATGTTTTATATACTATGCTAATTAAATCCTCGTTAATTATGGCATTTTGTAACTACTCATGCAAATGAGTTGACATTTCACATGTTGAGAACACGTTGGACGGTACATACCAACATATTTTAAAAAACACTAGTAAATCATAATGAAGGAGAGCAAGGTATTTGTACAGCAATCTGACTTCCCATGCACAAGTTCCACAACACATATAGCAGTGTTTAAAAAAAAGCCAAACCAGAAGAATGAACTATTTGAAGGACAAATAAAAAAAAAGGAAGCGATAGATTATTAGGAAAAGTGCCCTAGTGCAGAAATCCTGTAAGAATGCAGAACAGTCGCTAAACTAATGGAAGCTGCATTGTTCCAAACATTTAAAAAAATGTCTCTAGCCGGAGAACTTGCTGGGATAAAGAACAATCCTCCACTGGCTCTGTAACAGAGGAATTAAATGACCTCATTAAGAAGAAGTCCTTTCTATCTAGGACACTGAAAAAGAAGCCCCACTGGTTGTTCATATAAGGTAGAAAGACGTTCCACGGACTAAAGTATAACTTCATACAAGCCTTGTGAATTATTCAAAGCGCTGAAAACTCCTGAGAAGAACCAGATATTTGCAGCTGCTGCCAGTGTGCCATAGCATACCATTCCACTGTAGTACTTGGCACTACAGTAGAAAGCTCATTTAAAATTAATTTAGTTTTCATTAATAATAATCCGGGACACATTTAGACCGTAGGCCACAGCCCTGCATTTGAATCCTATGAGGTCATGATGTGCTAACGGAAGAGACATACCATAGTTTGGAAAGCAAATGTATAAGCACAATGCAAGCAAATAGGCATAGCATATAGGACCTCTGCCTGCAGCGCAGCTGATTATGTTTAGATTCCTTAAAAAGTCTCTCTCTGGTTGCTCACACACCTGTATTTGTTTTGTGCAATGCATGCCAGCAGATGGCTTTGCTGCTCAGAGACCCATCCGTAGAGAAGCTAGATTTGAACACAAGCACTCTTGCCCTGAGAGCACAGTGCCCTGCAGCATCCCTACTACTGGGATCAGGAATCCGACTCCAGCTCTGGCAGCAGCCAGAGCAACTTCAAGGTTTCTCACAGGCAAAACTGACTTGGGTCACATCAAATATGGAGTGAGAACAGCATGGACTGGCCAAGATCCTTTCTCCTCCCAGCACGGTAAGAGGAGACAGTTTGGAGGAGGCACCAGTGGACTCCAGCTTAGTACTTCTGCTACTACAAGAGAAAGTAAAAGGGAGGATCTCCCCATAAAAAAGCAGCTCCAACCCTATCTGCAGACTGCTTCCTTTGTCACCTTCAAACCCACCCTGCACCTCGCAGGCCAGGTGAAAGGATCTGCGTGGCCTTGCAGAGCTTTAGTATTAACACATGGAGCAGTGGGCTACATCAGCACCTGCTTCAGGCAACCTGCTCTTCCAGGTAATCACCCACTTTGCCTAGCCTACACCTAGAACCAGCCCCATGGTGGTCTTGTACCTCTGCAGAGGTTCCAAAAGCCAAAGAAAAAAAAAAAATCTGTATTTAAACATCTAAAGAATATGCAAAAAGCTGAAGTAGTAGTGGCTATTTTCAGACACATACTTTCTCCTTTCTTTTCATGCTGCTAAATATCTGCCATGTCTACCTATGCCTTATCTATACCAACCTTCCCACTGTTGTTATCACCAGTAGAGCTGAACAACAATATGAAAGCCAAGACAAAATTACTACAGAAATAAACTTGCACACACCCGTTCCATTCTGTCCCCTCTCCTGGTCCGAGAGAAATTGCTCTTTTGGTGTGTTTAACTGCATAGGTTGCAATGGTTTTTACATGTTATTGGAACCATGCAAATTAACACCACCAACTATGCTTTCTGAACATAAAGGGAATAAAATAAGTGAAATTATTGCACAACTGATAGCTGTTTGTGGGGGTTTTTTTGGTTTTGTTTTTAAGATGGAGGTGTGAAAACTGCTTGCCTGCACATTTATTTTGTACTGGTAGCTGCAAACACGTTCAATACAATAAAGAGGAAGGAGGTTTGTACAACCAGATAGCTAGTTGCTGGGGACTAAGGCTTCTCCAGCCTCTCCCAGTGCTTAGTGTCATCTTCAACTTTCTAGTGCTAAATTAGGTATTAAACATGCTAAGGCCCATGGGAGAAACCCTCATAGATGCTGAATCTTCTTTTATTTGGCTACAGCACTACAAAGCACCCAACACTGCCTTGTTTTCTGATAGATGCCATCTAGCCAGGACATTTTCACAGGTTTCTGGTATTACAATCCACATGACATGGAAACCAGTCCAAATTCCACTGAATACAAGAACCTTTTCTACACTGCCCCACCACTCACTTGCTTTGATAATCAAACAGCTGTTCCATAGCATGCTCTGGTCAACACTGACCTGAAGGTAGAGACAAACCACAGTCCTAAAAGTAAAACAGTTTAGATCCCAAAACCACACCTCAGAAAAAACAATTTTTTTAAAAAATACAAACCTTCAAAAGCATGCTCCCCATGGGGCCAGGCGGCCTCCCCCCACCCAACCCAGCTGGTATGTATATATGCATGCGTGCACATATATAGAAATCTCAAAAATAGCTGAAGACATTAAGAAACACTTAATCATCTATTATTCATCTTCACTTATCAGCCTAGAACTTTGAGAACTTAAACCACAAGCTGTCTCCAATGAGATAACCCTGTTCAAACATTGTGAAAGTATCTGTTGCTGAATTCTTCAAGACTAAAGAGGTGTCTGCACTTACAATGACCAACAAGGAGAAAAAAGGGGAAGAAAGATTGCATAAGTACTGCTGAAAATTGGTGCAATTAGTTTAGTAACTGGACCACAATGACAGGCCCTTTCTTATTAGCAGTTACAGTCAAAGACCAAATTAAAAAGAGGTTTTGAAATGCAGTTCTCTGCTCTGATTTAGTGAAGTTTTTCAGAAGTCTGGTGGCAGCCTGCTCACGTAAACTGAAGGATCTTCAACTGTCTTCTCAATCGCAAATAAATATCATATCCCTCCCATAGCATCTTTGAGCAGTATTTCAAAGGCAAGAGACAAGCTCTGAGTTGCAAAGATGATTCAGACTAGTGGGTGAGGAATGTAAATTCCATTTTGCAAAACATTTGGTCTACTAGGCTCTCTATTATCCCACAAGACATGTCAGGTTCTGTCTTGAACGTGGATTCTTTACCAGCTAAGAGACCATGTTTATAGCACTTAGGTTTAAATACTGTCTGAAGAACTTATATGTTAACAGTCTTGCCGGGCAGGTCATATAGGGCTGATGTCTCTTCTCACTTCTGGCTTGCCTTGGAGTCAAGTAAAAGCTGTGGAAACTCAGGACTGTTTTTCTTCTGCCAGACTAATGTATTAATTTTGCTAGAAACTCGGCCTCTGAAGAAAACCAGGATATATACTTTAAAGAGGAAACTGGCCAACAAATCCACCAAATAATCGGCAATTACTTCTGAAGCACAGTGGGAAGCTGAGTAGTACTTGGATGGAAAAGAAAGTGGAAAAATGAGCAAACTATTCCATCTTCAAGAAAGGACAAAAGGTGGTAAAAAAGCAACCAACCTTCTGGCATAGGAAATCCTGGCCTATTCAGAATAATCTAAGACTGTGGGGGAAGACAGCCAATAAAACTCTTCAACAGAATAGCTTCCTAAGCAATTTAGGAAATACCTTTTTTCACAGACTTCCCAGCCCAAAGTAAATCCTATCTAATAACTGGACCGAACACAACTGCTGGCAGAGTTTCCAGCTGAGAGGGAATGACTCAATGCAACCTACTGGGAAGGCACCTCTAAATTATGACTGTTTGCAAAAAACAGCAGAAATTGTTCCATTTTCCTGGCAAAATACCAACACAGGTAACCCCATTCCTCCGACTTGAAATATGTTTGCAACTGACTAGTGTTCCTCCCCAATTTTCTTCACCTCTTGTGTAGTAATGTTGCTAAGCATTAGATGGCTAGTCCTTGCCACACCTGTGCTTAAGCAAAATAATCTATTTCAGAGTTCTCCTTAAGGATGCAGTGCTGTAAAAAGATTTATGCTTGCAAAAAATCTGCTATTTACAAATAGCTGATCTAATTTAAGGAAGCTGTATCATAAATATTTTAGCAACACAATGTCTGAATTCAACCTGAAGGTACAAATCAGTTAGAGAGATATTTTTATTTAAAATACCAACCAACAGTACAGGACATTACATCATCCTGTCTAGTTTGTACAGTATTTTAAATGAAAGACCACATTCCACCCCCTCAGATCACAGACCCAAAGACACGCCTATTTTAAGCTACAACATGAGAACAAGGAGTTTTCCATTGAAGCAGAAGCTTTCCAAGGTCTCCACATCCCTACAGCAAGACTCTTTCTCCAAGAAGGAAGCACAGCAACCTCTCTAGCTGAACAATTACTCTGAACCACAGGATGAGATTTAAGAAAGGATGTTTCATCACATTCAAAACAGGCACAACCCTTCAAGAAGAACTGAATGGAGAAAAGAGCAGCTTCAATAAGCCTATCACAGGTGATTTGGATGGCCAATGAATTATTTGCCACAGAAGCTGAAAAACAAAGCTCACGAGTTCAGCTAAAATGTTTCAGTAAGAGAACTGCTCAAGTTACAAGAGACTTAAGACATGCAGCTCCTACTACAGGATCTCCTGATGTCGTTGAGCAACCACTGGGGCAATTAACATTAAGTAATAAATTTTGTAACTGAAATGTTGCAAGTTTACTGACAGCCTTCCTCAAGTTACAAGAGCCAGAAACCAGAAAGGTGACCAGAACACATATGACATTGTTTTGTGGTAATTCTAGCTATCGCTCTTTGTGCAAAGGTCCCAGATAATAAGTGTCATCTGCAGCTGCCTGGGGAAAAAGTTTTCAAGAGCATCACAGCCAGATAAACACAAATTCCCAAATCCAGAATTTACAGAGTCAGGACAAGTATAGTACCGTGCATAAAATGTATGTCCACACATAAAAACTTACAGATAAGTAAGTAATTTAAACGTATGTAACCTTTGTTTTAACTAAGGGAAAAATCCGTAAGTGGTAGTAGACCAGCGCCAAATGTAAAAAAAAAAAAAAAAAATCATATAAATTAAAATGAAAGCAGGGAGAAGTCTCTGTAAACCCTACTCAAAGATAAAAGGCCAAGGTACCAGTGTATTCAGCAGGACTATCTTCAGGACTTCCGGACTGCAACATCAAATGTTGGTTAAATAAGCAATCCAAAATTAGAATGGCATGTTCCTCAAAAGCCTGCCATTAACCAAACCTTTTAGAGGCTAACCACCCTCTCAGCTGTGATTAACACCTGTTGAAAATGAAACAAAATATTTTAATTTTACCTCTAACGCAGCTTGAAATTTGCTCTCACTATTGCTAAAGCACCTGAGACCAAGGGATAGCACTCAACTGTACTTAATACCACTAAAATGTACAGTTTAAACTGTCAAAGCCATTAAAAATAGAAATGGCAGTACATTTTCCTAAAGTCTTGAGTCTTTCAGTCAAGATTCAACACCCTCCTAAAAGAGCACAGCGGTTTGTTTCAGCAGAAGAGATACACTGATGTTGAATGGCTTAGATTGCAGTGGATGATGTATTGCCAAACCCTACACAATACTAGACAGTATCAAATTAAGCACTGACCAACTGTGGCATCTACAACGCTACTGTTCCAGCCCACACACACTGCTGCTTTTCTTTACTCTAACACCCCTCTCCTATACTTTTCACCCAGAGCTGAGGCAGTGCTACTTGCTTAGCATGTCTGCCCCAGCACGGGGAAGGGTCAGAAGTGAGTCAGAAGTGCTCATTTTCATAAGCTGATAGCGCTCCTCCACCCAGAAAGTAGAAGAGTGTAACTGCTCTGCATTAGAAATCAGTGGGAGGGTTTTGGTGTAAGAGGAAAGAAAGAGGGGAAGAGAGGCCAATGCACTGGAGCTGTAAGGAGCAGCAGCCTGTGAATCCAGCACCATTTTATGCTGCAAGCTTCATTATGAGATGAAATTTCTTAGTAACAGATGCCAAGTTCTTCAGTGAACTCAGATCGGCTTAGAAGCAGCAGAGTTGGCACACAAGACAGGGGAAAGACACACCCTGCTCCAGCCACAGCTCTTTCTCTCCATCAGCTTATCTAGAAGCTTTAAATAATCATTATACGAGAAGAGAAATAAAAAGAAAATCAGTACAATAAAAGATTCAAATGGCATTGGCCATTGTTATCCAGAGATTGGATTAGGCATTTGTAAACTCTTCCCCCCATCCAGCTTTCATCAGAATTACTCTAGATTCAGTGGCTGAGTAAGAACAGCAATTTTTAAAAAAAAACAAACTATTATTTGTCAGACACCTGCTCCCTCTCCCAGATTACAAAAGAACAAAACTTACCAGCTTCTGGATCTGGAGGAATCCTCCACATATACAAATTGAAGTCATCAGACCCCGAAAGGATGTACTGTCAGGAATAAAAATAAAAGTGGTTTACTACAAAGTATTACCTGAATTATGATATTTTATTGTTGATCTAGTTTCTCCAAACCGAAAATGAGAAAAAGATAATTTGTATCTTTCGTTGCACCTCACTGATCAACTTACTGTTAAATGGGGGTGAGGTATAGGCAAAAATTGTTGCATGCATATAAACGGAGGAAAATTCAAAAGCATGCTTCACATATCTAATGCCTACTGCCCAAACCATACATCTTCTTTGCTAAATAAGGCTATGGATTTTTGTTGGCTTTAATACAAGTGTGTCTAGATCAAACTCTCATATCTTGCAGCCTGCAACTGTTTTTTTTTTTTTTTAATGTTGAAGGCTTTCATCCTTTTTTTCCCCCTCTCATCTCCCGAACTACTGAGGAAAACACCATCAAACACATACCTAAAAGACAGCTAATATGTCCACTACACACAAGAACAACGTGTCTGGCTCATCGGTCTACTAATACCATCAAAAGTCAGTCACTGAGGATAATCTCAAACACTGAACAAAACCAAAGCTAAACATTCACTGTCAGGAAGTCTCAAGTAGTTTAGAAAACCACATTTATCACTCTGTTCACTTTTTTCCTGGTTATAGTTACTCTGAAGAGATGGAAGGCTGCCCTTTTTCAACAGTGCATGAATGATAAGCAATCTCTTTATAGTACAGAAGTTCATGCAATATGCAGTTTGAAGTAGCTTAATATATTACAAACATGCACTGGAATGACAGGTGACATTTGACATGGTAAAAAGCTTACGCCTCTCAGTTACGAGAGGCCACAAATGGTGCCTTGTCTCCAAGTATCTCTTCTCTAATAAACTGTACTCCCTGTCTTTTATCTCTCCCAAATTAGAGACGAGATGACATGTAGTGGAACCAAGGGCAGATTCCAGCTCCAGTTATACTGGTGTAGACAGTGTAAATCTCTAGCCCTCAACTGACTTAAGGCTTCTGCTTAATCAATACAATCCAAAAGTTGGGTTTTCATTTTATTATTATTATTAGGGTAGAGAGGAGGGAGGGAAAAAAAAAAAAAAAAAAGAAATGAAGCAAGTTTGTCCCTTTTCTAACCTTTGATAGGAAACAAATTCTGTTTTGTTTGGCTCAAATCTAACTAGTTTCTGTCTTTCATCCTCCAGGGATACATAAACTCATCAGGCAAAGTAACATCAAGCAGTGAGGAGAAAAGTCCTGGAATAACACTGAGAAGCAAATAAACAAAACATACACTAACACGGAGAAAACTGCTATAGTTTGCATATATTATGTTCGCAATGCTCATTATGTTCGTGCAGTGTTTGGATGTTTCCAGCCACAAAAATGCAATAACCAACCCCTAAAATCCTTTCCCTGGTTTCCTACTATCACAATCCAACCATTCTTTCTTCTCTTATTTTTAAGGATGTAGGATGTGAGTAAGCACTTACGAATGCAATTCTGCTCATTTTCTGACAGATAAGAAACACTGATCAAACAAAAGTTCCTTTAAAAACTTGTGCACACTAGTTCTGCATCACTCAGACCCATCCTTTCTAAGCCAGAAAGTTATTTCTACAAGCCAACGTGTTCAAGCGCTTAAGCAGCTTACCTCTGCCAAACTGACCTGACGGTGCCAGGAATATGTGCTTCCCTTTCAATTTGACTGCTCATAAATGTTAGCCCACAGCAGGCTAAGCCACTATGCCAAAACTACAGAGATTAGGGCTCATATAGGCAACCTCCCAGCAATCACAAGGAAAGCACCCCTAATATGTTTTGTTACATACGAAATGCTACATGGGAAAAAAAAAAAAAAAAAAGAGTCTTGTTTAAAGTTATAAAGATGTTGCCAATCGTTAGTATTTATTACCAAATTGTGTGGTTGAAGCAGCAACTGATTTGCTTAGGACATGTGGGGAAAAATGGAGACTTCTAGAACAGCTAGAAACTCAGTATCTTGAATTTATAACCATAACACCCTTTTCTTTTTCTAAACCAAACAAGTTCTAACAACTCATCAATATGAGAGTCATTTAGCACTTTATGTCATAAATCAAACAAAGCTACTGACAATGACAGACCCTGAAGTGACAGATTTCAAATATCCTACACCAGGCGCACAAGACAGAAAAAACATGTTACATACGTGTAGGGACAAAGTGTCTGTGAGACTTTTCAAATCAGCTTCCAACCTGATTTGCAGAGGAACACACTGTGTATCCTGTAAGACTCGATGGCCAATTGTCCAGGAAATCTGGCATATCATTGCCCACCAAACAAGAACATAGTACCTGCAAACACCACCGATCTGAGTATATTCTGTCTTGCTTTGAAGACAGTGAAATTTAGAGTGCCCTTGTGGGCTCATTGCAATTTGACTGCACTATCAAGAGTGTAATCAGGAGGTCTTGACAAGTGATTATTCCATTTACATGACACTTTTGTGGCAATACCTTGAATATTGTGTCCGGTTTGGATCCCCTGATACAAGAGTGACACTAATGACAAACAGAAAGTGGAGGAGGGCCACTGGGGCTGAAGGCACATGTCCTGTGAGGAAAAGCTAAGGAAACTGGCCTTATTTAGCCAGACGAAGACAAAGTGAAGGGACAGAGTAGACCCCAACAGCCTCTCACTTTCTGAAGGAATACAGAGCAGCCTCTTCTCAGATGCATGCAGTAGATGCTCAGGAAGCAACAGTTAAAAGCCACAGCAAGGGAAATTCCAGCTGAGCACAAAGGAACAGCATGTTCAGGAGGAACATAACAAACACTGCAACTTGGCCCCAGAAAGGCAGTGGAATCTCCACTGTTGCAAATCTGAAGTTTACCTCGACAATTCCCTGAACAACTTGATCTGACTTTGAAAGATGCTCTGCTCTGAGAAGCAGCTTCAATCAGGTGAGGTCCAGAGCTCTCCTCTGATTCATTTTTTTCAAAGATTACCAAGGTAAAAAGGGAAATAATTGTTTTGATAGATTTCAGTTGGTTTGGGGGTTGGAGGGTGGGAAGGGGAGGGGGCATGAGAGGTGGGCAGTGTCAGGAAAATGCCCACCTGAAAACTTTACACTCCATCACACATAACAGCTTCACGAAAACTCCAATGAGAAGACAAACTTAGGCTACATAGAGGCATAAGGTGCAGTTCAGCACATGGACTTGCATAAAATTCAGGTGGTCACAATTTGCAGAATTTAAAGAAAGAATTTGGCAAAGTATCTTAAAGTAGTTCAGAGAATGGTTGAGGCTGGAAGGAACCTCCAGAGGTCATCTGGTCCAACCAACCTGTTCAACCAGGGTCACCTAGAGCCCAGGACCATGTCCAAATGCCTTCTGAGCATTTCCAATGGCGGAGACAGTCAATCCAACTATTGCCAACTGAGATAGTTCCTATCTACTTAAAGGCACCATGAAGTCCTTCACTTCTTTACTATTTCCTAGCCTAATTACATTTGCACCAAGCAAATACACTTGGCCAAAGTATTCTGGGGTGAATTAAGAGAAAATAAGTAGGAACGAATAAAGCATCTGCATTGCAATTTATGACTAGTCACATAACAAAGCTCAGCTCAGGATCTGAGCTGTTCTAAGGAAGTGCTTACAGGTTTAATCTTGCAACTGAGACAGCCATCAGTAAATGCCAAAAGCATTAATTGATAAAGTCATCTACACAAGTTTGATCTTGTAAGCAATGGGCTGGGAGTTGCAAAGTTTTTATATAAATTTAAATTTTATTTCAATAGTTAGTTCTGCCAAAGTTATCAGAAACAGATCATATTCCACAAAACATCCAACTATTTGGTATCCTTGCCATTCCACTGCCACCACTGTAGCAGCCAGCATTGTCTTCCACTCTCCTCCCCTGTTAGGATACCTCTGGGGTAGATGTTTTCCTGCTGTTCTCACAATATAGAACTGAATCCCCAAATGCATTCCTTTTGTCCTTTTCTGTAAGACCAGGTGATAGAGGTCTGAGAAGTAGAAAGGGGTTTTTCAGACAGAGACCAAGAGACTGCCAGAAGCACTTCATGACTGCAGCAACTGCAGGGAAGATGTGCCAGCTGAAGCTTCAGGAACAGACACCCAAGCTGCTAGAGTCAGAAACACGCCTTTTCCCTGACATTTGAAAAAGAAACTCAGTTCCAATTAGTACTCTCTGCACAAGACAATGGGAACCCAAGGCCTCTGGAGAGCACAGCTGGACTGACGTTACTAGCACATTTACATGATCATCTGTGAAAATTTTTCTTTGATGTATTCATTATTAGTACAACAATAAGCCAATAGTTTTCCATACTAGTTGAAAGCTGGTGAATAAGGATTGAGAAAACGCAAGTCAGACCATACTACTAGAAAATTCAAAGTAATAATTGCTATGAAGTGCACTAAGCCCTAGTTAATAAGGCTGAAATCCTGAGGGAACGGAGTAGACTCTTAAAAAGGAAGGAATGGAAAGGAAGGGGTTGGGTAGATGAGAGAATGTCATGCTGCATATGCTTAGGCTCCATTTTAATTGTGGGCAAAAATTTTTGGTCCTGAGGGGGCTACGCAAAATGTAATTCCTAGCAGAGCACCTTCTACTCACTCACTTTAAGAACAAAAGCCGAGGTAATCAAATCACAGAGGTAAACCAGTGAGAGGCAAAACCACACACATTCACAGACAAGCAAATGGCTAAGACACTGTGCACTCTCCCTCCTTCCCTCACCCTCCAAAAGACAGACTCCAAGCAGAACACAACCTCAAGAACCAGTGCTGAATTCTGAATCAGACCAGACACTGCACAAGGAGCTCAGATGCTCAGATGTCTGGGGGAAGAGACCAATATTAAAACCACCTGTTTCATTGTCTACATTTTTGCTGCTGTATCTGACCAGGACTTCGGAAATCAACATTCACAATATTCACATGAACATGAGATTAGACAGAAAAACAGTTGCTAATAATTAATATTGGAGGGCTTTTTAGAAGGGAAGAATTAGCTTCTATGTCTAGCTGCTAGAAACAATGACAGGAAAAGGCTTCCAGATGACTACAAGCTGCTGATTCAGAAGTTTGCCTTAGAAGGAAGAAAACTCTCAGGCGTGGTTAGTCTGCTGCTGGAGAAAACACAAAT
This sequence comes from Ibidorhyncha struthersii, assembly GCA_013398815.1. Taxonomy (NCBI): domain Eukaryota; kingdom Metazoa; phylum Chordata; class Aves; order Charadriiformes; family Charadriidae; genus Ibidorhyncha; species Ibidorhyncha struthersii. The sequence continues at coordinate 93,700 of VZSZ01010143.1, forward strand.
TCAGTCTGAGCTTCAAGTACGCATAAAATGCTTAAAATGAACTATCATCAGGAATCTGGCAGAACTACTTCGGACTAGCGCTCCCCACTCATTCCACTGTAACTCTTCTCATTTTCTCTCTCCCCAAGGAAATTACAGCAGTTGATATAAATAAATGGAGATCTAATCTGCTGCTGCTATAGTCTCGTAACAGTAGCATTACCATTGCATTTTGCAGAGTACTACCACTCTGGGGATTTTTTTTGTTGCTTTTACCACTGCCAGTTTAAAAGCTTTCAAAATCCCACAAGCTACATTTCCTCAGGTGCTACTGGATATGGAGTATTTCAATAAAAATGTATCTAAATCAAACCTTATTTTACAGTTTCCAACATCCATGTTTCCTGTTTCCATAAAATTCCCTCTTACTCATGACCTATATCAGACTTTTTAAGCTTTTTGTCCTAGACAAGGGACCAGCTGACATGGATCATTTTTCCAAAAGTACCAGTAAGTCTTCTGAATGGCCCTACTAATGTAGGGGAGAACAAGAAGAATGTAGGAGAATTTTGTCTTGAAAACACAAAACAGAAAGCACCATCACCATATAATTATACATGTACGAAGGCAACATGGGTAATGGTACAGATTGCTGCTAAGTTACTAACAGGAAAATGCTTGTTAGAGAGACTCAGATTCCATGCTGCTGCTTACAGCTTTACTAACAAGTCAGCTCTGAAAGAGACTAAACTTCTTAAATCTCAATTCCCACTCACATCTGTCCTTTCCTCAGAGGGGCGAATGAAACTTGGGGCAGAAAAGATCAGCATAGACAGAATTTTTTTTGGGCTTTTAGCAAGCTGTCCCTTAGCTTCTTGAAGTAATGCAAATCCACACACTGGGGAAGAAAAGCACAGAGGCATCCAAATTTGAAACAGTTCTGGTATTTTTCACAGCTCACTTAAGAGGCAGGATGTACAGTCCCTCCATACATTGCCTGTAAATCATGGGTGGGGTAGGCTTTTGGTTTTTTTCCTATGACAACAAATAAAGAATCTGAATTGGTGGCAGTCCGCTAGGCTGAAGTCTTAACTCCTCTTGAGCATACAAGAAGAGCTGCCTTGCACATCTCCTCTGTCGTGGGATATGCGCTGAGGAAACCCCAGTTTGACATGAAGAATCACTTAAGTCTGAAAAACATTATTTGTCCTAAAGATATTGACAGCACTTTGGAGAAGGAATCCCTTTAAATGAAGAACATAAAAACTGTGTATTTTTCCAAGCAGGAAATGTTTCTTAAGGAAACAGGGCTTATGCTAATTTGTTCTTTGGGGCATCTCTCTATCTCCAAGATCTTTTAAGCCTAATGGTCAATTTCAAATTTGATAGAGGACCTGAGGGGTCCAGAACTATGGACTGCCTAGAAACAGTCTTTTATAAACAGGCAGCCACACAGAAGAGAGAGACACCCTGTAAGTAACCACTGAGAGCAAAGCAGTAGCATAACTACAACCCCCTACTAAATGTCAGGGAACACAAATGGGAACTCATTCTTGAGCCCAACAAAATCCCAATGATATCACCATGATCTGCTTCTCATGAGCTATTTCAAAGGAGATTAGAAAGCAAGCTATAAATTAAAAAAAGCAAAAAGTAAGAAAGATCACCTCATATACACATATATTTGTGTTTGTGCTTGTATATATGTATATAAAATATCGCAACCATGAACACAGGTCTTGCTATACATTACATATTTTGCATCAAAAGTGTTTGACAGCAGATAACCAATTTTTTTTATATAGCTGCTTCTGGGCCTTTTGTGATGCCAAGACTGCTCTATGCATCTTCCTTATAAATGAGACTTCCCCTGGTATTTTCTCCATTTAAAAAAAATGACCGATACTTAATTTACCATTTGATCAGAATTTAGTGTTAAGTCTGCATTTCCCGCAGGCAGAAAACTCAGATTTGTTTTCAAATCATCTCTCTATTGTTAGAGTACCCACTGAACAGAGAGGAAACAAGGTAAGAACACATCTGTGGAGGAGGAGAAGACTTTTTCCTATTCAAAAAGCAAAAAGAAGAAAACAAACAAGGAATCAGGAAGATAATACAGCCTGATTGAGATGGTCAATACCAAAGGAATAAAAGAAAAAAACAGGCTCTCCCACAGAGCAGAGCACTCTTTTTCTTAAATAATTAAGAAATAAACGACAGTATATTGGTCAAGTATTTCCATCGCTCTGCAATTTGTGATCTTTCTGTCAAGCTGTTACCTTTATGCTGATGAATCTAGGCTTTTAGTATAGAGTTCCCACTGAGTACAGCTTGAAAAGCTGCTCTAATGATCATCTGCTGACCTCCCTTGGTAGGTATGTTCCCACCTACATCCCTTATGCCAGCGGCAGCACTCGTAACACAGCAGTGGTCTGGTTCAGTAGCTAGAACAGTAAAATCCCATACAAATCACAATCATAGAATGGTTTAGGTTGGAAGGGACATTAAGATCATCTAGTTCTACCCCTTGCCCCTAGCAGGGACTCCTTCCATTAGACCAGGTTGCTCAAAGCCCCATCCAACCTGGCCTTGAACACCTCCAGGGATGGGGCACCCACAGCTTCTCTAGGCAATTTGTTCCAGTGCCTCACCACCCTCAGAGGGAAACTTTCTTCCTAATATCTATTCAAGATCTACCCTCTTTCAGTTTAAAACCATTACCCTTTGTCCTACCACTACACGCCCTTGCAAAAAAGTCCCTCTCCAGCCTTCTTGTAGGGCCCCCTCTTGTAGATACTGGAAGACTGCTATAAGGTCTCCCTGGAGCCTTCTCTTCTCCAGGCTGAACAACCCCAACTCTCTCAGCCTGTCCTCATAGGAGAGGTGCTCCAGCCCTCTGATCATCTTCGTGGCCCTCCTCTGGACCCGTTCCAACAGGTCCATGTCCTTTCTTATGTTGAGGGCTCCAGAGCTGGATGCAGTATTCCAGGTGGGGTCTCACCAGAGCGTAGCAGAGGGGCAGAATCACCTCCCTCGACCTGCTGGCCACGCTTCTTTTGATACAGCCGAGGATACAGTTGGCCTTCTGGGCTGTGAGCGCACATTGCCGGCTCATATTGAGTTTCTCATCAACCAACACCCCCAAGTCCTTCTCCTCAGGGCTGCTCTCAATCCATTCTCCGCCCAGCATGTGTTTGTGCATGGAATTGCCCCAGCCCATGTGCCCAACCTTGCACTTGGCCTTGTTGAACTTCATAAGGTTTGCACAGGCCCACCTCTCAAGCCTGTCCAGGTCCCTCTGGATGGCATTCTCCTCCCTTCCAGCATGTCAACCACTCCACACAGCTTGGTGTCGTCAGCAAACTTGCTGAGGGTGCACTCAATCACAACATCCATGTCACCAAAGACCTTAAACAGCACTGACCCATGAGGAACACCACTTGTCACTGCTCACCACTTGGACATGGGACTATTGACCAAAAGTCTTTGGGTGCGAACATCCAGCCAGTTCCTTATCCATTGAGTGGTCCATTGGTCAAATCCATGCCTCTCCAATTCAGAGACTAGCATGTTGTGCTGAACAGTGTCAAATGCTTTGCACAAGTCCAAGTAGATGACATCTGTTGCTCTTCCCTTATCCACCAATGCTGTAACACCATCGTAGAAGGCCAAGAAATTTGTCAATCATTTAATATATTTCTTCTCATTTATTTATTTCAACCAGCTTCTATAAGGGTCAGGTGGGTGCCAGTACAGCCCAAGCAAAGCTCGCCTCTCAATGGTGTACTGCTTTTTCGTACCCTCAGATTGCAACCCCAGTCAGATCGGCTGCCTCTTCTCCTTTTAGAAGCTCTCACTGTGACCACCTTAGAAGTTCCTCCCTCCAAGGCAGTTAACCAGGGTGTAAGGTAAGAGCAGTTACCTCTGCAGGCTATTAACCTCTTGTTGTTGTCTCTCAATGACAGTCTAAAGTAAGAAGAGACGTAACTGGGAAAGTTATTTCTGAAATGTGTTTGGGGAAACTTATGGTTAAGAAAATAATTTACCCACAAGAAAGGATACCTATATATTCTTTTATCTTCTGCTTTGTAATAAATTCTGTGGCACAGATCATATCTTTTGTGCAATATTTAACAAATTTAAAGAGTAATCTACAACTAGGTTTCACAGCACTGAAACCCATTTGCTTTGAAAACAGCTCTTTTTTTTTCATACTAGCCAGAACAGCATCTTGCAACCTGTACTGTTTGAGACTGTTTTTTCAGGAAGGTTGAAACTTGCACAAAAAAGAGCTTAAAAATTTTCCATCTCAGCCTGAGAATCAAGCAGGTAAGTCCAAAGGCTTTTTACAACAGAAACTTTGTTCTTCACTAAAAGCATGCCTATCTCATGAACTGGAAAAATAAAAGCTGTGATACAGCAGACTGGAGAAACACAAACTGCTGCTAGTACATAAAATTCAAAGTCAAAAATTTGTATTCCCACTCCCTAAATCCCTAATCTTATAAGCAGCCAACTCCGTGTGGGGCAGTTTTAAATGCTTACAGAACCATGATCAGGAACGATCCATCAACATTTTTACAGCTGCCCTTTTGCCATGCAGAAAGGCCGTAACAGTAATTTTATTCATGAACAAAAGTAACTTAGAAACCCTTATTGTAGATTTGTATGGCAGGAAAAAAATTCCTATTACATTGCAAAGAAAGCAACAAGTTTATCTGAGCGTATGAAGTGGACTCTTCTACACATGGCTGAAGCTGCATGTACCCCGACTGCTCTCTTCTGTTTTCTTCAGCCATCTGTTACTTTACTTTTTCAAATACACATTAAATCAAATATTCTATTAGTCAAAATCCTCCAGAATTCATAGTCGCTCTTGCAGTATCTAGACAAGGCCTAGTTTTAACAACTCAACAAGAAACACTGTCGGTGCAGCACCCATTGTGTGTCACATTTAGCACTGCATTCCTGTTCACGATCCCTTCCCTCTCACCAGTCCAGCAAGGTAAAGTACTAAACTGCAGATCTCCTGTGACACACCTATGAGGAACACGAAGCCTGCAAACCTCAAAGTCTGCCGAGTCAGTGTTCCACTCCACCAGAATGTAGCTTCAGTACAGGTCCCTTTGGGATAATGCATCCCTGTCCAGAGGTCTAAAAACCTCCCCCAAGGGCTTAAAGAATACCGAAGGGAGGCAGGAAACAGAGCAGGCCGGATGCCCCAGGGAACTGGGAAGAGGTGATCAGTATAAGAAGGGTTAAAGAAGACTCCTAGCCCCTTCTGTCAAGACCCTGACTCTGAAGAGCCATTTTCAGTATGACCGTCCCATGTCAATTACCAAAAGCTATGGGGAAGAAATAAATAAGTAATTTCATAGCCAGATAAATTACTCATATGTATTTCATACGTAATGTTATGCATATAGATGGGATTTAAAATGCCATTTAAATAAAGTAAAAAACAAAATACAACCTCATTAGTAATTCTTGGAAGAAGCCAATTGAAGACAGAGTAAGACATTGATTTTCCTTTCATCCAAGCACAACAACATATTTGCACACTGAGTGCTTTTCATATATTAAGAAATACTGACTGCAGTAAGCTATTATTCATTAAGAAGTCTTCCATGCATAGGAAACCCACAATATATTCTTTAGAAGAATAATGCCCTTTCTTCTTTTCAGTTTTTAAAGCTAGACATTGATAAGCACTATTTCCTAAGATAACTAGCCTTTAAGTTAGATGACACAGAGAAGAACACAGAAGAAAAGTTCTATTTCTTTACCAAGGCAATGCACAACCCCTGGCACCTATACAGCTAACCCTGTTCTTGGAAGGGTTACATTCATGTAATAATTCTGTCCTGCTAAAAACTGGGTTGTCCCTAACCAGGGCTATTTAGCACACAGAATTCAACATAATGAAAGCTGTAACTTTATAGGGAGTTGGAGCAGTCTGCAGTACCGTAAGCGGTGCATTCCTGAAACCCTCCTATACCAGTGTAATGTCAACAGAAAAGGCTGAGTGGTGATGTAATGTCTGAGGGCATGCCAGAGTCAAGACACTTTTTGTTTGATTCACAGGGTACAAGTTATTTCTCCCCACCCCCGCCTTTTTTTAAATCAGGCAATAAGCAGTGATTTTACAGCTACATGCCTTACAGAGCCCCACGTTATCTGCACAGTGAAAAAAGGAATGAGCTGATAGCATTCATCACTGTGACGCAGGCAACAATTCTTGAGCAAGAAAAGCTTTTGGCCTATTTTAGTTTGGAGGGGGTTTTGTATTTAGTGGGGTTTTGGTGGAGCTTTATTGCTGCTGCCCATCACCATGGCCTCTGAGGCTCCTACACTTAAAAATGCATTAAACCTGAAGCCCTTTAATACTTCCCATATCCACAGATCCAAGAAGATACTTTCCAAACTAGACTAGCAACTAAAAATCTTTAGTATTTCAACAGCATTTCCCAAATTCTAACACTGACAAGAAGAATGGAAACTCCCCCAGTACTCTGACACGACTTGAGATTCTCACACGTTTTATGATTTGTATGTAAACAAACACTTGTGCACACTAGGGTAAAGCCAGTGGGAGTTAGGTGCATAAATAAACTGCCTTTAAAATGCTAGGCCTGGATGCCTGTGCCGGAAAGATGGATAGATTATGTTCTCACATAAATCTCTATAGCCAACAGAGGGAGCGGGCAGCTGAGAGTCACGCTTGATCCATCTAGCCTATCTTATCCTTCCACAGCTGTATGACTCAAGTGAGCTCCCGGATAACGCAAATGGCATACAATTTTGAACATGTTTATCTATCAACATCAGAGCTCTTCTACAAAGAAAAGAAAAATCAGTAGCATATGAATGAGGTCATTACACTCATGAGATGACAAAAGACAGAGTTCTGAGAGTAGCAAACGAAGACAATTATAAATGAGTGCAAATAAAACACCAGCTAAATATTGCCTCTCAAGCTTTGGCAGTTGTAAGAGACAAGAAAAGTCTAACTATGGCATTTCTAGGAAAAATGCTTGCATATACTGCTCACTGATTTTCAAATCAGATTCACAAGGACTAGGGCAATAATGCTTTTGGAGGAAAACAACAGTTTGCAAGGACACAAAAAGAAGCAAAGCTGTTATCTTCCAAGATCCCTGTCACCTAGCTTGTGCTGCAACCCACGCACCCAAAATACCTGCAACAACTCAAAACCATCTAAGCACTTCAGAATACGTTCTCTTAAACTTAAAAAAAAAGTCATTAGAGTTAACAGGTGAATCTTTCTAATTTTTGTTCCTTAAAGCACTAATGGTATTTCATTCTTTGTTAAGAGGTTGCAATCTACTTGCATCACTGATGCTCCGATAAAACAAGCTGGTATGCAGATCACTGCGCACCTGCTGGTAGCAAGCTCCTCTCTAGAGCAACAGGATCCAAGTCCTGTTGAGTATCTGTCACAATTTGTGGGCACTAAAAAGACAATACTGAGAAAAGATTAGTGTAGAGAACCTAACTGCTATCAACAGACAAACCAATCAAACGGTTCCCCAACCAGCAGTCTATGTTTTATATGCGCAAAGAAATTATATTCATTTAACACACATACCTTGTCAAAGTAAGAATAACACATCTGATCATTATGGGAACTTAAGTATTTAATTCCTTAAAATATAAGGGTGATCTCTAAGTGAACTCCCAAGTTGTGTGCTTGCAGCTTGGAATCTGTTCATTTTTGCCATACTAGAATCCAACAGCGCCATACAGAACAAGGTGTTATTTGCCTTCTCTGTATATTTTCACCACTGTGTCACAGCAAACTTCCAAAGGCAAGTACTAAGAGTTGTGGGTTTTTAAGCCCTGATGGTCATGATTTACAAGAAAACTTCCTGTGAGTAAACCATTTTCCATATACAAACTTCAGAAAGATTAGCAAAGGCTGTAGTTCTGTGAGGAGCTGAGTCTCACAGTGCTGAATGGCCATCTCTCCATCTCTCACCCACCCACTGATCCCTTCCTTACACTGCATTCAAACACTTGCCTGAGCCCTCTGAGTGTCAATACAAGTCATAAACCCAGAAAAAGTGTAAGTGCTGCTGCCAGGTTGGGAAGTTGAATCAGTGAAAGGTTGTGTATCACCTATGCTAGATAAGAAAGGCCTCCCCCTTTCAGCAGTTCACCTCCTTTCTTGTTAGGGTTAAAATACAGAATTGAAATGCAGCTTTATCAGATGAACTAACTGTGCAGACAATACGTAATAGTTTTTGAACACAGAAGAGTCACATTTTTAAATTACTAGGCTCTGTATGAAGTATTAAAACCTAACTATTTAAGACAGCTTAAAAGAGAAAAAAAGATTGAGTCATCAGTTTAATAAAGATGAAAAGAAAAACTGAAGACAGAGAAAATCAGAGGTGCAATGAGAGAAAATTTCTGAAGAAGCCTTCCTACCACAAGTGCCACTCATAATATGAACACAAGTTTCTTATCTTTAGATCCCTTCAAATGAGCCATAGCCCACACAAAGTTTTGATCCTACAAGGAAATACAAGCAAAGAATTCTATGAAGCTCACTTTGCACGGACCTTGAATGAAAGACATTTTTAATTAAGACAAAGGACAGCAATATTAAATGGGGAGGGGGCTGGAAACAGATTAAATTGGAAACAGACTACGTCTTTTGGTGAATTCTGATTTGCGAGGGGAGTCTTGTACGCGTTATTTCATACTCACAAAACTCACCAAAAATACTAGTTGTGCAGAAAGGCAAAACTCAAAAAAAATTGTAATTTTTTTTAATTCATCTTGTGTATGTTACAGTAGGTTCCAACTCTAACCTTCTTGTCTAGCTACACCTGGAACTGGGTTCTCTGTAAAAGGCAGTCCCTAAGGAGCATTCATAGCGTTGACAATCTTAGTCAGCTGAATTTGAGCTATTACTGGAGAATTTCAGACATATACAGTTGGACCACATGTTGGCATTTTCTGCAACTTCACCATCTTTTTTTCCTTCTAGTTAGAGGATGGGTACAATCAGATATCTAAATGTCAAATTCCATGTCTCTCTAATATTCCATACTAAATTTCATATTCCCTATTAGCTTCTTATGGCATTTATAAGGGAATATAAGTCTTTTGCTCCCATTTCCAACTGGCTAGCAGCATTATGCGCTGCTACTTATCTGAACAGAAAGTCCATCAAGCCAAAAGAATATCAAGTTTTTTAAAAAATGCAGGTTTCTGAAGTACCACATCAACCAGACACAGAACAGCCATATTCTTCCCATTAAAATAGCACCATACCCATAAGAAAATGGCTTAGAAAGCACAACAAACACTAAGGCTTTTATCTAAATTTTCAGTAACAGATGAGAAGCTAAACTATATGTCAGATTGTATACAGGCCTACTCTGACATCCAGAGGAGAAACAAGTGTCATCTCTAGGCTGACTAAATAACGACCACAAATCATCAGCAGTTTTCTTCTTAAACGATTCATGTGTTTGCCCATTTTTCATGGTAAAACCACTGTTTTTTTAAGACAGTTTCATTACTGTATTTCCACACTCCTGCCAAAAACTATGTAGAACTCAAACACTGCTCAAGTTCAGTGACAGAAATTTATTTCCTACTTGCAATCTGAAAGAAGCTCAACTCTGCCTCCTGCAGCAACAGCACCAGAATTAATGACCAAATTCTGACTGCAGGAATCTTATTGACGACAGCAGAGAATTTTCAGATCTTAGTTCTATACTATCATGGCTTAAAAATACATTTTTTGTCCTTTGGTGTTTATTAAATACGGCTGTTCAAAGACAATATCCAGCTCTAGAATTATACAAACTGCTGTTAGTCATTTTGTGTGTGACCTATCTCCTTGTGATTAGTAGCAGGGACAGAGTCCTGCCTCAGTGAAGTAACAAACTATTCCTTCCTAACCACCCGCCATCACCACTTCCAGAACACTGAACTATAAAGACCTATAATCTGATCCAGTAGTATAGTATTAAAGGAGAAACATTATAATTTGAAATAAGAGTCAGTAACTCTATAAATCCACACTATTTATGTTTTGTGAGATTGCCTCTACTGGACTCAGTACCAATACTGAAATGAAAGTAAGATGCTTCCTTATCATACGTAGATAATATTGTCTACTCATGGTTCCAAAATCATATTAATTGGACCTAAAAAGCCCCTGCAAATGTTTTTCTTGTGAATATCACCTTCCAAGTAAGTATTAGATCACATCAAACAAGAGGTAAAATTTATCTTTGGTGTATGTTTTTCTTCTCTCAGAGCCTACGTTACAAAACAGTTCTGAGGTAAGCCTACACATGTTCTCTGCCTTCTGTTTTAATTCCTGAATCAGGAAAAAAAAACAACCTTTGCAGAGGTCTTTTCAAACACTCATGGAAACTCTGGAGACTCGGGACACCATTGCTTGCTTATTACCTGATCACGATCACCTGCAAAACAACAGCTCTTCATGGTACATGAGTTGAAGTACCCTTGGTTGTCAAACTGGAAGACAGGCAGCCGGCAGTGGATGTCATAGAGGACCGGGGGAAGGCGTCGACGCAGTGCCAACAGCTGGGTTCCATTGCTGTTGAACCGGACACTCATGGCACTCTGAAGGGAAAGGTTTCCACCATAGCGGAGCAGCGAACTGGGAAAAGACAGAGGAAACAAGTGAGATGGACCGCACAGATGAACTGAATTATTTCAAGACAGAACTCTCTCTTTAACCCTACTGAGTCATTTCAAACAAACAAGCACAGTAAACCATGGTCTTATTTAGTTTCTGCTTCAAAGCATCAATTTCTGAACAAATGATTCAAAACCTGAATGACAAACTATCAAAATGCTAAGTCTATGAAGTCTTCAGAAGAGTAAAGTTAAGGACCGCGAGGAGTTTTGTTTATCACCAATACATTTCCTGCACAGAAGCAAAGTCTCACAGAGTAGCCTTAGCCTTAAAAAGGTTGTTCTTGTACTTCTGGAATGTCTGCATTTGAGACTGACCCTACCAGCACTCACCTCTTTTTCTTCAGCTGATGCCTGAATCCAGCCACCAAAACTTTTCTTTTTCCTTTGCTCTGGCACTGGATGGCATTTTCTCCCATTCTAGACACTCTGACCATTATCTCACTTTTGCTTCTATTTACATTTCTAGAGGGCATCGAAGGATGTTTGATCTCTACAATCAGTTCCAGCTGTCTTAAATAAAAAGCCATCTTACTAACAAGTTATTGCAAGAAATGCTAAAATAAGCCACTTAGCTAATCTCAAACTTGCTTCATCTAAAAAATATTGCCAAATAGGCAAAACAATTCTGCTGCCACGTGACACTATTACCTAAAACTCTCACATGGTTGAACTAGCTAGTTTCCTTTTTGTACCATATAAGGCTATATGATCACAGCTGGAGTGTTTGTATCAGTTCTTATTGACATATACAAAACAAAAACTAAGAGTCACAAGTTTCCAGGCTCTCTCTTTAAAACAATAACAGAATACTGAATTTGTTCCATCCAGGAACCTAAATATAATCAAGCATACCTGAAATTCAACTTGCATTGTAAGGGCTTTCTTTTTTTTTTTTTTTTCCAAAGACTTAATTCAATCCCTGCACTTGAGAAAGATTGTGTGTATGGAAAGAGAGACAAAGGAAGACATTTTAACCCCTTTTTGTTCAGTGATCACTGAAGCCTCCTTAAGCAGTACCAGAGCTCGACCTTTTGTTAACAGGTTTTGAGCAATCCCCATCAAATCTTGTTGAGAAGCGTGACTTTTATGGACCTTCTGGATCAGACAAGGCATGCAAGAACAGAATTTGCACATTCTAGGGGGAAGTTTATTCATATATTTTAATGCATTTTACTTTCTGATGGAGCATTCTGCCCCAACATTTGTGAAAAATGAGTCACTCCACATGGACGAGAAGCCGCATTCCATGCAGGTTGAAGCATGCATCATTACATGAAATACAGTAAAGTTAGAAAACTATTGTTCCTAAGCGACAGTTAAACAAAACCAAGAACAAAATAGAAAACTTCACATAATGAATGCACTAGAAATACACCGCGCTCACACACACACACACTTTGTGAACTGAATAGTCAAAGCCAGGGTGCCACAAAGGAACCAGAAGTCACATTTTCAAAGCCAATTAGCAACAGCTTCAAGCTGGGCACCAAAACTTCTGAACACCTGTATCATAAAGAGTCCTGTGCTCTTACATGTGGGTGCATTCTCCTCCTCCTAGGCAAAGCCTCTGTGCTTCTCTTAATAGTACTTATGGTTATTAATAAAAACATGAGAAAATTTAATACTAGAAACTGTAACCTTAGAGACAAGGAGACGAGGATTTAGAATCCCCCTCATCAGCCCTAGTTTCTGTTCATCAAGATCAATAAAGTATTCAGCCAGCTCAAAATACCCAGTCAGGCATTAAAAAA
>VZSZ01010143.1:106154-144707 GCA_013398815.1 Ibidorhyncha struthersii
ACTTCCTTAAAAAAAAAAAAAAACAAAACCAAAAACCAAAACACACAGAACAAAACCACACCACAAAAATTAAACAAACAAACAAAAAACCCAAACCAAAAAACAACCAAACCCCAATCCCCAAAAAACACTGAAGAAATAAACCCAGATTTTTGGGGCTAAAAAAAGTTGATTTTTTTTTAATAAAAATATACAAATTCTCCACCACGAATAAGAACATCATAACATATATGCACTAACCAGACTTAATGTTAAAGTGCTGTCACCACTGCACCAAGACTAAGCCACTCTTCTCCTCCTCAATCTAAACTGCAATCCAGAATTCTCTCCTGCCTACAAGTGAGTGAGCCTACCAGCTGCCCCATCCTTTCAGATCTTCAAGCAAAGTCTCCATGGTTACTATTATTATGCCCTGTCTGAAATATTTTGAGATTATATTTTATAGTAATAGTAGTGTAGTATTAAACTAGCTTCCATTCTGCTTACAGATGTTTTCATTAAGCTCCTATAGCAGTCAAAACTATCAAAGAAAACACCTCTTGGAGTTGAATTCTATACTGTGTTTCAGTAACCTTAGTGTAACAGAGCTCTGAAAGAATATTTTATTTCAGAAATTAAATTAAGTAAGAAAGGCTAAAACTTCAGAAGTTATGATCATATACACACATAAGAAGTCTAGAATTAAGGAGCTGCACAGTTAAGACCCCCCTAAGGATCCACAGCTTTGCCTGCCTCATACCCTCACCCCACACAATTCAGCCATGCATGTAATAGAAATACAGTTTGTGCTACAGTTCCTTGAACACTTGGCTCAAAGTAAAAAAAAAAAAAAAAAAAACAACAAAAACCCAACCTAATAAAAAAGGCAGTGGGCTAAGTTTGGCTGATAGAGAAAGAAATGCTAAAATAGCCATTTGCTATTAATATGGAAGAGCAACATGCCAATGACTTTCCCCACTTGCCTCAATTCTGTCCCCCCAAAACCACTCTACAGCTCCCAGTGCAGCATTTTGCTGCACTAATCACAAGACAGTGGTTTTCTGTTTTCCCCACCCTGCTGTGCCCTGCTTGCTTCCTCTCTGCCTCTTTGAAAGGGTTTGTTAAATTAACTGCACAGTGCTTTCCTTTAACAAGCTATGAAAAGAGGCAGCAGGTAATTTGGTGGGGATGAAGAGAGACAAACTGACACCAAAACCCCAAGCATCCACTTCCTGAACCAAACAGGAGAAATATTTGCTCCCTCACTACTCCTACAAAAGAACGTCTGAAGAGATATGGTCAGAAATATGGGGGGGGGGTGTGTGTATGGATGGGGTGCAGCTCATGGCTCCATCTTCGTAGAAAAGCTAGGAACCTGGCTCACAAATAGAGGAGATAAAGGATTTGAGAAATCTCTCCTCCTCTGCCTCCTACTGCAGGCAGTGCACATGATAGCAGTACTCAGAACTAAGGAATCCCAAGACTTCAGTAATTTCCATTATAAAATTTAGTTGATTATAGAACAACCACGCTGGCTTTAGGAAAAAAATAGTAATTGCCCAAGATGTCTTCCACAGTATTCCATTGCCATCAAAATTGCAGGAAAAAGGCTGTCAGCCATCTCCAAGAAAGGATTTGGGGGAAGTTACGTTATTTTTTACAGTATTAAACCAGTACTAATATTCATTAGTATTAAAGATGTCTGAATCAAGAAGCTCTAAAGATCTTCAAACTAATCGGAACCAGAGCTTTTGCTCTTTTTCTTTTATTGAGGTGTGGAGGGAAGAAGAAGGGGAGAGCTGTGTTTAAGCATGTTCCACGTTCAAATGATTATTTCCACTTTGCCGGTTGCATCATGGTGCTGATCAGTACCTTTATTCAGTGCTACTTTTGGATTTTTTTCACACAGGATTACGTGGGGCAGTGTAGACATGCTTGGATACGTTGCTCACGTTAGAGCTGCCACTTCTGCCTGCTCCTTATTGCATCCTCCAGCAAAGGAATTTCAGAGGCAACACATTCTTGCAGTTACTAAAAGTTTACTGATGCATCAGACTAACAGCAATACTCCCCACTCAAAGACACAGACCATGACAGCTAGTGAGAAATCTGAAGACAATCCTAAAAGGGCATCTCTGAACAAGATGGGTGCCCTTTCTGCCAGAGGCATTATCTTTATGAATCCAGACCCAGACTACTCTGGGATTTAGTCTGCTTCCAAATTTGCCTCACCCAGCCTGCTGTGGAATGACGATGTTGCCTACTGGCTCTGGAAGCAATAGAGAGAGAGACACATGCACTTCTGAGTTTTTAGAAGAGTCATCTTGTATGATTAAGGGAAATATTTAGTCCACAGATGAAACATTGCAATCCAAACACACATGCTGCAGCTACAGGGAGGCTGAGGAGGGAGAGAATGGACAGTTATGTGCAATATGGTCATTTCCGTAGTTGGATACACTGCACACAGGCAGCACTCAAGTGTTAACTAAATACCAGCTCAGCTAAACAATGGAAGGCTTTCAATCCAAGAGTAGCACCACTAAAGTAAATAAATTCCTTTCTACTGGCAGCTAGTGGGGTGAGGGAAGAAGTAGTCTCGCTGCACTCAGAATTTGCAGGAAAAGTCTCTACCTGAAACAAGCATTTCCCTCTCCTCCCGTCTCCCCTTTTCTAAACAAAGAAGTTGTTTCATCCTTTTTTGAATAGCTGACTGCCTGAGCGGTAACATAAGCTTAACCCAGGCTGTTCAAAAGTTAGCTTGCCAACAGACAGTGGCCATAAAAACTGAGAGAAGATCGGTGTCTTGGTAGAAATAAAATAAAAACAGGCTGCATGACAGCATTAAATAGAACCATTAAATAAAACCATTGAATAGCTTCTCTTGATAAGCTACAAATCTGACAATGAAGTGCAGTACAGACACCATCCTTGGGAAATGAGTGTCATTTAAGAGTGAGAAGGAAGGAAGGAAGGAAGGAAGGAAGGAAGGAAGGAAGGAAGGAAGGAAGGGAGAAAGTGTTGATATCATAAACAGCAGCGTGTGAAACTAACTTAATGAAAGAATGACCTTAAAAGGAAAAAATGAATTGAATGCTCGTAACTAATACACACCATTGCATGTAACTGTGTTTGTCAGCATTTCTGTAACCACAAAATTGAGGAACTTCTAACTGCGCAAAAAGAACTGGAATGAAACTGGCGAACAGAATCTTGGCCTGGAAAAATGCAGAAAGTTTCAGGGTTTTACTTGGAAGAAAGTTATTCTGTGTGTGTGAACACACACACACACAATTCTTATTTAGTCTGGAGCAAACACTCAGAAAGAGCCAAATTAACCAATAATAGAAAAGCAAGCACAAGATCAACTAACATGCATACACATTTAGTTTTTTTTTAAGTAGATTACACATCTCTCAGAAATCTCAAGATTGTTTCCTTGAAAAGCAGGTAAGTGGTGTCAAAGTGTATGGAGTTTCTCTGTATGTATTCAGAAGTGTTAACAACTGTGAAGGAAGTCCATCAGTGTCTTAAGATTAAAAAGGTACACAAGCCATATTCAGGATTTTAATTATTTCTCAGTAACATGCTCATTTTTCTAAATTCTGTTATTGCTATTTCTGAGATGTCACTACCCTTAGAGGAACTCTCTTCAAGAGCTACATCCCCCAGAATCCTTAACAGGAAGTAAGGGGTACTTGCTTGGACTTTAAAGAATAACCAAATAAAAGAAAGGCTGTGTATTGTTAACAAAACTAAACACCTTTGCTTTCCTTCAAAAAGAACATACAAGTAAAATCAACTGCATTCACCAAGACTGGAAAAGTAGGGAATTTAGGGTGAAAATTCTGCATATTCAAAAACGTGTTACTCCTTCTGCTCTTTACTGTTACGGTCAGGAACATGTACATTAGTATAAAAAGGAATCCCCCACCATTAATAAACTTTCACGCATGGCAAACTCTAAGGTGAACAGAAGCTTCACGTCTCCCTCCAAACCAGGAAGACAATCATTTATTAATTATTGTTTTTAATAAGAGAGATTCTTATCTGATAACTGACTTCAGAATTTGGAGCCTTGAGAATGTCAAACATCATCAGATTTACATACACAGAGCACCCAGACCTTGTAACAACAAAGGCTTGCGTGGTTTGGCCCTTATGATCCAATTGAATCACTGAATGCTAATGTTGCTTCACCCAGTCATCTCAGGCAGTTCTCCAGAAAGCATTATGTTTTCCTTTATTCTTTCATTCACAGGAAAAAAAAAAACAGCTACAAAATTTCAGTATTTTGAGGAAGATGACAAAAGCAGAGTCTATTAAACTCTCCCTCTTATCTGTATGACTTTTATCCTTTTAGGACTTAAGGTTTACCTCTGCCATTACAGCGATTAAACAGTAGCAAATTACAACAACAACAAAACTCGTATTTGTTTGCATGTTTCACATCCTCCTCCAGCTCTATCCAAGGTTTGTTTTGGTCTTATTACAGACCTGTTCCCAAACATTCTCACTGTCCTTGGCTTGCCCTTGCTACAGATCTGAGAGTCAGCAGGCACAAGTGTGTCCCATTCTCACTCTCTGCTTGAGTCACCTAGGTGTTACTGTAATGTAAGTAATAAATGAGATCTAGTAAAGTAGTTTTGCAGGAGAAGAAAAAAATATTTAGCCAGACTAAAAGAGAAAAGAAAGTAGAGAGTACAAAGTAAAGAGCAACTGTCCACCAACCACAAGCTAAACTAGCAAAATCACCTGATTATTTTCTAGTCCCTAAATTCTACAGTCGGAGTCCATTATTCAGCCTGTTCAGAAATAGTACCCTGTAGGATAACATACAGACTGAGAGAGAAGACTGCTCAGCTGAATCCAGCAAAACACAAAGCAGTAGCTTCCATCAGATAACCAGACAGAGAATATGCAAATTCAGCGAGACTGTGCCATGGGAAGATGACCTTTAAGCCAAATGAAAGAACAGGAGCTGTTTCCAAAACGAAGTACACACCTAAGTCAGTATAACACAAAGAACACAGATACCAGAGGATGTTACCTCAGAAAAATAACCTGTTAAAGCTGGCAATTCCTCCTGAAGAGTAAATCCATTTTCACACCTTAGTGCCTATGCAAAAACAGTCACATTACTGCAGTCCAACAAAACATTTTCCCCTATACGTGTTTCTGTGCTGCAATTCTTGTATTGCATTAGAAAAGCTGAGTAACAACAGCCACAGATTTGTTCTCTCATCCAATCATATATATACACTCACTCCCCGTCTTTTCTCTAGCAAAGCTGCATGAATTTTTAATTTACCAAAGCTACAAAAGCTGAAATTAAAGAAGAGAGCGGCAACAAGAGAGTAGGCCTTTCTTTTGACAGGAAAAGTGGCAAGATCCAAGATGCTCCTGCAGAAGCACAGTCCAGTCCTGAATCAGTAAAGCTTTTGCCTCTAAGAAGTACAAGATGAATAGAAATTATCATGTAAAGCTAACTGAATGCAACTGCACACACAATTTTGGTCTCATCAAGTTAGTTCCACCAGTTCCCCACGGACTGGTGTTTAAAGACTAATTCCTTTGTCTTACAATAAGGTTGAACTAACATTTCAGATGTTCCTCCAGTAAACGCACTAAGAGGATCTCTCCCTTGTATTCAGTCACCATTTTTTAAAATTTTTTTTAAACAAAAGATAGTGTATCTTTTAATTCCTTTCCCCATTTTAATTCCCTCCTCATTGAAACAAGGCATATATGATCACAGACCTATTTCCTTAAAGAAGCAGGCTACAAAACCACATTTAATCAGAGCTTCTTTTGAACAACAGATTACTATTTTATATTTTTTTAAATTTGTATTTCAAGGAAAATATTTTGCACTTTAAATTCTTGCTTTAGAAAGACCTGTGTGTTAGAGAATTTCAAAGCTAACAAAAAGATTAAGCGCCATGAGGCTTTTGAGGTAGGCAGTATTCCCATTCCTCCATACAGGAAAAACTGAGGGCAAGAGAGGTCAATCAACAGACCTACCCAACACTGTGAAACAAAACCAGGTTTCCTGACTTCTTGTTTACTGCATGAAGCTACTTATATTCTTGAAAATTATAAACCTGAATACCACCGCTGCTTCTGGGAGCAAGCTGGATCCCACAGAGCAAACGGACAGTACCTAGCTTAAAGTGCCTGGCCAGAATGAAACCAGGGCTACCGTGGGGATGCTGGCAGGTGTGAAAAAGTTTCATCTTCGAATCAGAAAATCCCCAGGCATACAATGGAGGGCTAACTACCTGCAACAGATTTTAACTAATGAAGGTTGAGACAACTACTAAATCAAGACGGGAAAATCCGAACAGAAGAAGTCACCATAGCCCTCCCTGAGAACAACAAAGAATTAAAAACTGAAGTACTAAGAATACACATTTTTATTATACAATTTGAACCTCAGTACTCCAAAACTCAGTTGTGTCTCTGATCAATAAATCTGGGATGCTAGGGGAAAGTCAAAAAACTTTCATTCTGTCATTGAAAAAAAACCTTCAAAGGTCTTCAGTTTAGACATCCGTGGACTAACCTGAATACACTCCACTACAGGCAAGATTACCAACCTAAACACAGAAAAAGCTAAGCCAAACCCTCTATCCAGAGAGGGGCTGACAAGGTCAGGCATAAAGCAGGACTGCCATTTGAGATAAGGAATGTGTACATCTAAAACAGAAGCTGAGAGGACCCTTCCTACAGTACCATCCTAGTAAATTCCCCCATAAGGACAAGACATAATGGTGGGAACAAGAGACTACAGCACTTGCTTCACACACTTGAATACCAGGCAGTATTCAGCAGACTTGCACACTTACTTAAGTATTTCTAGACTATCTATCAGTTGGTGCTCACACCAGCAACAAAAAAAGATCACTTGCTTCAGAGTAAAAAATATCCAGCTATAAATTCACTTATTTACATTGTTTGCAACTTTAGCGCAGCACTTTTGTCTTTAAAAGGAAAAAAAGAAAAGAAATAAAAAAAAAGGAAAAAAAACATTAACTGGCTGAAAGTGGCAACCACAAATAAAAGTCCATATGCAGGAAAGTGCTCTTCCCAGCAGAAATACCACTTAAGCCATCAGCATGACTGAAGCCTTAATGACTGTCACCATCTCTCTTTGCCCAAAGTCAAAAAGGCTTATTTGCAAGTGCTCCCTTTTTTTTTTTTTCTTCAGTGCCCCCCCACTAGAAAGGCAGAGGAAACTACCTTAGTTGTTTCTAACACTAAAGAAGTAATTTGATTTTGCTAAACCCGTGGCAAACAGTTTGCAGATTTACTTATGGTTACAATGAGGAAAACAAAGCCAAAGAACATCCCAAAATACCACCCCCACCCTGCTGCCATTACCATTCAAAAGTTACTTCAACCTGCCTCAAAGATTTCCAGAAAAGAATAATTCAATCCCCATGAACTTAAGCAACAATCATCTCGCTTTCTAGGACACTAAAAGGAACTTTTAAGAAATAATGGAAAAGAACTAGGGGAAAAAAATATCTAAGTTTAGGTTCTGTGTTATTTGGGGCAAATATGCCAAGATGGACCAGGTCAGGAGAGCTTCAAATTGTAGGCTGAGACACAAAGATCAGTTGAGCTGCCTCAGTAGCACAGAAGCAAACAGATGAGGATGGTACGCGTCTGTGGGAGGAGTTGCATTTGATGAACTGAGAGAAGACAAATAGTTACTGAACTATTTGAGTTGGTGTGGTCGACCAATACTGGTGCACACCTAAGCAGCACTTAAAATTTGTTATACTGTAACCTAGCTAAATGAATTACTTTAAGCAGCAGTAAAGTTACCCAAAGTTCACAACAAATGGTTCAGCTGGGAAGGGAAAAAAATGAACTGATAAGTTTGACAATGAAAAAGTGGTTGCCAAGATAGATACATTTTTCTTTCGTTCATTAATACAGTGCTCTGCTCAGAGCAGGACTGACAAAGGTCTCCAAACAGAAACATGCAGCACACTTCTATTGCACTGAAATAACTTAAACAGGTAGTTGCTGATTCAGTGATGTAAAGGACTCGCCCATCTGCAGGGGCTTTGGCAATCAAAAAGCACACACTTCAAAAGTGATTAGAATCACAGGCTTCTTTCCTTTACATGCAGGGTCAAAGTGCAAAACAGTCAAAAAAAAACCCTTAAATCTCCACATACTACTCCTGCAATCCCACTCCTGTAGCCATCATGTAACATCTTATTAAAAACCTGTGAGGAGAACACAATTACAACCAAAGATGCTACTTTGAGAAAATTGCCAATCCGCC
Organism: Ibidorhyncha struthersii; assembly: GCA_013398815.1. Classification (NCBI taxonomy): domain Eukaryota; kingdom Metazoa; phylum Chordata; class Aves; order Charadriiformes; family Charadriidae; genus Ibidorhyncha; species Ibidorhyncha struthersii. The sequence goes on from VZSZ01010143.1 coordinate 114,436, forward strand.
AGTATTAGCCTCTAAAGAGCCCTGAACCTCACTAAACTCAACTGTCAGAAGCAAACCCTGTGGTTACACCCGGGATTAATATGCTCTGCAACACACCCATCAACAATACTGTATCCCACACTTGCACTTCCAGAAGCTCAGTACTTCAGCTAATATACCAGACATCTTGGTAACACACAGATAAAACTAAGCAACAGCTACTTTTTAGAGTGAGCCCAGGAAGGTAAGCCAGAAAGGATAAAACTCAGCATGTGCATTTCTCAGAAAGTAACTGCTGTTCTTCTGGTATGATCTTTAAGGATCAAATACCTTGAAGGTATAAGCCTGGAAACTAAAACTGGCAAATACTGGAGACCTAAATCTAAGGACTTGGACTCAGTTGCTGGTTTTATGACCTTAGAATACCTTCTGCATCACTACACAGGTTTTTCTAAAGTCCTCCCTATGAAACAGGCCGTAAATATCACCTGTGGTACAGGCAGAGCTGCAAATATTCATGAATCTCCCTTTCCTCCCTTTTCCTTGCACCACCAACCATCAACAAAAAAAAAACCCAACAAAATAAACCATGCCTCTATTCAGAGGGAATACTTAGCCCTCTCTTGCAAAGGTGGTCTATTTGACATGCATCTAACTAAGCTCTGAAGAACTGTTCTCAAATTGTCTGTAGTTCTGATAGCTACCACTTCTATTTCAAAACCGATAAAGGACTTCTGAACCTGAAACCTAGCTTTTCCCAACTACATGTCAGCACGTCAATCTAACATAAACCACCTACAAGACTTATACATCCTTAGATTATCATAAGTACAGAGATATTCCATACCCCTCCATAGAAAGAAGTCATGTAGTACATACAGTGTTTTCCTCTTGCCGTCAGAGACCATTACACTGATCCAGAAACAAGAAGGTAATACTCATCAGGCCTTTAAAAGGCTGTGAACTAAATGAATCAAGTGAAATTATAAGGCAAAGCAATCAGGAGCCAAGAAGTGGATTTTCAGAAGTACTGAGTACCTGTGATTGCCAATAGATTTGGACCAGAAGTTATGCATTCAGTACACTGCTGTAAGAGTTGGATTGTGTTCTCCTGCAGCACAACGACTAAGGTGAACACCTAGTATGGGATAACCAAATAGACCTATGCCCCAGTGGGAATTATGGTTACTTCCTCCCTATCAATAGGCCTCACCAACCTATTGATAGTATTTCCAAAGGTGAAACAAATTTGGCAATAGGATCTGTGTATCATTGCCTTGGGCCTCAGTCCATGGCTGGAAAGATGGGCACAGCTGGGTTAGCTCTTGAGGGTGGGCTGTCTGACTTATATGACTACCCTCACATGGATTGTGACATTTAAGGCTCGGTGATATAAGGGGGCTGCCCCCCATCAAGAGCCACAATCGCTGCCAACGCTGATCCTGGTGAACAGAAAAGATCCTCCCTCCAGCTGTCGGGCACTGATGGAGAAGATCCTGGATGTCTATCCTATGGGAGCTGGAGATGAGGACTGTTGGAGGAGCCAGAACATCTAAACACAGTAATTCTATGTTTTGTACTTAGAATTGTGTGCGGGTCTTGCCGTTGTAACCAATACCGTAATAACCTGATTGTGACTGGTAATAAACTAAGCATGAAATAGGGACATGGGACTCGTAATGATTATTAATCATGACACATCACACACCAATAATCACCTATTGCCAGCTATGACTAGGCGGATGGGCCACCTTCACTTAACCTGGAAAAGGAACATGTATTACATATATGTTCAATAAATAGCACTTGGCAGAAGAAGCTCTGTTCAAGACAAAGAGTTCAGAGAACACACTGTCAGCTGGATACCAGCAACACAGTACAGCCACATCCTTCAAAGTCCTCCACACAATGGCAAGATCAACATACCCCAACACTCATAAACACACTAAGAGTCCTCCTTCAGCATCCCCCTGAATGTAATTAGTCTATTACAAGGAAGAAATTTCCATCTCTGTATTTTGCTTACTATTTAATGAGCTAATCACTAGGTGATTCACTAATATCTAACAACAAGTATTCCTTATCCACAGGTTGGGAGTTTGCTTCCTCTGAATTCTCAGTGCAGGAAGAAAATTTGAAGTTAGTTTGAAGTCCACTAAGAGAGCCTTCTTGATTGGTGTTTTTTGAGACACAAATATTCATTTAACACGAGCTAAAAAAAAAGTTAGCTTAAAAAGGCTCTGAAACGCAGTTAGTCCTTAGCCAAGACAAAGAAAGAAATCAAAGTTGAATTAATGTTTCTGTTTGGCTTTGTCTGTAAAGCAGTCATGGAAAACACCGAGACTGACACCCCTTTAACTTGAGCTTATTACGACCTATATGATCAAGTTAGCTTTTAAAATATGCCATAACATTTACAGTCACCAAGGAATACCAGGTTTGCCCTGGTGGTCAAAGATTTTTTTAACTCATCACTGGGCTTTTTGAGTACATTGACTCCTAACTACGCAGACAGCACATGCCTCCTGAACTTTCAAAAGAATGTTAAAAAGTTCTATAGCACGCAAACATCTCTATCTCACCCAGAGCTTGAATCCAGTACTTGAGCGCTGGGGACAAAAGTGTTCCCAGAACTCAACACTCAAGACTGGTGTCCTGGAACACTATGTTGTACTGCAGGAACATAAAAAGTCAAGTGTCAAGCAGAAACACTGTCTGCTTATAGTTTATTCTCATGAAACAGGCAGCCTTGAAAGGTAAATCATCCCCAACTTTGGTTATGTTTCACCTCTTCTACTTTGTAAAAAGCCACCTGGAATGCCTGTAAGCAACATGCTGATGAGACAAAAAAGGGAAAGGTTAGTATAACAAAAGAAACTGAAGCACGTAAAACAGTAATACCACAAACAGCTAAACATATCTAATAGTTCACTTCTCCTCAAATGAGGAAGGTCTTGCTTCCTTCTTATCTCCTATTCTCAGCCTTACAAGCCTCCCTCTCTCTTCTCCATCATCTATGCTATTCACTGGGCCCTCCCTGAACCCAGTTCATCTTGCTAGGCCATAAGAAAGCAACAAAGCTTTTCCAGGTTAGTTTTCTAATTTCTGAGCATGACCTGGCTCAAAAAACAGGTAAACCACCGAATTAGTGACACAGACATAGCATGAATGAGGGCCTGGGAGCTTTTAGATAAGCCCTCCCAGGTCCACAAAAATGCCCCGAGATACCTATTTCTGATACTGACCCAAGACTTAGCATTTTAACCCTTGAACTGGACTCACAAATGGGCCCCAGTGTGTAAAAACACAGGATCCACATTCCCATCATAAGTAGAAAACACATCTGTGACCAGCCTTTTTGTAGTATGAAAACCAGTTTAAAAGTATGTGACAGTCATTAATGGAACAGATCAATGATCATTTGATCTCAAAAACTTCCAGGTTAGTTGATGGAAGTGGGGGGTGTGGGGTGTATGTGTGTGAACATAGGAAAAGAATGAATTAAAGGGGATAATTATCATATTTTCTTAGGGAAAAAAACAGCCTTTTGATTTCAGTAAAAAGAAGGAGATGGGCATGGGCATGCATGGAAAAGGGGAGTGGAGAACTGGAGTACCTAAAAATAACTGCAGTTACACAGTGGTTACTTGAAATATATATGTAAACTGACTTGTTGAGTTGGCCCCAGCAATCCCATAACAATACATATTTGCAATACGTATTTTATTGTAAACGGATTAAGATGCACAGTTGCCTTTTTTGATTTTCTTTAAAAAGGCACAGCTTCCAGACCCCATCTAGTGGTGTGAGTGCCTTACAACAGCCTCATTAATCAAGACCACAGTTAAGCTTTTCAATGCACTGTTTTTAAAAAAGAAATAATACAGCTGGTTTCAGCTTAACCTCCACCTGAAAGAATGGCAATATTCACACGTTCTAAAAATAGAAAAATAGTATTTCCGTAATCACTAGTCAACTTGTAATCATGCTGGACTTATATTAGTTCTATTTTAACAGTGCTTCATAGGTTATTTTTGAGGAGCCAGACCAGCACATTCAGATCTTATTAGTGTACTGAGGGAGAAGGGGGGAATCTCAATTGCTGCACAGAATCTGAGACAGAAGAGATATCAAGCTGTGAATGAACTTTGGAAAAAGCAAAATGAATCCGCCTCTGTATCCTGACTCAGTCAGCAAGACTAATCAAATTATGACTATTTGAAGTGACCTAAACTTTTCACAATTCAGAGATGTCTCTCAGTTTCCCCATGCATGCCAAGAAATGCTGGCTTTTCAATTTCCTTCTTCACTGTAGTAGCCAAGCATAAAGCACTCCCAGATCGCCATCAGAAAGTTAACCAATTTCAAAGCATATGAATAAAATCTACTCATAATAAGGACTTTTTTCTAACCCTAAAAATATTTCATTCTTAATTTGTAGAGGTGTTTAGTGTCGCCTGACTGAAGAAGTGGATAAAACCAACTCTCCTGGATGGAGGAATGTAACAGCAAGCTAGAAGACAAATTATCCTATAATCCAATCGGAGAAGAGCCATGTACTTTGGAGAAAATACTCTGGTGTAAAAATCCTCAGATTCTCCAAATAAATAAGTAGATGCAGCTCATTTTTTTCTGACAACCAGTGGAATCCATATCTGAATTCTCTAACTTACTAGGATATCACTTCTCCATTCAAGATTTTGAAAATTTAGAGCTATTAGTTTAAAACTGCACAATTAGCCATATTCCACTGACTGCCATACAAGTTTAGAAGTTAACAGCAAATCACCCCTTTTCTGACAGTGCATCATCAAGCTGAACAAAGTTAAACAAAACCTATACCTCAACCTGAGGAGCCTCTGTTGATTAAAACCAGAAATTCAGCATTAAACCTGATCCCTGTCAAACGAGTGAAGGCCAGCTGAATCCTGTGGGCTTATCAAACCTCACCTATGTCTGTATAGTGTATTACGACACCAGTGCTGTTGGCCATCATACATGTTATGTGAAAGGTATTGCTAACTACAGTACCGCTATTTGCCACAAACAGCTAGACTTTGGAATTCCAGGCTTTTCATTTGCTGTCTGGATTTTGCAGGGGAGCAGCAGCAAGATTCCCCAGGACAGTCTCCAGTTATGAAGCAAACCAAGTAGTGCCTGCATCAGTTTAACTCTGCTTCCATCTGAGAACTGACAGAGAAGCAGCAAAATATTAACTACATATAATCATTTCACCTCTCCTGTATTAGAGGAGTGCTGCAGCCCTGCTTACCCTACTGAAAGTTACTATTTTGGAAATCCACAGCAAACATTTACAAGTATCTACACTTCTTCCCCTTCTTTCTACCCATTCAACCCCTAATTAAAACCCCGCTACCACACATCGTGACAAAACAGCTAAAGCTTACCTGATCTAGCCATTTCTGCTAGCACCACAGGTGGAACAATAGGACTGAAAAACCTCCCACGATGCCCACAATATTATGAAGGATTATATCAATACTGAAGGAAAGGAGGAATTTCCCTTGACAGCTTATGGCATAAAATAAAGTCCCTCACAAGTGAGCTTCATGCACAGCGATGGAAATAAAATGGTAGGCTAGGGAAGGAATAGAGACTGATCTAGCAATTTTATACTATAGTCATATATTGTACTATTAAATAATCCCAGCAAGTTAATACTTCTACATCATGTCCCCCAGAAGTCTCTATTCCATCATCCTTCCTACATCCTAGGCAGTGTCACATTTTCTTGGATGCTGATGACAGTGTAAGAGAAACCTACAAACCTGTAGAGAAGCATGGATTTCAACCATTAGCAGACTTTTTTTTGGCAATGAGAAAAGCAGCGGATGCAGTAGCCCTTCTTTGCTGTGCTAGTGTTCTGGCATGCAACTTACACAGGCAGCTTCCTGTTTATCCCTGGATTATGGAGAACTTCAGGGCTGTTCAACCCATTCTGCCTATAAAATTCATCAGCCAAAATGCTTTTGGCAGACATCTTACCTGAAGCTACACTTTGTGTCCTTTATTAATAATAAGAACACAGGCATTATACACAAACTTTCCTACATACCAACTTCAGTTCTATGTAAAGTCTACCACAAGTACTTACAGCATTATTTGGATTACTTCATCCTTAACCAAAAACTTTTTTTTTTCCTGATAATTAAGTTCACAGTGTATTTTCCCCAGAAGAGACTGTAACAAACTAAAACCCACAGATGAAAATCTAAATTCTGGCTTCTACTTCCTTACTGCAGTGAGGATTATATCTTAACTGATGTACAAATTAATAAAATTGTTTCCTCATAAGACAAAGTAAATTGGCTCCAAATACGTTAAAAATCAAGTTCCGTATTTCTAGATTAACAAACTAGATCTGCAGAGACCAGTGGGAGTTTTGGCAAATGCTCCGTTACTTTATTAAAAGCTATAAATCCAGTCTAATTTATTTAAATCTGTGGGACTCTGGCTTTGGCAGCTCACTAGCAGGACACAGCTCACTCTGAAGAGTCCTCTTCCCTGAGAGTTTCCTGGGAGCAAACGGCAGTGGCAGCAGACTGCTTTAAGCCATCTTCTTTCCCTCAGCAAGCATACCCTTCTCACCATGTTTTGAGCACATCTCTGACCAAGCAAAGGAGGAAAACTGATGGCTGTCCCAGAAAAATGGCAGCAGAGAGCAGACTTATCACTTGCATTCATTTAAGTCACAGCTTGCTCAGCCCAAGTCTGAGGCTCTAAATATCAGTCAACAGCATTTACTCTGTGAGGAGCCACCTGCCTCTCACTATCCACTTTCCTGTTTCTGAGTCCTCTAGGAGGAGTGGGCTGCAGGCAGGAAGCATGTGCCTATTTTGCACAATGCACCACGCCTAGTAGGTGCAAATGCTTTAAATTCAGTGCTTAAGGGAACAGCTGCGTACACGGTGTATGTCCAGCTGTACAATAAGGGTGTTGCACGCATTCCCCTATACATGGAGAAAGTGGTGTGACATATATATCTAGGAATTTCAGCACTGTAGTAGCAAGGTATGATGTTTAACCATCACCATTTAGGTTTTTTTAATTGGAAAGATTTACTTTCATCAGATCAGGATCAGAGAAGGGGAGCTCCTGTCCGTCAGATATAAACATACAAGCTCCATCAATTTAATTTATGCAAGGCCTCCAAGATGACACAGAGGTTATAACGTAAAGCACCGTTTCCCCTCCCCTTTCATCATTCAAAAAAAAAGACTATAGAATTCAGATTTGTCAGAGGTTATTAAGTCTTTCATGCTGGTGCTAAACCTGGAGAAATACAAATTACTTCCCAAAAAGCATTACCAATTTAATTCTGTTATAGCTATTTTATATTTGGTATTAGAAAGAACAATGCCACAATACAACTAAAAACGTGTGTCCTTAAGTGTGAGAACAGACTACTATCCCATACACACACCGTGGTCCCCCCAGCAAGCTCACAGCAAGCACTTTGTCTTGTGATTAAGACCGAGGTAGAAGGATAGCAGTTAGACTGGAGCTCTTCTGAGCTTCCATGACCTGATAGCTGCTACCACCCCAAGCAATAGCTCATCAACACTTTTATATATAAGCTGAGAAACTTTTGGAGATCAAAGTCTTAATGAGAATAGCTAAAAAAAAAAAAAAAAAGGCACTAATTTTGCTATTGGAAAGCAGCTGTTAAAATTTGTAAGAGGAGAATTCCTTACTCGAGTCATCTGCTCCCGCATTTACCAGGGTCAGTGCTTGTATCCTCAGTGATACTTACTTCCTCTCTATATTCCTTTTAGCCTTGTACAACCTTTCCAGGGGTAATCCCATTTCACTTTGCTACTCAAGTGAAGACTTCATCTAAATTTTGCATCCATATAGAATTTCTATTGATATAAGCCATACCACTCTACCAACGTCATTTATTTCATATTCACACTCCGAGACTAAATGTCTGAAGAGCAAAATGTTTTGGTGTAACTCCCTTTCGAAATCAAGACCAACACAACCCACAGAAGATGTTAAATCACACAACTGCGGTAGAAGCTGAAAAACAAAGAATCTTGCAAAACCAGTACAAGGCCAGCTGGCTTGGCAAAAGGAAGCCAACTTTGTCCACATTAGTTCAGAAGGAAAAAACAGGCATGAACTGAAGTTAAAATATAAGAAATTTTAAGGGCGGAAAAAAAAAGAAACATATTTTATAAGAGCAAAATAACACTAACGTCTTGTATTTCTCTCCCTCTATCCAGTAAATGCTGAAGTTAGTAAGTAACTTTCTAACATCAAACTAACACCTAGACATACGGAGTTTGACAAGTAACTCCGTAACTCCCTCCCAGTTAAATTTCAAAAAATCAAACCTAAATTTAATAGCTGACTGCACAACAGCTGCCAACAAGGGCTCTAGCAAACTTTACAAATGTGAGTGAGCTCTACAGCCACTAGCATCAGCATGCAAATTCTAATTTAAGCTTATAAATAAAAATCAATTCAAACCATTAATGTTTACAATTTAAGAATAATAAACCCTCCTGAAACCATAATTTGGTTGCTATTGTAATGGATGTCTAAACATTTTAGAATTTTTTTTAAGCCAGTTATAATTAACTTCATATGAGATTCCTTTTTCCTCTGTACAGCACAAACCTAAGAATAATTATTAGTGATATGCACTTCTAGGTATTCCAAGAAATTCAACAATAAGGGGAGAGTCAAGTGTAAGCTACGAAAGATTTTAAATCGCTGAGACTACTGCACTGTAAACCAAGTACCACCTGTTTTCCCCTCTTTTCACTTTTTTGAAGTTATCCTTTCTACACTTACACTTGTAACTGGAAACATGTAAACATAAGAGTTGGGAGGGCAAGGGAGAAACATTTACCTGAGGTGCTCAATTTTTTTTTCTGATTATTACGATAAAAAAAGGAAATTACTTTCAAAATCTGAAAGACTGAAAAAAGGCTTCAACAGAAGCTTAATCTCTCATGCATGTGGAAGTCTGGTATCAGACACTGCATACGTCCACTTTAGAACCCAGTCTGACCACACTTCATAATGCAAACTTATTCTCTTCTTTTCATGTGTTTAAAATCCTATGCAGATCTGGAAGCACATTATGCAGCCAAACTGATTATCCAGGTGTCTAGGAAGTAATATAAAACTCTTAAGCATTGAGTAAAAAGTTTCCTCGACCACAATCTCTGGTCAATCACTGAAAACTTAGCCAGGTAGAAAAAACAACTATAAACCAGGCAGCGCCCACCATGGCTTCTTCCAGTACTAGCAAGCCAGTGCTAAATATAATGATGTGAACTTGACACAACAATATGAGTTAATTCGCAGTGGTGAGGCCAGGCAGGCTTCCAAAAAATCATTTACCTTAACATTGAAGATTAGACCCATTTTAAATCAAATTAGATTGTATGTATGAAGAAGAATGATAATTATGCAAAATATTTTAATTCAGCATTACTAACATTGCTGTTAGCTTTGTTCTGCATCTTTTCTTACCACTGTATATTTTGACTTAAAAAAAAAAAAAAAAAAAAAAAGAGGGGAATGCCATCCCCTTTGAAGGGAAAGAGATAGCACAGAATAAGACAATGACAAGAACGACAGCCAAATCTTACCTCTGAGGTTTACGAATATCCCAGAGTCCCACACCTTCCTTAGAGTTGGCAGTAGCAAGTAATCTGGGTTCTACTGGATTAAACATCACACTGTGAAAGGCTGATGGGTAGTGTGCCAAGCAAAAAGGCTCTGTTGAAAAAGTTGAGATTTCAGACATAAGAACAAACAATGCATACAACTGTTCAATGCAATGAGTTTGGCAGCTTAATATGGAAACAGCATAACAAGATCTGAAGATATAGAGACATGTTCAAACCATTTCTCAAGCTGACACATCCAAAGCAATATAAAAACTGAGGTTTTAAAATCCACCCACGTGTACATTAACTTTGTCTAAATATGGAAAAGGACACATACTGGATTTCAAGACACTACTTTGCTTGTGAAACATTATCAGAGTTTAAAGCTAGCCACTTAAGGATCAAGTATTTGAACCTTCTTAAGGTTCACGACCACGTAGTCATCTAATAAGGACTACGCACAGGGGTGCTTCTGAAAGTTTCCTAGCAATATACACCTGGAAGCTTCCACAGTCATTGAGGATTTCCCAAACTGTAAATGTACCAGCAACTGCTTATATGGGAGAATAATATTACAAAAAGTGAAATAAGTTTGTATGGAACTCCACCTAAGGCAAGCTGCCAACCCTGGGGAAGAGAGGCCTGCCACCTCTTAAGCACTGCACAAGTAGACAAGAAGGGTGTTCCTCTTGCATAAAAATGCAAACAGTTGGCTTTTGCTGCTCACAGAGTTAAAAACATGCTAATCCAGACTCTGCCCCTCTCATCTCAATTAGTGTAGCAAGACTGTTTGGCCTGCTTCTCTGCCCTACACATTCAGTCAAAATGCTGCCTCCGTGAAGAGTGGGAAAAAGCCTTGACTCTGTCAGCCTTCTCTGTATGTTTCTGCTAGCTTTATGTCTTTAGGCACAGTGTAATTCTCTTTGTTTTCTGTATCTTTTGTGGCATGCTGCCACTCTTTCACTCAACTAAGAAACCCGAATCAATGCCTATTTTGTGCCAGGGTTTATGCCAGCCTTTTCCATTCACTGTTTGCTTTGATGCAACCACTGTGTTGTTCACACGCCTGGGAGACTCTCCTACTGCCCTTATTTGAGCCACTTATTGCAGGCACCTTTAGCCCCACAAGCACCTCCAAAAGGTACTTCATTTTCTTTCCTCGTAACCCTCATTAAGACATATAAAATATGATTAAACAGATAACCCTGCCAAATTCCCAATACCTTCTGAAACTACTGTCCATCAAGTAACTGAGACAGAATTAACATTTACTTGTCCTGTCCCACCTGTATCTTCCTCTCATTGTCTATTACAAGCTTTTTGACTCAGGGACTTTCCTTTTTAGTGTTCATTTAACAGTGATCAAAGCAAAGGTCTCTGACCATGGCTGAAGCTGCCTGGTGCTATTCATTGTCAAGGAGGCAGAGGTAAAAGGAAGAACAGGAGCAAACTTTTGTTCTGCCAGCCTGCCCCAAGGCTTTAGAGATTGCTTTTGGTCTGTTGGCAGCTCCAAATACGGTTTAACACCAAAACTGAGCTTCTACATTTGCATCATCAAATCAGATCCTTGCTGGGACATAAAAGGCTGTGTTATTAAAATGGCAGCCCCCACTGAGAAGCAATGGCCTGCATTAGTTGAGTGGAGAGACAAACAATATCAGATTGCCAAATAAAGGAGTTGGTTTTTAAAACAAACTTTTAATTTGTGTACCTTTGTTTAGTCAAATCATTGTCACTAATTAGTGGTGTTTTCCCTCACCCCTTTATTATATATAGCCTGCCCTGGTACCAGAGTTTTCTTCTAAGATATCAAAAGTTGCCTTTCAGTCTGTCAAATTAAAGAGAGATTACAGGAGCTAAACTAATGAAGCACTAAGTCACTTTAATGAAAAGTAGGGGGATTACTTTTTTATTGTTCTTTAGGCTCATTCACAATTGTAGCTATTCTACACTGGAGTATAAAATGTTTCTCAAGGAAACAGGAGAAGCTCAACACCATCTCTAACAAATATTAGAAGTGGGTTTATAAAAATTACTGTGTAAATTACTCAGCAGTGAAAGATGGGAAGAAACAGAAGGGGAATCAAACTCCTTTTCCAGCTTCTTTTAATGCACTGCTTTAAACTAGGAGGTTATTTGCAAGATTTTAATGAGCTGGCCGCTCAGGGTAACTAACTATACTTAACGCTGGCAGACATAGCGCCTATTCCCATGACAATAATATTGCAGACAAGGAGATTACCTCAGTGACAAGCATTATATTGTAGTAAACATTGGCAGTGCTTACACATAAATGCTGACTCAGGACTCCTACATAAGCATGCAAAAGCCCTTTATTTAAAATTCAGGGAATCTAAGACACTAATCGAAAAAAGCCCCGAATGTACCACAGCCAACACTTCTTCACTGCATTTTCACTGGTGCAGCCTTCTCATTCAAAGTCTCAGCAACAGTAAAAGCAAGGTTTAATTACAACAAAGAAGGACGAACCTTATTTCATACAATTTCAGAAACTCAGATCAGATTGGACATTAGCTTACAATACTGAGAAGCTTCATGCAGATGCATTTAAGCAGCCAGTCCCACCGACTGTTGGCATCCACTGTCAGCAACAGGTTGTTCTCCTAACAGAGACAAATCTTTATGGTGTAGAGTTCAGGAGGAGGCAATAAAGGAGCATTTCACCATTTCTAATTTGGAAGCCATATTCAGTGTCTGGTATCATCACTTGGCTATTATGAAAACAGACAAATGGGGATGAAGTGACACTTGGATTTACCAAAGGTAAATTAAGTCACATCAGGCTAATTCAATATCTTTTGTTGATAAAGTAACTGACCTTTTATATAGGGGAAAAACGGTAGATCTAATCAGGACTGATTTCACATGTGGTACAGCATCAAGTTTAGCTACAGGCAGTTAGGATTAGCAAAGGGAGTTGCATGGGGTGAGAAACTGGCTGAAGGGAGAACAAAAGTTCACTGTGCTAGCAAGGGACTTTTAAGCAAGAGGGAGGTTATCAATGAGTTCCTCAGAGACCGATCCAGAGAAGAGACACACATATGTATGTCTGTGACACAGATATATACTGAGTGTGCGCACTGTCTTTCAGAATGTTTTAATAAAATTACCAGATGGGAGAGAGATAAGGGGTATCACAATTGCACAAGAGAATCAGAATTCACAGTAAGAATCAGACTACTGAAAACTGAATGCAGTGCTATTACATTTAATTTTTATTTATACAAAGGCAATATGCCTGGGGTAGGGAGGGCATCAATAAGCAATCTAACTCTGAGTATTCTGGTGGAGCTTATCAAGGAAGACCTAATTCTGGTTAGTCGTGTTCAATAAAGCCCTCATGATACTAGTGGCCCTAAAAGACTCCTATGAGACTATAAAGTATGTACTGTTTCAGCTTTCATTTCCTAATCAAAAAGGGACAGAATCTCAGTCTAGAAAAGTTATCAAATTTACTAGGTATGGAAAAAGCTAATTCAGTTAAACAACTTTGACCCAGTAACAAATGTGTACAAATTGCCACAAAATACATAAGCTGGATTTCAGTGTCGTAAACAACTTTCCTGTAAGATCAGAAAGAGCTAAGGCAATTGCATTTAATCAGCTTAGAAAAAAAGATGAAATTTTATTTTAGCTATGAAGGAAGGTGACCACATTCTGTACTCCTGCAGATTGCTCACTTTTAAATTCTCAGCTCTGTAGTCTTTAGAATGGGGTAAACTCACAACTTCATTTACTGAAGTATTACTTAAGTATTCATATACCGAAATTCAATTACTGAAGTATTCCTCTCCAAATTTACATAACTACAGTTTTAAACTGAGATTCTCCAGCCTTAAAACTGCAGCTGTACAAACACAGATTGCAGTGTTTTGAGAAGCTGCAGGTTTGTTACATAAAACAACCGTATTCAGTTCTGTTTTAGAAAACAAAGACTGAAGTAGTAATTCAACTTCCCTGTTATCACATAAGGGCTCTAAGTTTCCGTACAACCAGAAAACATTATGCATAAGAATAATTCTCAGTGTCACTGGGAAGTATATAAACAGCTTTGGAAAATTAATCAAATCAAAATAACAGCTTTCTAAAAGTCCAACTTTTTTTTTAATCCCAGGCTATAGACAAAACAAAAACAAATAAAATCCACATTCCTAACTGATTTCAAGTTTAGCAAGACATTCTTTATTGAAGAAACGTGTCCTTCACTGCTTCTTTACTCAAGTCAAAACCTATTCATACCAAGCTCTATGCTAGTCTGCACTATATGCTGGTACCTTATGGAGTCATTTAAGACAGTAACACTGAACTGTAAGGACCAAGGCTCGCCTATCACCAGCCACAAGAATTATGCCTCACTGCCACCCTTCTCCAACAATCCCTGCCTCTATCGCCCCAGATAAACGTAATGGTTTCCTTCCCTGCCTTGCCCAAATTCTTCCTAAATCAACGATCTTCTCCATCTAGAGATCTCACCTCCATGGGAAGACTCTCGGATGTCCCAAATAAGAACCCGGCCATCATCTGATGAACTGGCAAAGATGTTGTCATTTACTGGACTCACTGAAAGGCCATACACTGCATCTTCATGGGCGAACACATCCAAGGTCTCGGTGCTGGAAAAAAGACACACAATATTATCATTCTTCCTTCTTTTGCTGTTGTTTTAAAAAGTAAAGTACATACAGCTTTATCTGCCTAGTAATACCTACCCACAAGGTTTCTGTAACTTCATAAGACCCTTGTGTTTAATTAGAGTAAAAAACAAACAAAAAGCCCATGTAGAGTGACCAAAATGTCATCCTATGATGAAAAAAAACCCTCAGACCAAAACCCACACATCAAAAACTTCAGAAACTGCAAGATGCCATGGAAATTATGTTGTATTAGATTAAGCTTGGGAGAAGATAATGGGAAAGGGAAAGCGGTCTTGAGACCTGTAAACTAGATTTTTACTACTTAATGTAAAAAAGAAAACAAGACAAAAGTTCGTTCTTTAATACAGGCTTCTGTATCACCCAAAAGTTCAGTTGAAGCTCACAAAAGAGCAACTTTCCCGCTGGATTTTTTAATAAGTTTTCTTGGTTCTCCAGGATAGATCAGACGTACATTTTTATCAGGTAGTAAAAGCAGCAAAAGAGAACAAAATAAAATTAGTCCCCTGGAAATACCTAGATTTCACCCATTACGCAGCTAAAAAAAAAAAAAAAAAAAAAAAAAAAACCNCTTCTTTTCCCAACTTTTTAGATCATTTAAAAAGGAGGAAATAGTTGCATGGAGAGGCCAAAAGCTAAAATACTAACACAGAAGACTCTGAGGTTATTTTATTTCTTTAGAGAATACACTTTGTATACAATCCCTATATCTCATAGAAACTCCACCAAAGAGATCCCACATAAAACCACTGTTTTGCTCACATGGCAATTGATGTTCTTAGTAACAGATCTACTACTTCTGTCTCATGGATCATTAACAGAAAGGCCAAAAATGCAGTAACAGAAGAAAACATTTAAAAGTATGAAAAAGGTTGACAGACCAAGTGTTATCCTTCAAGACACAGTAACTCTCTATAGAAATTAATCAGAATTTGGTGTCAGACTAGTAAGGTTTCTTTTCAGAAGACCACACAAATAGCCTTAGAGGAATGAATTCTGTATATATTATAACTGGACTTAGCATACCTAAAAAAACCCCAACCCTGATAACAAAAGCACATTAAAAATGAACACACATCAAAAAGACTTGTTAAAACATCTCAGCAAGACATAGCAGGAATAAATGTGGTATATAGAAAGTTGTCAAGGACTTAGATCTTGTAGAAGCTAGAAAAGTCAGAACACAATAAACACCAGCATCTAAAATTTTGACATTTCCACATTTAATTAAAAAAACAACAAAAACCCACCAAAAAAACACAAACCCTCCCAACTCCCCCAACCAAACAAAAAATGCACAAAACCCACACACCCCCAAAAAACCCTCAAAACCCCCAAAAGTCGAACCAAAACAATAAACCAAACCACCAAACATCATCATGAGAAAGCATTAGAAGAGTAAGACAAATTTACTTTTGCTCAGCTCTCATATAAGATTTATACAAGAAGTAGATACAAGGTATGATGAAAGGCAGATATACACTGATCAGTTCAATGCAAAAGGCTTTGGACAAACCTAGCAAGAAAAATATCCAAATTATGTTAACCAGGATTCAGGCAACTCAAAAAGATTTAAGCTTTTGTATTTCTCTGTTCTTACATACATCTCTTCCTGCTTTTTCTTTATACTTGATTTTCTTGAGTTCAAGTTATTGAGGTCATTGCTTAAATCTGTAGAAATTACTAGTACAGACCAAAATTTTAACTTTATAGTTTTTCTACTTCAAAAACAGTAAGCTTGAAAGACAGGATATCTAGAGAACTCCAATCTAATACATTACCACTACTGTATTAATTTTATTTTGACTAACAGCCTAATCTTGATGTAGCACAACAAAGCCTAATTCCCAACTGCTTTGCAGTTCTTGGTAAAGGTAAAAATTAAGTATCAAAATAAATATGCTTCACATTAGTGTGGAGAATCAGGCAGCTGCAGCCGAAGTTTTAAAAGGTAGTTAGGTAGGCCAAGCACTAGCTATCTTAAATACAGGTGAGTATTCTAAAAAACAAAACAAAAAGCACATATGTACCACAGTACTTGTATATGTGCCAGGATAACCTGTCTCTGAATCTACCCAGAACCTACTATGCTGCCTGCAAGAAAGCATATGCATTCAATAACCATTCTCTTCCCCAAGGTCAAAATGATGCAGAACTCAAGTGCTTAACAAAAANTAGATAAATAAAAAGCATGTTTCAGGATTAAAACACTGTGTTCTTCTCCCAGACCATTAATTTAAAACCAAAAGTTCCTCCAGTGAGTTGACATTAAGGGATCTCTTGAAGCAGTGGAAACACAAACTGTGTATTTACCTTTCAACGTCATGGAGTATAACTTGCTCATCATTGCCTATAAAGAGAAATATAAACACTTAACATCATATTCCAGCAGTTAAAAAGCATTACAGTGAAAAAAAACCCAAAACAGTGGTGGTGGGGAGGGTAAATTTTCTCTTTCAAAAACAAAACTCAGGCAAAGAGAAGACCAGCTCAGCTGCCAAGTTGTCAGCTCTCTGCTCAGTTATGTGAAATGCTCCATGTGACATTTCCAGTCATGATCAAATGCACCAATCCATTCCATCTCTACTGCTCAACAAATAATTCTACTTAACTGTGTTACTGATCATTCCTTGTTCAGTTTGAGCTTGAGTTTTGGGACATTTGCAGTAAAGGGAATAATATTGTATGAAGCAGCAGAACACCTTTAACTCTGATGCAAATACACCTTTGTCCTGCTCAGAGGAAGCTCCATAAAAAGATAATGGAAGGTGAAAACAGACGCCATAAGCAAAATACACTGGGCTCCCAGCTCAAACGTCACTGGTTCACACTGTCAGCGTTCAGGGTTTTGCAACCACTGAAAAGGCATGAACATGACAGCCAGTATAATTTCTTTTGTATTAACAAAAAACAAACCAAGTAAGCAGACAATCATGTCACTTTTCTTTGATCACATTCATTGAACACAATGGAAACTAACCGCATGCATGCAGACTAAGAGGGTCACAGCTACAAAGTAATTCCACTGGCTCATGCAGTGCTTTTCAAGCTATAGCAACAGAATATTTGTTTTTATTCTCTGCACTGAATATTATTTTATCTAATTTGGCACCTCCTCTTTAGAAATATTTAAGGAGACACACATTTATATTTAATTCAGAAGAAAAAAAACAGCACACAAAATCATATTTATATGTTCAGTATGTCTTTGTAGTTGTGATACCAAGTTGTGAAGCTTTCCTCATGTACACCAAAGATTCAGAAGGAGCGAGACTTCATGTTATGATTCTTATGTGTTCAGTTGACTCAGTTTTCATTTATCCCATACACATTTCAATTTGTATTCTGTCCCAACAGAAGAAATATGAGAAGGTTTCGCTTTGACTAATGAGGTGTGAGATTTTCCTACATCCACTTGCTCTTTGCACAGGCTCCTAGTTAAATTGAGCCAGCCTTAGATTACTGCGGTAGCTCATCTCTTCCATGGTACAATAAACAAGTCACTTATGTGTAAGTGTCCTTTGATCATTAATTGCAATGGAAACTGCCCATTATACGTCACAGGCAAGGTTTATACCTAGTAAAATGACTCTAGTTCCTATGTATTTCATCAGTGAAAAGTGTAGCCTAGTTTCTCCTGTGACAAAATTTCCTCCAGACACTCCTGCTCCTCACTCTCCATACAGTATGAACACAAGAATCATTCTAGATGCCTGGCTTCAGGCCTCTAGTCATCATGGGATTGACCTTCCCTTCCATCACAAGTTCCAAAATGGGAATGAAAGAATGAAAGGAGGGCGTGTGTGGAATAACCACTGCGTCTCTCTGTTTTGTGTGTGGGATGAGAAGGTGGTGACAAAAATCTAACCACAAACTGCTTGGTTGCTTCTGGTACGGATTCATCCCTGCAGAAAACATCACTGCTCTTCAGCCCAGTAAGGTTCCCGCTTACATTGTTTTACTTTAACACAGGAGAGTTCATTCTTCATTGAGAACAACTGGGTTGTAATTGTATACACAACTTTATATGCCATTTATAATCTCTTGTTTTGATAACTGCAGTTACAACAATCAGAAAGACAAGAAGCATCTGCCATTCCCTTCAGTTACACCTGGGAGGATGAACTGCAGAGCACATACAGAGGAGCACAGTTAAGGTGGCCTAAACCCCTATCTGTCACATCAGGCCTCTACAGAAACAGAGTTCCCTGTTGGTTTATTTCACCTTTTCATGTACCTAACATTAAACACACATACACACACACAAAAAAAAAAAGTCCATGCAGTTTACTAAGAGGGGATCTTTCATTTCAAATGCTGCTCTAGTCTCAGTGTGTGTGAACAGAGAAAGGCAACAGTATTCTTCAGGGATGGGAACTACTTTGGTATCTTGAGACAGTTTTTTTTTCTCCAGAGATTACAGGCAAAAAACACTGTCCCCTCGGTTTCTGTTCTGCCTTCCAGTTCTGTAATGGCTACATGGGGTGCATGCTACACATGCGCTCCTTCAAAGCAAAGAGCTCTGAAATTCCTTGGATGCAATTCAATTTGTACTGAAGTGGAAAATCCTTTCTCCCCTGCTATCAAGAGCTGCTTTAGGGAAAGGTCATCAGATCCTAAGTCATTAGTCATTGGCAGCTTTATTTACAGAATGAATTGAGTTCTGTGCACCTTGTGCTAGTTTCCATACTCTAAGTTTTAGTTGTGGGTTTTTGGGTTTTTTTTTGGTTTTGGTTTGTTTTGGTTTTGTTTGTTTTTGTTTTTTTTTTTTAAGTATTCTGACTTCCATGATTTGAATACCACTCCAACTTCAGTATTGGGGAGGATGATGATCAATGGCTCTTAGGACCCACAATTCTCTCAGATCTTTTAAGAATCTCTCAGAATATTGTTGAGTGAATAAATATAGTTAGCCCCATTTTACTGACAGAGATAAAACAGATGGTACATCTAGGCCATGCAGCAAAATGACTCTTTACAAGGGATCCAAGAGTCAGACTCACAGCCCCTGCAGATGAGCTCTGTGAATCTTGGTGGAGCAGCTGAAAGAGTTCCTGACTCCTCCAATGGAAATAACTTCTGGCAGAGGCACAGGGTGTTTATGCAAACTGGAGGAGGAAAAAGAGATGAAAACGGCCAGTTTGCCTGTGCATCAGCTGTCACAGCTCATCTAACCTGGCATCTTAGCAAAAATCCACCATAATCAGTGACATAAATCTTTAACTGCAGGTGTTAACTGCAGTGGCAAGGTACAATCAAAACACTCTACTGCCCTCCCTGTGAAAACAGTAGCCTCTGACAGCAGGGCCCAATGGACAAAGGGTTGAGTTGGAAAGGAGAAAAATACCATTACAACTGCTCCAGCAAGATTTGGCACAGTTCATTCCTTGAATATTCATATCAGGTTTCCATTTGTCTGCATTCGAACTAAAGTAAAACAGACTCCAGCCCAAATTTTCATTGGAATCACTCATGCCGATACACTGAGGACAGTGTGGACTGCTGTCTTTCTCATAAAATAAACAGCAGTCCCCAGAATCAGAAGATAGGTATCACTATTTGACATTTTGAGGGTTTTCTCCACCTGAGAAGTGTATGTGAATCATTTAATCCTTAAAATTTGACACCATCTGAAGCTTTCTCATGCCTTTTTTTCTAAGGGCTGTTATAGTTGTAACACAGTGTTGGAGGATGGGAAGCTTCCACCATTCACGTGGGCTTAGAATGAATTTATAGCATTGATATGCAGTTCACAAATCTTGGTTCAAAAAGGTAATGAGACCAAGTAGTCTCATAATATCCTAAAATAAGTCTAGCTGTATGTTAATGGACACACTGATGAAAGATACAAATTCCTATCCATTCTATTATCATGTCAGATAGAGGAAATGAAGTACAGCAGAAAATGACACTGCCTGCTTTTTGACAGTCTTCTGCCTTTTTCTTCTCACTTAAATTTTCCTCCCTGCCTCAACACTTCAAAAATCAAGTGGTGAAATGAACCTAAATTCTAAGGATTATTACCCCAGAACAAGTACATATCCACTTTCCTTATATTAGTTTTAAGACTGAATTAAACTTTCTGTTAAATAGTGGATTTATAGTGGAAAAAAAAGTTAAAAGTATCAAGGCCAATTAGAGCCAACTGTGTGCTAACAGCTCTAAAAGGCAGAGGCTTAGCTAGTGAGAACTGAAAGGAGGTCTGAGAAAAAGTGATCCACCAATAGATGGCAATAGCCCTTCATTAGCTATCTAAGGGTGCATTAAAATCAGCTAGTAGCAGCAGAGATTTTCAAGTTATCAGGCTTAAGTGCCAGAGAGGATGCAGGGTCTGCACCCAGTACAGCTAAGAGGGAATAACAAAGACCACGTTCTACACTCTGCAGCACAAGTAGGAGCAGACTGGACCCAGGATTCTCAGGATAGCTCGAGACACAATGCGCTTACACCAGGGTTTGGGAAAAGGAGAAGCATGACAAAATTGAAAATGTTGTGCTAGCTAAAGAATTCCCTGTTCCCAAAGAACCTTCAGTTGCTGATTAAGGACACCTTCCAGATCCTTAGGCAACTACGGAAAAGACTTTAATGTGGAGCAGGATCTTCTCATGGCTTCTACTCTAAGGCATTCACAACGCAAACTTCCGTGAAATCAGGGCACTTTTCCTTCCTTACCTCCAGAGAACACTTTCGTATTGCCACTGTTGAAAGCTAGGCAGAAGATATTAGAGTGATGCTCCCCTTTCAGCTGAACTGGTTTAACTCTTGAGTGGATGGCTTCTTCCATATGCCAAAGTAAGACCCGGCGGTCATCCCCTCCTAGAAGAAAAAAGGAAATGTGCATTACTGCCTGAGCCACATGTAAATTGATGACAAACAAGTTATTTAACTCTGCAGTTATTCATAAAAGGCTTTGCTGAAACCTTAATTAGCATAAAAGAACTTCTGCCTCACAAGGGCTTGGGTATACAGACGCCCATTTACATTAAGATGCCATGCAGTCAGGTATTCAGTTAATATTAATGAAAACAGAGAAATCAGCAGGAAGAGTTTGGATTAAATAGCTGCCATTCTGCCGACACATAGTGACAACCTATAGCAACCTGGTGTGTAAAATTCTGTGGCAAGCTGTAGATGAATTACATGCCAAATTAACATATGCAAGTTGGCAAAATGCTTCTACACCAACTCCCTGTTGCCAGCATCACTTATTCAGAAAACAGGAACTTTTTTTCCCCCTTTCACCAACAACTGTATCTCCTCTAGCAGTCTTTGCAAAGCTTTCATAGCATAGATTGGCTACAGGACTGACATGTGCCCATAAAGAGACTCTACTGAAGCAGTCAGAAGTCTTCAGCATGCACAGTTATGTCATGCTTCTAGATCTGTAAAGGTTAAGACAGACACTTCTGAGACGAACTCCTGACAAAGGGAATAACTAGGGAAAAGAATTTCAACTCTCTCCTGCTTTACAGCTTGCTGTACTTCTAATTGCTTGCCCAGGTGCAGTTCTTAGTTCAGAGCTCTATACACAAATATATTTAACTGCCTCCTTCTCTGTCTGGTAAACAGTCAGGTATAAAATAAGTATTAGACTCAATTGCATTAAACTATTGTTTATTAGGAAGAGAAAAAAATCATGATAGTATTGTATTGGACAGCACTCAACATCAATTTTGGATGCCTGTAAGAATCTGAATTAAGCTTCTTCAAGTCAGACGCAAAGTATTTTTGGTATCTGTCTTTAATAACAAATGAAAGAGAATGGCATCACAAGTCAAAAGTGCCACTAGAAACATGCCGATTTCAGTTAAAACATTTTACTGCTTCTTTGCACAATCAAAAGCATAAACTCAGTGCCTTCTGAGCTGCTATCCAGAAGGAAAAAGGCATGAAACAGAGACAAAAGGAAACAAATTAATTGGCCTGCGGTTTACTTCAAGAAGAGATAAATGCATAAACAGAATTCATGACTACTGTTAATCAGATTTTTTTTTCACATCATATGACAATATTAAGTTTTCCCATGCAACTGAGTTACGTCAAACATCCTTTAAGTTAACAGTCTCTCAGCCTTTAAGTATCCTAACAGATTTTATGACAATCACTTTGATAGACAGTACAGCTGCATGTTATGCTTACCAATGTTCCACGAAATTGTGTATTCCTCCTCCTGATTTTGTACTTTACAGAGCAAACAAGAATACACGATAAAGACATTTGTGATGCATTTGGTAACTACTGGGAATAACAGTCAAATGGGATGGGTGCAGAAAACCTCACAGTAAATTATGGCCAACTAAACTGATGGGAGCTTAGATTCCTTTCTGTCTAGAAATAGGAAAGTTGTATTTGCAGCCTGGCGATTGCAGATGAGCTAGTAATAAGGAGACACAGAAATATATAGTCATGAACGAAACATATGACCACATTAGTCATGCTAAAATCAAGAAGTGATTGCCACACTTAAAGTGGTTACTTCCCAAAGCTGCCAACAGCCAGGTCTTAATGTTATCACTACCGGGCAAACAGTTTAAGCAACATTTAAGGCTGGTGAACACCACCATTGCTGCTATAAGACTACATTTATTGGCTTTCAAGACTTCTGTAAAAGACATTTCAGGGCAAAACATAGCAACATACTGTTGTTAATTGTTACCATAGCACACCAATTTGCAAAACCATCACAGTAAGTCTACACATCCTCCTGTTCGATAGCAGAGCCATATAGGTTTCTCGCTTTAATAGCAAACTCATATCCATTTCTACTACACACCTAGTCCAGACATGAACAAAAATAATGAAGATATCCAAAGGCAACAAACATTACTGTGGTTTCCAGCACACATACAGTATGGTAGGAGTGGGATAAATTGCAACCTGTGCAGAAAAGTCTTTGACAGCATTAAAAGTCACCACTACCTTCTTTTTTGTGAGTTCCTATACCTTAGTGCCTGTTTCCTCTGCCTCCAGCTTCGAAACAACTCTTCCTACTGAATCCAGATGTCTCTCTTCCCAGACACCTATATCTCCATAAGACTTTTGTACAAAGGGCCCCACTATTGAATATCCACTACAGCAGTTTGAGAACTATGTTTGGCTTTGTGGTGGCACATGTTCCACAGTTTAGGAGCTTTTAAATGCTCCTCACACTCGAGCAATTCTGTCCCTTCTCCGTCTACATATTTTCTTGCACATACTTGTCTTTGAGAACTTCTACACCCCTTTTTCATTCTTCAGTTAGATTCCTCTCATACCCCACTGAGACAGAAAGGTTTAATAACTACAATTCAGCTATTCCAGAAATACTTCTGACTTAAGGCCAGTTCTACCGAAAAGAACAAGCGTTACCAATGTGTCCAGTCACAGAGGAGGATTTGGGGCAGAAAGACGCTTTACCAGTCTCTACATCCTCATATAAGAGAGCAACAAGTGTTAAGTCACAGGCAAATGTACCCAAGAAAAGACAAACCTTATGTGACTGAAACCAGGAGACATGCAAACCAGCAAATGCAATCTCTACTACCAAAACTCTTAGAATAAGAGGGAAGAAAAGAGGGAGGTACACACATATGGACAGGTATACAGGGAGAGAGCAAAGAAAATACATCTATATAGAGCTTTTACAGTATGTAGAGAGGACCCATGATTCATTGGACACAAAGTGCATGCACATTATGCAATATAAGTTACAAGTCTGAGAATTATAGGAAACTCTAGGCCGATAGCATTTGTTCCGTACAGCTGATTAGTGAACGCAGATTAATTAAGACGCTTTCAATTTGCAGTGGATTTATTGTGCACGTACACCAATTCTACAACACGTGAAGCAGAAGCCGCCCAACGCTTTTCAAAAAGCACTGGACCCACTGCATAAGGTTGTGATAACTCCACAATGCTCCCTGAACGAGAGTGACTCTGTATGGCAAGTGTATGTTCTTGACATGATACAGAGCATATACAAACAGCCACATGTTTACTACACATCTGGGAAACCTGGATATACGGCTTCATATTGTCCTGGTGTCATTTTCACATACAAAAATACCTTGGCCACCAAGGCTCCACATGTGGATTTTCTAGAAATTTAAGCCCCCACATAAAGTCTTGAATTTGTAATTTTTCAGTTCATGGTGTCAGAAGTAGTAAGTTTGACATCTACACAGTGGAAACAGCTTCACTTCTACCTTATTTTGCTGGTTCTGTTTAGGACTGCATAACTGACAATTTGAAAAGTAAAAGTTTGCGTGACCCCGCTAAGAATCATACATGCCATTCTACAGTTACTTTTCACAAAGGAACCACATTTCAAAAAGATTTAATTAGTGAAGTACTTCAGTGTTCATTATGGCTCAAACCTGCTTTTACACTCAAAATCAAAATGAGACAGGGCAAAGTATTTGTCGTCAGAGAGGCTGGAAATTTTATCACCTTCCCCTATTACACTTGATGTAGAGAAGAGCAGTATTCCAACTTTTTTTCCACAAGCACACATGAATGAAAAAATTGATAAACACGTTTCTTCCCTGCCCCAAGTCACTGGAATACTTTATTAATGCTTTGGCCCTTCTGACTAATGCTGAAGAGAGACACAGGCAGGATTAAGGAATTCTAACCAGAATATACATTAACAGAATATATCTAAAAAGAAAGCTTGCATTTCAAATCTTGGGATAGTTATCCTAAAATAGATTCGTAAGTAGACAAACACTTTGTGTTCACCCTTGACAATCTTCTAGCTCCTGTGGACCCAAAGTGGATCTCCCAGAAGAACTGAAAGTGCCTTGTCTTCTTCATGGTTTGCCTGCTTCAGAATGGTTTGTGCATGCTGCATACCCCAAGACTGGGCAGGGGGGAGAATGAAGGGCTTCCCCCAAAAAAGTTCTTTCGTTGTTTTGACTTGGTGGGGTTTTTTTAGTTTTTTTATGGGTTTTGTTTGTTTGCTGTTTTTGTTTGTCTGTGGGTTTTTTTTTTTTTTTTTAAAGTAGCACACACAAACACTACAGGTAGAATATGCCTATTCTAGATAACTGAACAGGTTCCAAATGACTCAGCATGTCATATATTTCAGCACAAACAGTTCACTGCCTCCACAGTTCCTAAACCAAAGCATTCTAGTTTTGCCCTGCTTTTGGACTAGTTCTTCCCAAAAAAAGTTTCCCAGTCTGGTTACCTTCTAAACAGGTAATCGCTAAATTTATACACAAATTTGGAAGACGTGTCTACCTCACAGTAACAGTGGGCTACCTGTAGTCCAGGACTGTTCTTAGGAGTTCTAAAATGGTTCAAAGGAGGGCAGAACGTACCTTTGCCAAAAGCAAATCCAGTCTAAACAGTCTCTGCATGGAACTCACTTGAGCTCTCATGTGCTAACAGAAGCACTTCAAAATCACACCAGTCAGGACTTCAAAAGCGCAGTTTTAAAGTGCATTAACCTTGCTGATTGCGGACAAAGCTCAAGACCACTACTCCTCTGTCTCCCACATACCAGGTCCAGTCACTGAAGAGCCTACGTGGCAAGTGGGCAACCCTTCTAAATCATAACATGAAAGATTAATCTTACAGTTTGTATGTACTGAAGAAGTTGCACAAATCACAGAAAGTAGGATCGGATAGTATTTCAAAAAGTTGATCACTTAGTTGACCCTGGGCATGGGTAAAAGGCCAGACTGCATCAGAATTATTCCCAGTAGATGTGTGTCTAGTTTGTTCTTAAAAAAACCACCACTGAGGTAGACTTCACACCCTCCTTAGGTAGCCTATTTCAGTGCTTCATTATCCTTGCCATTAGGCAGATTATCCTACTATCTAGCCCAAGGGTGCAGTTTGACGTTACATATAATCCCACTCCCCCATGCCATGTGCTCCTATTTTCCCTCCCATTGAATTCAGTGGTGATGCAGCCAGAGGGTGAGTAGGTTAAAGAAGCTGACCTGACAGAAAATCAACTGTCAGACAAACAACCTCTCTCTCCCTGTTCCTTCCCCCTCTTCAGCTGCTTCCATCGTACCAGCTTATGACTTTAAGCTATAAAACGGCCACATTAAAAACAACAGAGAGGAGAAATAAGTGAATGAACTACAGGATAAAGGGGAAGTGTAAGATCAAACAGCATCCTAGAATCTTGCTTCCTATAATCTAAAACCATTTCTTTGTCCTATTCCCAGTGGACAAAGAGTTTACAACTTTATGTAATAATAATTGAAAACACTTTTGCGCAGCTTAAGAATTGCATCTCTACTCAGCTTTTCTTTCTGTAGACTAAATGGACCTGTTTCTTTCAGTCTTTCATTTTTCTAGACCTCTGATCATTCTTCATACCCTCTTCTGAACTTTCTCTGGTTCAGCCACATCTTTTTCAAAGTACCGTGCCCAAAACTGAGCACAGCGCTCCATTTGAGGCCCCAACAGCACTAAGCAGGTTTACGTCACATGCTTTACCGTGTCTGATGCTATTTATGTTGTGATCTACTATTACATTTGAATCCTCTTCTAAATGACTATAGTCTAGTCTCCATAGTGCATTTGTAGAGCTGACCATTTTTATTCAGGTGCTGTAGTTTGCACTTGTCCCCACCAAACCACGTGACTTTTTTTCCTCCAGGTAATGTCCCTTAATTAACTTTAAATTCAAGTCCTATCCTCTGAAATTATTGCTGCATTTCCTGGTATCACCTTTAAATTTTGTGATTTCTTAGACACGAATGAAAACATTGTGTAGTAACCGGACCTAGGATCCCTCCTCACGCAGAATTCTGCTTGATACTAAGAGACTAAGATCAAGAATGCTCCTCTTTAAAACATACTTGATACACAACCCCCTTACTTCAGAAAGAATATTCCACTACCTTTACTAAAGCCACCTCATACCCCTGTTTTAGGCTCATGGTATTTCAAATTTACAGGGCAACCAAATGATAGATTAATTTCCAGTAATTTCCTGCATCCCTACAAATTTACAATCATAGAAGAGCTATTAATTTTTTTCATTATCCGTGAGGGAAAAAGAAGCCGAGAAAAAGAACACATGCATGGATTAAGTAAGTCCCAGATTACAGTACTTCCCAGAATTTATCTTGCAAGTGCAGTTTAAAGTAGGGGAAAAAAAGTGGGAGGTTCTGATAAAGATACTCATGTTTGTAAGAGATAGCATGCATGAAAAATGACAGTCAGATAAACAAATAGGAAAACATATCCACCAAACTTGAGGATGGGAGAAAGAAAGTCTACGACACAGACTAAGTAAAAATGATTTTTAAGGTTAATTGCAGGAGATGCTTAGCATATCTGAGGGAAAAAGTCAGTTGCATATCATTGCATGGTGAATTTAATTTCCATGCACGGACAGTCATGTGTTTCTCAAACTGTTAACAGAAAAATACCACCGCCTAGTAGATGAACTGTTGCAAAGACACATTTTGTCCAATAAAATCTTTCAATTCCATCCAGCAGCTAGTTTTAACTAATTTCAGCCCACTTAAACAGTTCTTGTACATTAAGCTTTCCTCTTCCCTTGTGTCATTCTACAGCTAGATCTTTTCTACTTGTCACATTGCATCTTCTCCTGAGTATCCACCTCCTCCTTTCATTTCTCTCAATTTTCTTTAATTCTTGCTCTTACGCTTGTCCCTTCTTCTAGCACTCCTGCTCCAAAACTTCAGTGTCTCTTTCTCCCCCTCTCTAAAGAGACACTGTTGAGTTCCACACAGGTACAGCAAAAGCTTACAAACTGGCCCCCAACCAACTTGTTGACCTCAACTTTTTTACTTGAAAAAGTACTATTAAATGTGTAATCTTCAATACAAGATTTAAAGAAGTTAAGACACCAAAAAGTTTCAAACATGCTTTCAAAAGGCCTGCTGAGGCTTGTCTACACTGAAGTTCTCTCCAAAATCCTAACAGGAAAACTATCTGGAACTGTAATATAAACCCTGTTTAAGCAGTTTGAAATGTTTACTGAAACAGCAATCATTAGCCTTAGAGACTTGCTTCTGGGAGATGCATCCAAAAAAACAAAAACAAAACGTGACGGACATACCCAAAAAAAGCATTCCAGCCAAGACCAATGAAAACAGCACTAATGTGGATGCAGGCTAGCATTTAAATGGTATCAGTATAGCCACTATGAATGCATTGTATCAGCTGTACTTAAGACAGCTCTAATAAGGTCTAAGTTGTTAACAAGTCAATTAGCTGAAGCAGACTTCTCTAGGTTAAGAATATACATATTACTTAAGACTGAATAACTGAAAAGACTGCTTGCACTCTCCCTTTTCACACACTCCAATATCCCTGTTAACTCTCTTAGCTGCTATAAGCGCAGATGGAAGCATCTAACATCTCATCCTTACCTCAGCACACTATTTTGAGGGAGGAGAGACCCACATGCCATCTATTCTAAGGCTTTTTCTGCATTTGGAAAGTCTTCTGAAGCAACTCTTCCAGAAAACTTCAGATTAGAGGCAGCTTATGCCCTTCCTTTATCTTTCATCTGAGCTCTCCTTCTGTTTTTTCCTGCTTTTGGTATTTCTAGGTTTCAAGAATAAGTATGACCTTAAAAAAAGAAGTGTTTTGAGTGTAATTTTAATGACGCCTGGGCTTATAATGGCATGAAATTTAACACAGTATCCATAAATCTTTTGTCTCTAATTTCTTATTCTTAACTGAAGAACAAAGCACCTGCCTGTTGTTGCTTTATCACATGAAGTATTCTAGATATTATGGTCACAGATAACATAAGAATTTGTTAAAAACAGTTACCATAATTAGAGCTCTTCATTTTCTCAGGGCATCAATACAAGGTCAGACTTAAGGTAGTCTGTTATTAATTATCCCAAAGTTGTGCACTGCTAACACACATAACAAGCATTCTCTTCCCACCCTACTTTTTTTATATTTTTTTTTTTACTTGCTTCCTAGTCATTTCATGAAATTTAGGAGGGTTGAACTTGAGTATCATTTATCTTGTGCATACAGAGGAGAAGCTTACCCCCTTTAAACATTCTGCAGCTTTATGGGAAGTTAGGAAATTGAAAACTGGACATAGCTTGAAAGCCTTCCTTTTACCTACACTTCTTTAGACGCCCACTTGATGGGACATCTGCCTCCACTCTCCCACTGCACCTACCTTGACTCAGGCAGTCTGGAGAAAAATAATTCTTAAAAGTCCCTTCCAGCCCCCAACTTTTTATGCTTCTACCTGAAGAATGGATGTCAACACAGGTAAGTGCATTGATGGTATGACAAGACCTGAAGTATCTCCTGAGGCTTTCTTGAGCAAGAAGAACAGAAAATACTGATGGTGTTTCCATCACTTATTATGGAAAATAAAAAAGCAACAACAGATGCACTTGAGCTCCCTGTAGCACTTTGTAAGTAGAAACACATAGCTCTACTTACTACTGGAGAAGGACCAGTACAAACCAGCATGCCAACTCTAGCACATCTGGGAAATTTAGAACAGATGAATCAGCATTCCCTTCCAACACACACTCCTGTGTGTATACATATATGCATGCATAAATACATGTACATTCACAAGATAAACAGATGTGTATCTCAGAAGTTGCATGTGCATACAGATAAAAGAATCCCCGACAGTAACACAGAGATCCTTCATGGACACTTATGCAAGAAGTCACCGGACTTACACTTTTAAATTTCTTCAGGTAAGAAAGTTAAATTTAGGAAGGTCTCAGTGCATCAGCTTCCACTCTATACTTATAAAGTGTTTTTATTCTGCCGGTACTCAAAGGTAACCAAACTGCCGTAACAACTTCTTATTGAATCCCCGTATTATTTCTGGAGTTATTACTGATACCTTTGTGTGACAGAGCCCGCCGCTGCCCAGCCATGGCAGCAAGGCCGCACGCAGCCCCCATCACCTTCCTCAGTAGCCCCTTGTCACTATTTACAGCCCACCAGAGGGTGCCCAGGCCCCTACTCCAGCCCCCTTTGGCTGGTGGCCAGGCCA
>VZSZ01010144.1:8532-18700 GCA_013398815.1 Ibidorhyncha struthersii
TGAGCGGCGCAGGGGGACAGGAAATGGGGTTTGTGGTCAGTTCATTATGCAGTCTCTGCCACTCCTTCCTCCTCATGCTCTTCCCTTGCTCCACCGTGGGGTCCCACGGGAGATCATCCTCCACGAACTTCTCCAATGCAGGGTCCTTCCCATGGGCTACAGTTCTTCACAAACTTCTCCAGCATGGGTCCCCCACGGAGTCACAAGTCCTGCCAGCAAACTTGCTCCAGCGTGGGCTCCTCTCCACAGAGCCACAGGTGCTGCCAGGAGCCTGCTGCCAGGAGCCTGCTGCCAGGAGCCTGCTGCCAGGAGCCTGCTGCCAGGAGCCTGCTGCCAGGAGCCTGCTGCCAGGAGCCTGCTGCCAGGAGCCTGCTGCCAGGAGCCTGCTGCCAGGAGCCTGCTGCCAGGAGCCTGCTGCCAGGAGCCTGCTGCCAGGAGCCTGCTGCCAGGAGCCTGCTGCCAGGAGCCTGCTGCCAGGAGCCTGCTGCCAGGNGACAGTCTATATCACCATGGTCTTCACCAGGGGCTGCAGGGGAATCTCTGCTCTGGCACCTGGAGCTCTTCCTCCCCCTCCTTCTCCACTGACCTTGGTGTCTGCAGAGTCGTTTCTCTCACATATTCTCACTCCTCTCTCCCAGCTGCTGTTNCCAGCATGGGCTCTCTGTGGGGCCACAGCCTCCTTTGGGCACATCGACCTGCTCTGGGGTCCTCCATGGGCTGCAGGTGGATAGCTGCTAAACCGTGGACCTCCATAGTCTGCAGGGGGACAGTCTATATCACCATGGTCTTCACCAGGGGCTGCAGGGGAATCTCTGCTCTGGCACCTGGAGCTCTTCCTCCCCCTCCTTCTCCACTGACCTTGGTGTCTGCAGAGTCGTTTCTCTCACATATTCTCACTCCTCTCTCCCAGCTGCTGTTGCACAGCAGTTTTTTCCCTTCTTAAATATGTTATCGCAGAAGCGCTACCACTGTTGCTGATTGGCTCCGCTTTGGCCAGCAGCGGGTCTGTCTTGGAGCTGGCTAGCACTGGCTCTATTGGACATCTTCTCACAGAAGCCACTCCTGTAGCCCCCCTGCTACCAAAACCTTGCCACGCAATCCCAATACAATGCCTTTCTTGTCTTGAGAGTTAAGCCTCGTTATTTAAGAAGTGTGATATTTAAAAAGTACTGAGTAGTTTATATGTATAATTTCAATGTGAAAGTGAACATAAATGGAACCTTGGAAATATCTCTTCCGATAGTTATCTAAATTCACTTCTCGGTTTCTTACCATTTATATGTTTCTTCCCCACACTATGGAGGATCCAACTTATGCATGCCCTGAGAATCAAAGTGAAACAAAATGATAATGACTCATGGTAAGGTGTTTTTGGGGAAAGGTTGGCTAGAAAAGAAAGGACTGGACACAGTTTAGTGCGCCACATTTCTACATTACTTCATTGTACCTTTTTCAAGAGCAAGCTTTCTTCTTCTAGTTTTGACTGGATTATATACAGTCTACCTTCTGGCTAGAATCGGCATAATCAGACTACTTATACCCAGGGTGGATTTACATATGGGCCCTGAATTAACCAACTTTTGATTACAGAGATCATAATTTTTGATTCACTAGTGAGAACTGTTTGTAGTTAAGAGTTTTTTTGTCTTTAATGCATGAATTACCTGCATTTCTAATAGCTGAGCACATATTACAGTCTTGTAACAGAGCTGTGCCTCTGTTTTGCTGCCTTCGTTAATCGTGTAGGGAGCTTAATGTCTTTGAAAAACAATTAAAGGTTTCATACATGTTTAAAATGAAATTTTAATATCCTGTCTGATATTAATGCATGTATGCATTTCAAGCGTAATATGAGAAATTTAATTTCTGACATAAATACAGCTGAAAAACAATGCATCTCCATGATTCAGGAGCTCCAATTACTAGCAGTTCTCAGGTGTCTTGGCTTCCTTGATGCCTCCCAAGCTCTATGATTTGAAATGTTAGCCAAATGTAACTGAAACATGAGGAAAACTGAGAAGGAAATAAGGAGACTATTTGGTCCCTACAACAATACTTGGTATGATAACTGTAAAAAAGAAAGGGTGTAGGGTTTTTTTTTTTTTTAAATAAATAAAGTATGCTTTGTTTTGGTGTTAGGGGAAATTGTGTTTTCTGGGGTTTTGTTTTTGGGGGGGGGGTTTGGTTTTTTTTTTTTTTTATCCAAATAACTTCGGTTAAAACATTAATGCTGTTGACACTTATTAATGGTCTTATGGTATGCAACTATGTTTCCTTCCTTAGACTGATCTTGGAAACTATGAAAAACATAATACTGCTCAGCAATGCAATACTTGAATCTCAGCAGGTAATGTCAGTTGTAGCTTTTGTTGCAGTTGTGGAGGTCTGCCAACCTCAATACAGGCAGGGGCACAGTTTGAAAGTAACAGGAATGTGCAAGTCATTTGAAGCTAAACATATGGCCCAAAGGGTGTGTTTTCTACTGGTTTAAAATTATTGAAATGATTACTTAAAGTGAATATGTAAGAAAGTCTGCTTCTAGAGCTGCCCTTAACTGCTTTTGTGAATTGAATACTTTTTTTTTCTTTCAGCAAGCACATGAGATGGAACA
Organism: Ibidorhyncha struthersii; assembly: GCA_013398815.1. NCBI lineage: Eukaryota > Metazoa > Chordata > Aves > Charadriiformes > Charadriidae > Ibidorhyncha > Ibidorhyncha struthersii. Next base: position 11,144 of record VZSZ01010144.1, read on the forward strand.
GAAATTGAACAACATTAAAAGGAAAAGACTGTGTGTTAGTTCTATGACTTTGTTTTATATTTGAATGTACAGTTCCTATTTTAAAGTGCTTCTTGTAGCAATATTAATTTACATACAAAGTAACTATGAAACTCTCAATACAGTTATAAAACTTCTGAAAAGAGTATGAAGTACTGTAAAAATAAGCTGGTGTGTTGTCTACATGAGTATGAGACTGATGTTCGAACAAGAGATGCAAGAAGATACTCAAAAGGAATGTGGTGACGTTTTATTATTCAGTGTAAGCTCCTGTCCTGGTTTGAGTGACACAGGACTAATTTCTCTTCTAATACTTGGGAAGACTGCACTTTTAGAAGACTAGTGTCTGAATTTGTGAAAATATTTACTTTCTAGCCAGCTATGGTGTGTGGGTTTCAAGGTCTCAGTGTTTTCGACCTTGCCAGGTGCAGGGATGAGGAGGAGCAAGATCTGAGCACTTGAACCAAGCTGGCCAACAGGATTATTTCATACCATGAATGTCACATTAATTATAAATTAGAAAGTTTGTTGCGAAGTTCCCTCCCTCCCTTGATGGCTGCCATCCTGAGAACTTCGTGCCCTGGTGCCAGACCCCCGAGGCCTTCCCTTCCTCCCAAAGCCATAGCGCTCGCAGTGTCAGACACTTGCTGTCCACTACTGGGAATGCACAGCTTCCTGCTGATAGTATTGGCTGCATATTCTGTATTGGTATCAGGATCAATATTGGTTCTTTAGTGCTATTAATGTTAATTATCTAATCTTACTCTATTAAATCTGTTTATACTTCAACTCCTGGGTTTCCTTGTTTTCCCCTGATTCCCTTTCCCAGGTGGGGAGGGGTCATCAGGTGATAGAATGATTGTCTAAACAACAATAAATTGTTATGGGTTTCTCAAACCATAACAGCTCCCCAGCAAAATATACCTCATTTAGTAATTTAAATCAGTCCTACAACACCTAAAAGATTTAATTTTTTTTGTCAGATTGCACCTTTGTGAAATGTTTGTAGAATAGAGGAGGGGATTTACTTACAAAGAACTTGTGTAATAATATATATATTGGTATTCAGTATGCTTATTAGAATGGGACAAATTAAGTTTGAAGTCACCCTTCAGAATTTAACGTAAATATGTTTTTTTTTTGGATACTCCTACTGCCATATGGCCTGGTTTGCCAACAGTTTTAACAACTGTTAATTGTTTCGTGTATAGGAAGTGGTGGTGTATATGTTGAGAGTAATGAACAAGCACAATGAAATATTTGTCTTCATAGGAAAAATGAGCATCCTAATATCTTCAGAAATAAGGGAAGGAATGCTGTGTCAGTATTCTTTCAATGTATGAACTGTCCCTAAATGTTTTTTTCAGTCTAGTTTTTAGCCTGGTTTCCTATAAAAACTAGTAATATACGCTGGCGTTTTCTGTGTGTCCCTTGTATGACTTTGGAACTTGATTTTAATCAAATTTTTAAAAGGGAAAAAGGTCTTAAACATCTCTGAGTGGTTGTGACAATCTGCGGTGGGTTGACCCTGGCCAGATGCCAGGTCCCCCCCAAAGCTGCTCTATCGCTCCCCTCCTCAGCTGGACGGGGGGGGAGAAAAAGATGATAAAAGGCTCAGGGGGTGAGATAAGGACAGGGAGATCACTTGTGAATTACCATCACGGGCAAATCAGACTCGACTTGGGGAAATAAATTAATTTAATTTCCAATAAAATCAGAGTAGGGTAATGAGAAATAAAACCAAATCCTAAAACACCTTCCCCCCACCCCTCCCTTCTTCCTGGGCTCAACTTCACTCCTGACTTTCACTACCTCCTCCCCTTGAGCAATAGGGAATGGGGGGTTGTGGTCAGTTCACCGCATCTATACTGCTCCTGCCTTCTCACTCTCTTCCCCTGCTCCAGCACGGGGTCCTTCCCCCAGGAGGTAGTCCTCCATGAACTTTAACGTGGGTACCTCCTACAGGCTGCAGTTTTTCACAAACTGCTCCAGCATGTGTCCTTTCCATGGGGTGCAATCCTTCAGGAACGAACTGCTCCAGCGTGGGTCTCCCACAGGGTCACAAGTCCTGCCAGAAGACCCGTTCCAGCACAGGCTCCTCTCCGTGGGGTCACAGCTTCCTTTGGGCAGGGTGAGGGTTAGAGCAGCTTGGTGGGCACCTGGTGTCTAGCCAAGGTCAACCCAACACAGTAATATGTTAAATAAAAACATTGGTACTCTTTATAAGTGAGTGTCAGCTTTTAAAAGATAGATTGGCCGTGTTTTGTTCGAATTCAAATAAATCGTAGAGCTACTTGAAGCGGTTTTTTATTTTTAATGCGTTGCCCCTGTATTTTGTTGTATTTTGGCACTGCCTCCAACAGCACTTCCTCCGGGTCCCGCCCTTAGTGGGCGTGGCATGGTGCTGCCCCTCAGGCGCAAGTGGTGGGGTGTGGCTCTGTGGCGTCACCATGGGCAGTAAGATGGCGGCTGCCACTAAGGTTGTTCAGGTAATGGCGCTCGGCCTGCGGCCCGGGGGGCGGTTGGGGTAACTTGGGCCGGGGAGCCCGACACGGGTAGCGGACCTCGCCTCGCGCGCGGCCCCCGGGGCCTGAGGTGGCCGAGGCGCCGCCTGAGAGGCCGGTGTCCTTGGCGCGGGGGAAGAAGCATGCGGCGGAGCCGACCCGGTGGCGCCGGTCATTTGATTCCGGTGCTTGGTTCTTCTATTACCAAAGGATGCTACTGGGCAGCCTGCGGGCTGCCCCTTTTGTGCGCTGTTCAAAAGGGGAGGGAGCTAGCCAGTATCTCCTTTCTAAGCCATCCCTCTTCCCTTCAAGGTGAAGGTGAAACATGGAGTCTTCTTGAAAAGACGTTTCAAAAATAAGCAGCGTGGCTTTGAATACCAGGCTTTATAACTTATAGTTTTTTTCTTAATGAAAGTAGTCAATCCAGTCCGGCTAGCAGAACAAATATGTAAAGGTAGAGCACAGCTAGCAATTTCNNNNCGTGCTAAAACTTTATCATTCCATTTATGCTACTGTGGTAGCTGTTTCTGCGTACATGCTGATTGCTGTGAGAAAAGGAAGAGAATGCTTATTCCTATTCTGAACGCTAGGGTGGAGTAATCCCTTTAAAAGTGAAATTTCTTCTTGGGTAAAAGTAGAACTTAAGTAGTAAGTTTATCAGAGTGATGGTGCACAAAGCAGCAGTATAGAAGTGGTTGTTTAACATGTTGTATGTTCCATTTTATTATTGTAAATTTAATGTTTGTCTAGAAATATATTTTATTCTCCTTGTTTCTCCTACTGCCTTGTCTTGTTCTAGGTAGTCAAGCCACATACTCCATTAATTAAGTTCCCAGACAGAAAAAGTAGTCCCAGACCTAAAAGTAAGTATTTCATCTATAGGTACAACTTGTGCCACATTTCTTTGCATTAAGTGTTTTATGTAAGAACCAGCATACAATTTTTCTGCTTTGACTATGCAACTCAACTGATTTTGAGCAGGGTTTCTGAACCATGGTTGGTTTAGTTTGAAGACAACTCTTTGACTCTTTCATTTCAGACTCTATACAACTGTGGGAATATACATAATATGCACATGTCTATTTCTTGGTCAAGACAGATTCACAAGTTGTTTTCAAACAACAGTGGTGTTTTCCTACTTATATACAAGGTCCCATTTTTGCAAATACTAATATTTGCCTGAAGTGATAGTGCCCAAGTCAATTTAAAGCAGCTGTAGGTATTTGGTGATATTTGCAGAAATTATGTTGCATTTTCCTCATCCTTTCTTTTCCCAATTGGAGTGTGTGGTGTCTGTGGTATTTAAAACCCTAATTATAGTTGAGAGCCATCCTACTGTACATTTTAAGAAGTGTTTCCTTGTGCTATTAATTAATGCTGAGAAAAAAATAACTTCATTGCAATCTTTGACATTAATTTTTATATCTATGGCTATGTTTATAGGAACCCTAATACTGTTACATTTAGGCATCAAAGTTAACGAGCTGTCTGTTGTTTTAATATTCTTTTTGAGTCAATAAAGCATTTGAAACTAAAGTAGTAGATGTTTTAAGAAGATCTGTTATTCTGACTTGTTTAGAAATTATACTGTACCACATATTTGCCACAGCATTATCACATTTGGGATTTAGCTTTAAGTTTAGTTTATTCATTAACATTGCAAAGTATCTACAGTGCACATCAGTGTCACTTCTGTGAATTCTTCAGGAACTATTTTCTATGATAACTTTCATTCAGAATTTTGTATCTTGTGCCCAGCTCAGACAATTGCACCACCTTTCATATGCCAGTGAATTGCTTTCTTAAAGGCTTAAAAACATGTTACTTAGCTCATGTTTATCTTTGCATCAAAAGATTTTTGTGACTATATATTTTAAGTATGTTAGACTTTTCTACCATAATCGATTTCTGTTGCCTCACTAGTAAATTGCAATCTACCTCACTTTGCTTGAATGCTGTAGCAATAACTGTGTTTCACCGTACCAGACTGTTGCTTCTACATAGCTAAACAGACCTCTGCAGATCAAGACTATACTTTTAGGGATGTGAGTGCTTGAAAGGCCAGCCAAATTCTATTATCATATTACTACTGCAACGTGATGGTCTCAAACAGGGAAGGAAAAAACTGTAGTAGGGACTGTATCTGAGCTTAAGCAACAGCAGTATTAGGTTGGGTATTTTTGAGTCTTGACTTCAGGTTTTTAATTGGCTAATGCTTATATTCCAACTACACTTCAGACTGTAAAACATAAAATAGAGGAAAATCTTAGGCAAATCTCTCAACATTTATGTGGTATATAAAACTAATTTGGAGAAAATGTTTCTTTTTTTGTTATATATAAGGCGTGTTACTTTTTGAAACAAAAATACTTTGTATTCAACTATTATCATCTGTGTGGTGGTTTCTTCTGTTTTCATCTTCTGTTCCCTTTGCCTCCTGCTCTTAAATTTTAAAATTTCAGCTTAATGGCATGCCCCCTGTTCAGATTGTGCTCCTTCTGATGGGTTCTCTTCCTCCTCACTCTGTTTGGGACCTTCCTTTGTTGATGCCATTTTGTAATATTAAAAATGGGTACAGCATTGTATTGCATGTTGTGGTATGTCATAGTTGTGAGCTTTATCTTTCTGTAAGCCTCTACCTCTTTTTCACTTGTCTGTCTTTACAGTTGCAGTAAACAAAAAGCATCATCTTAGTGAATGTTAGTTATTTATCTTAGTTATCTTTCTACATAACCCCCTCCACACACACATTTGATACTTCATGCTTTTTCTGCAAGTACAGCTTCCCAGTGAAAAAGCCTTTGTTAGGATATATGCTGTTTTATCTTCTATTTCCACATCAGTATTTCTGCCACTCAAATATGCTTTCTCTTAACTATTTGTATAATGAAGAAAATTGTCAATAACTGGTAACTTTTATTGGCTGCTCACTAATTAATTTTACAGTCTTGTTATATTTCTGTAATGGTTTTGCAATCTGGGTTTCAGTACAGGAATCTCTACAAGCAAGTATGCCATCTCTTGATGTTTCAAAAGCACAGGAGTATGTAGGAGGCAGATCACCGGCATTTCAAAATATTTCACCTGTTAGTAGAGTACAAGGTGTACCAGACACTTCTGAATTAGCAAGAACCTTACCTCAGAAATACAAAAGGAAACTTATATCAGATGAAGAGATTGAATATATTCAAGTAAGTTTCATTTGTTGGTGTGTTTTGTCTGTATTTACCTAGCATTTATCTTCTTCAAAGCATTTTAGCCTTTTTAAAAGTTTAAAATATGGTATTACATTGTAATTCTTGGTAAGTGTATACTCGGAGTTTTCACAGCTTTGATGCACAGTACCCAAACTGCAAAATCTTGAATATATGAGGTACCCAACTCTCACTAATTAGAAGCTTGTGGTATCACTGATTAGAGAGATACAGTCTTAAAACAGATATGCAGATAGCTAGCGATAGTCATAGCCTACATTAATCATGTAGCCTATATTAATCATGGATGGCATTGTACATGAAAGGCAAGAAAAACCTGCTTTTGTTCTGTAACAATTTTCAGTTGTAAACACTGATGCTTAAAAAGGGAGAATGCACAAAATTTGAAGAACTGGAGAGATGGATGTGAGTTTGAAATGAAAAGACACTCACATAGTTTTGTTAAATAAGGACACCTACAGTGTGATCATGTTAATAGAGGAAATCAGTTTTCTCGCATGTATATCAGTAGGGTATTATAATTAGAAATAAAATTATTTATTTTCTTCTTGACCTCTAGCATAAATTTTCTAATGGTGAGGTAAGTTGTAAAATAATGTTGGTGGCAAAATAATGAATTGAGTACCTTTCTGATTTCTCATAAAGATTGTAATGGCTGACCCTGGCTTTGTTTTTACTTTGCACTTTGGAATTTGGGCAGTGAAAATAATTCTAAAGCTTCTGTTTGCTACTACTGTGTTTATCAGATCTTTCTAAAGTGAGTAAGAGTCAGGTTCTTCAGAGTGGGAGAATTGGAAGCAGCTATAATTATAGGTTGCAGGTGTCGATCTTTTTGTGTTCTCCCCTGAAAAAAATGGAGCTGTTATGGGTAGATGCTGATACTTTGACACTCCCATACATGTTCTTATATAGATTAAAAATCAATGTCTAAATCAGAAATTAAAACTAGAACTCTGTTTGTTAATCTGGCACTGTGAAAAAGATTTGATCTCCATTTCCTATTCTTTTAATGGAATATATTTAACTGTCCGCTTTTATTTTACAGCGTGGAGGTCCAGAATAAGTATGGAAGATTGTTTGTTTGCCACTGTTGAAGAATGAAGTATTGTATTCACAATAAAGGCATTTCCTTAATATTATGATTGTATACTAATAGCTTTAATAAAAACCCACATGAAGGGTGAGAAGGTTGACACACTATATATTAATTTGTGATTGAGAAAGCCACGAACAGAAAATCTAACTAGCATTTGAGGTCCACACCATTAAAATATTTTTCGAATTAGCCATTTTAAACTTGCCAATAGAACAGAGTTGTTTTCTTTGTCTATTTAAAAAGATTCAGATGTCTCATCAGGAATGACTTTTATGGGCAGGAAAGGGACACTGAAGTATTCTCAAAGAGTATTAAGACTGTGTGGTTGTTCTTAGTAGTTATACAACTGAATATCAGATCTGAGGTTGGGGAAAAAAATAAAAATAGGTTGTTCTGGCATTTAAATTATTAACTGTTTCAGAAGAGAGCCCTTTGGGTCCAATTATGGTTAGAAGTCCACAATATACCTGATCTCTAGACTTAATTTGCATAGTCCTTAATATGTGTAGTCCATAACTGCAGCCTTTCATGGGGCAGACAGAAGTGAACCAGGCTGTGCCTGTGCATCTCAGGCTGATCCAGCCAAAGGCCTTGGCGTCAATCATGCTGCTTTCAGCCAAGGGGCCATATAGTGCGTAATGAAGAGCACTGCGCGTACCCCTGCCGAGCCGTGCCCGAGCCTTCTCTCCTCCGGCACTGGAGATAACTGCGCTGATTTGCTTCA
>VZSZ01010145.1:0-13562 GCA_013398815.1 Ibidorhyncha struthersii
GGATCTGCTCAGGCCCATCTTAAAATAAGTTACTGAGCAAAAACAAGTTGAGCAGTGATTTCGGTGTTTGCAGGGTGCGGGGGGCGTTTAGTGCGCACTTACCCCGACACCCCCTCCCTTCCCTGCCGGGAAGCGGTCTGTGAGGTTGCCAGATGATCCTCACCTCTTCGTTTTGACGTCCTTTTTTTTTTTTCTTTTTTTCCCCTTTCCTCCCCTAAATTTTGGTTGCTGCACCTCGGTGCCCAGGCCGGAGCCAGCTGTGCCAAATGTTGATTTGGAGAAAACTCAGGCAGCTGAGTTGTGAATACTTGAAAATTGGAACTAGAAACTGCTGACACGCTGACTTAGTGAAGTGGATTTTGTTCTTCATTTTATTCTTTCACTCCTCATCTGCAGTGGTCTTATGACCGCTCTTATTGTTTTGTTTCATTAACAAGTGGTGTCAGAAGTCTTGAGTCATACAAGGTCAGCTATAACGCGTTACTCTTGAGCAGGCTTCCTCCGTACGTTATTCCAAAATACTTGATTTTTAGCCCCTGCCTCAGCCGAGAATCTCATCCTACCCCTTTCCTCTGGGATGAAGTAGTTACGGTTCGTATTCCTAACAGCGTATTTGAAAGTTATAGTGGAAGTTGTGGTGGTTACAGATACTTGCGTGTATTAAAATCCTTTTTGATCCCTCTCGGCAAACTCAGTTGTGGAATTTCTATAAAGATTCCTACAAGGATTCTTGTGTTCCCAGCTTGCGCGGAACTTGAGCCGTTACATCTGCCAGACATCTGAGGCTCCAGGATGTGAGAATAACAATGATTTTTAGAATGGCCGTTAATTTCAACAACATCGGCAACAACAAAAACATTCTTTGTCCAGCTGGAGTTTTGCCCGCGCTCCTTCTTGGGGGACTCCCTGTGCTGTGCTGACTTTGCACTGCCGCGGATGAAGCCTTAGGTGGGTCAGTTGTTGCAGGAGATGGAAGGCTCTCCACCCTTGGGAAGGAGGACGGATGAGTCAGAGGAGGAGCGAGGATCGCGCTCTTCCCGGAGGAGCGGGTGCAGTAGGAGGGAGTCCCTCTGCTCGCTCCACGGCTGGAGTGAGTTTGTTGAGCACACTTCTTCGCAGTGGGGCTTCCAGGCTTCTCTTGGGGCATCATAGCTGGGGTCCTCCGAAGCAGTAGGTCTCTGGCCAGAGATTCTAAAAAGCAAGGTGAGGTGATTCAGTCTGGACTGTCCTGGGCTTCCAGCTCCGCTTGGATTGCACTCTTACAGTTCACTTCAGAACCGTAGGGCCTAGAAGTGAACTTCAGAAGCAAAAAGGAAAGCGTCATCTCGTGGCTTGATGAGTTGGAGTCCTCAGAAAGTGCTTTGTTTCTTGGGTCTCAAGCTAGCACTAGGTCTCCCAGGGACTCTGAAATACCAAAGTTTCTCAGTGGGCAGGAGACTAGTTGCTGCTAGTGGTGGAAGGGTGCTCATGGTGATGCGTTTCTTCCCAGTTTTATCACATTTTCAATGCTAAAGAGCACGCGTAGGGAGGTGTTGGTTGCTATCTTGAACAGAAGTGAGGAGATGCAGTCACCTGTTCTTCCCTGTACCTTTCAACTGGACATGCACATGTCTTTTTGGAAAGCTGCTTTTTTTCTTTTTCTCCCCCCCCGCCCTTTACTAGAGGTGGCGTTTGGAGGAGGGTGGGAAGGAGGGCTGCTGATGTTGCAGCCCTGGGAGCTGATGGAGACGATAGGAGTTGTCCCTTGATCACGGTGTGGATTCTGAACCTCAACAAATCTTGTAGCGAAGGCAGCGCATCCCTCTGTCTTGAAGCATCCTTTTTTCCTCTGCCTGACCTGGAAATAGTAGCTGATGAAATAGCTCTCCAGCTGGCCAGTGATATATATACTGAGTACAGTATATTTTCCTTACGTAGTATCTGTATTTTCTTTTGCTTTGTTTTGTTATCTCTGCCTCACCCTGGTGTATGTGAGAGTCAGTAGCTGCTGGTACTTTCTGCTTAACCCTTCTTGCCGTGGGTTCCAGCGAATAAGTATGTGCGTTTGCACATCAGAGACGAGATGTTTTCCTATTTTAAAATGTCTGCTTGAGGAAACTGGATACGTTTGGAAGCTTTCTGCAATCAGAAGTTTAACGTTTCACATTCTAATCCTTGCCTTTTGTTGTTCTTGGCTTTCTTCTAGGCTACGGAGAGCTAAATGGTAACGCAGGAGAAAGAGAAGTGTCGTTAAAGGGCCTGTGCTCCGATGAAACCACCCCCCCAGGATCCAGGGTACCCAATGGCAGCCAGCAGCTTGTAGACACTAACGTCACCCCAAAGCAGACTGTGAAGGCCGGTGCTTTGGGGAAAGCTGGAATCAAACCCAAGAACTTCGTTCAGAAAAATAGCATGGACAAAAAGAATGATAAGTCCTATGAAAATAAACTTAGAGAAAGCCAGTCCTCAGACAAGCCAGAGGGAGTGTCTATCCCAAACGGTGTGGTAACCAATAATTCTAGCTATATCACGAATGGCTACGTAGGCAAAGGGGCCGATAACGATGGTAGCGGCTCCGAGAGTGGATATACTACGCCAAAAAAACGGAAAGGCAGGCGCAACAGTGCCAAGGGGTGTGAAAACTTGAATCTAGTACAGGACAAAATAATGCAACAGGAGGTCAGCGCACCAACCTTAAAACAGGAACTTGAGAGTTTCAAGCCTGATTATAGTGAACAAAAGGGGAACCGAATTGAAAATACTAAGCCTGTTTGGAAATACGAGGCTGGGGCTGGTGGAGCAGGCCGGGGAAAGCCTGGGCTTGGAGATGTACAGCGAAAAAACTCTGATGCCAAACCTGGGATTAGCAGCAAGAAGTTTGATGACCGGCCCAAAGGAAAGCACGCATCGTCAGCTACATCTAAAGAGGACTCATGGACCTTATTTAAACCACCCCCGGTTTTTCCAGTGGACAATAGCAGTGCTAAAATTGTTCCCAAAATAAGTTATGCAAGTAAAGTTAAAGAAAACCTCAACAAAGCAGCTCAAACCCCATCCACGTCCTCTTCGTCGTCTTCGTCATCTGCCGGGGAAGCTCAGGCCCAAACATCCAGTCGACTGTCCCAAGTCCCCATGTCTGCTATGAAATCTGTTACTTCTGCTAGCTTCTCGAACGGGCCCATTCTAGCAGGGACTGATGGAGGTGTCTATTCTCCAGGGACCCCGCCACTGCTCTCCGCTGCTGCTAGTACTGTACCATCAACCGCCTCCGAGTCAGTACCCCAGGACACGAGTACAACTTCAACAGCTCTCGAACAAAAGAAATCCAGCCTTTTCATCTACCCTTCAAATATGCAAACTGTGCTTCTGGGTACAGCGCAAGTCGATTTCCCGGCGCAGGCGAATCAGCAGAACCTGGGAGATATCTTCCAGAATCAGTGGGGCTTGTCTTTCATAAACGAGCCCAGCGCTGGACCCGAAACTGTCGTGGGGAAATCTGCGGATAATCAGTTAATGGAAGTGACATTTCAAGGGGAATATCCTGCCGCTTTGGTTTCACAGTGTGCTGAAATCATTCCCTCAGGAACTGAACAACCTGTGTTTCCTAAGGCTTATGAGCTGGATAAACGGACTAGCCCTCAAATTCTTAGTGCTGTCCTTAAGCCTGGGACTGCTGTTGAGGGTGGTGTCTTAGCTTTGGAGTCGCACCGCGCAGGTGACCTACAAAAGGCAGACACCGGTAGCCAAGGTGCTTTAGTGTTTCTTTCAAAAGACTATGAAATAGAGAATCCTCTGGCCTCTCCTACGAACAATTTGCTAGCCTCCGCCAAAGAACAGAGGTACCAGAGAGGCCTAGAAAGGAAAGATAGCTGGGGTTCTTTTGACCTGAGGGCTGCTATTATATATCACACTAAAGGTAATGGCTTCACTTGCTGCCTAAGGGCTCTCTCTTCTCTTTTTTTGCTTTATTTTTTTAAAGTGCCATATTCTAACATGATATATTCCTTACAGCAATTCTGTTTGTTTTAAAAATGAGCTTTTTTTTGCTTGCATATCTCTGATGGCAATAACAGTTTGGGGAAGTCATTCAAACAGTTGTTTAATTAATGTTAAGAGGTATTTGTTTCCCTATTCCTGTGGACTGGCGTGAGTGATGGTGGCAGGGATGAGACTTGGCTGGTGTGTTTTACATTTTGATTCCTATGGAACGAGCACATCCTCCTCAGCTTCTCAGCACTGGAAGGAGTTAAATGTGTAGGTTCATCTGTTCTGTTCCATTCCAGCTTTACCAGGTGATACTCTGTCACTGAAAAGCCTCCATAGTCCCCGCTCACACCTCTGCCACCAAAGTGTTGCAGCTTCTCCCCAGGGCAGATCAGGCCATGAAATCATGGCTTTCAAGGAAGAAAAAAAAACATTCCTATGGCTTTTCATGTTGCAATTATTTTTTTTTATTATTTTTGAGTAACCTCCCCCCTCCCCCGACCCTTTTTCCCTGCTCTTTTTTAGTATTGTGGCAACAGCAAGACAAATCTTTGCTTATCAACTCTTCTGCAAGCTGCAGATTGAATCCTGTCGTTGTCTTTGTAGGCCAAATCTTTCAGATGATTTTATTGCTTTCATGGAGTCCTTTGTAGTCCGGCTCCTTTTTTTCCTGGGTTGTTTTTTGGGTTGTTTTTTTTTGTTTTTTTTTTTTTTTTTTTTTTGAGACCGAAATGACTCAAACATGATACGGACGCTTTAAACTGGGAACGAAGGGAGGGAAGCCTGTGGGATGGCTTGATTTCTGCTTTAGCCTCACCCCCAGAAGCTCTGAGGCCTTGTGGCAGTTCTTGGCTTTTGGTCCTGGCTGGGTGTTAACAGGAGCCAAACTGCATGTTTTGGAACTGTGTTGCTTACCTACCCCTGAGGAACACAGGGGCAGTTCCTTCTTTATTCGCCCCTTCCCTCTCCCCGCATCCTCCTACCCTGAAGGAAAAAAGGTGATCATCCATTTTTTGTTTACTATTCCACATAAGTACCTGGGTAATGTCTTGCTTCCCTTTGCATAGGGGTTGGTATTTGGTTGGCAAATTTGCTGTGTTTTGACCCACTGCAAAGTTCTTAAATTGCCTGTTCACAAACTCTCTGCATAGCATACAGAAACTTAGGTGTCGTCTTTTAGTAATAGCAAGCCCACTCATTTAAAAATAATAACTCCGAGTATTTTTTCCAGGTCATCTCGCTCTCACCATGTTAACATCTTAAGCTCTAGTATTCGTGAGAACAGCATTCATCAATTGATTTTATCTGGGTCCTCTACCCAGTCTGTTCCAGTATTAAAGCAAGCTTTCCGTTCTCATTTCGTGTGCCTGCTGGCAGCCTAAATCTCAGTTTCCCACCAGAAAATGGGGGTACCAGAAGGCATAGCATGGTCTTAAGTTTGCAGGTATTCCCAATGCTGAAGTTTGTCTCTAACTTTTTTGTAGAAAAGCAACTCTGCACAGCGGCATGGAGACTCCATCAGCTCTCCTTTTCTCACTAGCTGTGTGAAAGACAGACCCCGGTAAAACAATAGTAACAACAGGAAAATAAAGAACACTCCCTTCCCATGGCCTCTTAAGGAGGTGTTAACTTCAAAGCCTGTCTTGCGTTTAGTTCTAAACAGAGGAGTTAATTACATTCGGTGGCAAGAATGGACACCTAAAGCACTCTTTAAAATACTGTTTCTGCTCTTCTGTGAATGCGATGGCTTTGAGCATCCATAGTGAGCACCCTTGTGATGCCCTGGGGAAACACATTCCTGCCCCACCACTCCTCATTTTTCAAGCTGTATCTGTGCCAGCTCCAAGGTGTTAGTTAGGGGTAAAAGACAGTGGATGTTTCTAATCAGTGTGGTCATTAATGCAGTGATAGGGGTACTCCAAACAGCTGGAGCTTGTCTTTCTCCTACTTAGTCTTCAGATGCTATTTCTGGGTTACAAAGCGGGAGATGGGTCCAGGTCTTGGCGTGTCCTCTCTGATGATGTTGGGTGTTGGATTTTCTGGGTGCGTTCAGGTCCATTGGGCTGCTGGGCTAAGGGGTATTGGGAGGAACGGTGCCTTCCTCTGCCCCGTGCAGGTGACAAAACACCATCCCTTCTTCACGGCCATGACCCTACAGCTGGAGCCAAGCAGGTGAGCTCCTGTGGCACAGCAAAACATCTAGAAACCGCAGCTATTGGCAGCAGTTAATTCCCACACCATTCTCTCCATTTATCTTGGGCTGTTTTCCTGAGGTCCTACTCCTTGCCAACCGGTTTCTTTGCAATAGGAAAGGAACAATTTTACTCACTTGTGTTTCAGAAGCTGCCTTCCCCTCCTCCCCGCTTGGGAGAGGTTTGCCTAGGCCAGTGTGAGGGTGTCCTGGGCCACTGGATCCTCAGATTGTTTGGTTTTGATTTCGAGAGGAGGGTGAACTTCTCCCTCTTCAGATTGATCTGTTTGCTTTTGAGCAAAGTCTCGGTCGTTTGATCTTCAAATCTGCCCTGCCTCTGGGGTTATGGACACAAAGGGAACCGATTGCGGGGCAAGGGCGGGGGTGAGCGTGGAGCACTGGTGGGGTCCCTACCCCGAGCTCCTCCATGTGCAGTAGTTCAGGGCAAACTACCTGTGGTGTGAGGATGAAGCTCTGGGTGTTGTGGTGCGGACTGGGCTCTAGCATAGAATGGTTTAGGATGGAAGGGACCTTAAAGATCATCTCGTTTCACCCCCCTGCCCTGGGCAGGGACACCTCCCACCAGCCCAGGTTGCTCCAAGCCCCGTCCAACCTGGCCTTTGACACCTCCAGGGATGGGGCAGCCACAGCTTCTTTGGGCAGGGGCCAGTGCCTTACCATCCTCAAAGTGAAAAATTTCGTCCTAATATCTAATCTAAATCTGCCTTCTTCCAGTTTGAAGCCATTCCCCCTCATCCTATCGCTACATGTCTTTGTAAAAAGTCCCTCCCCAGCTCTCCTGTAGCCCCTTTAGGTACTGGAAGGCTGCAATAAGGTCTCCCCGGAGCCTTCTCTTCTCCAGGCTGAACAATCCCAACTCTCAGCCTGTCTTCCCAGCAGAGGTGCTCCAGTCCTCTGATCATCTTCATGGCCCTTCTCTGGACCCACTCCAACAGGTCCATGTCTTTCCTATGTTGGGGGCTCCAGAGCTGGAGGCAGTACTCCAGGTGGGATCTCACCAGAGTAGAGGAGCAGAATCAGCTCCCTAATGAGCATGAGCCCTTGCAGTGCTTTGACTGGTCTGTAGCCAGCTCGCACCCTTGTTTGCGCTGTTTGCCTCTGTAGCTGTGATCAGGTTATGCAGATCCTCGTCTTGGACTGTAAATGGGCTGTGGGAAAGCCTCCAGCTTACTCAGTAGCTTTGCTCCAGCAAACCGGGCTTTCCTGTGCCTGCTGACTGCAAGGGGCGTTGTAGGTTGTAACTGCTTCACAGCATCCCTGGGAAAGGATGAATGGAGGAGGTAAGACACAGGGTGGGCTAGCTCTGGTACGGTAATCCTGTTTAAACCACCGCAGTGCTCTGCGTGGTGGCAGGGCTGTGCTGGGGTGTAAGGCTGGGCAGCCACAGAGCAGAGTGAGGTCCTGGTGGAGGGCGCTGTGCTCGTTTGCGCGTGCCCAAATTGCTTTTTCCCCAGAAGTCAGGGCGCTGGGAATGTGCTGGCAAGGCTGACGATGTGCCGTCCTGTTCCTCTCTTGGATGCTTTTTGTGCGGGTTTCCTCTGTGCCCCTGCTCTGTGCCTTGCTTTTTTTATTTTTTTTTTTCCCCTTTTGAAGGGCAGAAAGACTCCCATGATCATCTGATCTGCCTGACTGTAAAACACGATCCTTCAACGTGGCTGCCTTCATTGACAGGCCGTGCCGCTCAGGGTTTGTGACGGTGCCTTGAGACGCTCGTGGGTGACATACCTGATTTAGCAAGGTAGATCTGATCTGGTTGAGCATTGGTGGGCCTACAGTTTGTGTGGTTGGAGACAGTGACGGTAGCTTCATACGGGAGACTGGAAAGACCAGGAACGAGTGATGCTTTCGCCTGGGGACATTGTCCCTATCTGGGTTAGAACTGAACCTCCGCCTCCGTGTGGCATTGCCAAAGTCCTCATCTTTTGGAGATAAAACTGGTCTTCGCAGATTTTTTTTTTTCATGGCCCTTCAAAAGAGGAGGATGGGTGTATCTCAGCTTTACTTCTATTGAAATCAGTATCTTCTTACTGCTTTAGTCGTCCTTTTAAAGACAGCTGGATGAAACATTTCATATCGGAGTAACTGTCAGTGCTTTGCAGAATTTCATCGTGTTTGGGCAGTTGCAGTCTTCAGGCCGGGCTGTCTGTCACTAACACCACGCTCTGTGTCAAGCCTTGTGGTGGGAAGCTCAGTAGTTCGCTTGTTCTTAGCTAAAAAGCAAATAATCAAGGTCTCCAGTTCAGCTGCACAGTAGTAAAGACCACATAGGTGGAGGAGAGGAAAATGCAGTGTTTCACTCATCTGTCTTGCCCCAAAGTTCCTGCCTGTGCTGCTGCTTTGTTCCTTCTCGGCATCTCGGTTGCGCCAGCATCTCTGCTCGCATGAAGAAGCAGAAGAGCAGCATGGAAAATAGAGCGAGGCAGCGTGGGCCAGCCAGGAGTGGCGTTCGCCGGAATGGTGAACTGGGTCAGAAGAAAAAGCAGAGCTGTGAATTCAGCATTTCTCATCCTTTACATCAGGAGAGGGAAGAAAAAAAAAAAAAAAAAAGCCTTGGTTTCCCATCCCCCTTGGTGGGAAGGGGTTAGATGTCAGTCTGTTGCTTATGGTCTTGTGGGGCCAAAGCTGATTTAATTCTCCTTCAACTCTGCTTTTTCCAGTTGTCATGATGAATGCAGTGTATTCAGTACAGCGGTGAGTCTCCGTGGCATTGAATTTTTAGTCTTTGCTTTGTTTCCGGGGCAATCCCCTAACTTAATCGGTGTGTCCTGCAGAAAGAAATGGAAAAATCAGATGAGGAAGGTCCCTTTTGGGGGTTTGTTTTTTTTTTTTTCAGCTTTTCATTTTAGGGACAATTGTCAGTTTATACGTTAGATTTATAAAAACAAAGAGCTAGTACCGTGGCATTGTGCAGACACTTGTGTTCGCAGGGGCAGCCTCTCTAACAAGGAGAATGTGTGTAAAAGTGCCTGTCTTAACAAGTTATCGCTGAAAGACTTCCTTCCCCTCCAAAGTTAGGTACCAGTCCTGCTATAAAGTTTATTGACCTACGAAGAATCCCACCGCAATTCATGAGTGTGCCTTAGTCTGTTTGTGACATCAAAGCCTTCCTCCACCAACCCTTTGTGTCGGTGACAGTCCCCAGAAAAAGTGGTTCCTCTCCCTGGAGCTCATTAGGTGGATGTGGCTGGGGCTGTCTGCCCTGGGCGGTTCCTCAGCAAACCTCCAGCCAGAGGGCTACAGAGAGGGCAGCTAATTGTAAAGAAAATCCTGGAAAACGTGAGGTTGGAAGGAGCACGGAAGGTGACCTAGTTCTGCCCCTGGCTCAGAGCAGGGCTGGCTTTGACACCAGGTTGTGCAAGGGTTTGCTGATGGCATTTTCTCCAGCTGGGTTGGAGTTTGCTGAGAAGGAAGCATGCCGTTTCCCTGGCCGTGTGTCCTGTTCTGGGAACAGTGGCCCTTGTCTGTTGGTCACGTCTTGACCACCTTCTGCTTTAGAAAGCGGTGGTACGAGGTTTTGGATCAATATCTGAGAGAGGTGGACTCGGACTCATGGTGAGGATACTCCTTTTCCCCTGCAGGGGTGAGTGATGGTGAGAGTCCTTGCTTGAACTTGCCCTGGAAGTTTTATCCAGGGAAAGCGGGCTCCATAACAGAGCTTCTGGAGCCCAAGGAAGGAGTTTTGGGGCCTCTTACATGATCGGGCTGCCTTCTCCTCCACCGTGCATCCCTGTGCTTACTGCTCTGGTTAGCTGGGGACAGGGCTTGTGCAGCAGTGGCTCTGCCGAGCTGCTGGTCCACCAGGTTGGTCTCTGAGGTCTGTCCAACCACTGTTCCTCAGCACAGCATCTCAGGATCATCTTAGGTGACCACAGCCTGTAACCAATCCAGAACCGGGAGGAAAACTCACTCTAATGTATTACTAAGTAAAGCAGAATAAATCATAAATTCCATCTTAAGATAGAAGGAAATCCATTTTTTCTTCCTAGTTTTGTGTCGCAGTTAGCCCAAGACTTAATTTTTTTCCTCTGTGAAGTTGTTTCAGTTGGTAAATGTGCTTAACCTGTGCTATCCCGTATCCGCATGCTGCTGGCCAGGTACAGGAGAGGACCTTGCTCTTGCTCTTCGGATGGCAGATGATACTCAGTAACGGTTGGTATCGCAGCCAGTTTGCCGATGGTTTTTGGTTTTGTAGCTCTGTCAGGCTGAGCATCAGCCAGCCAACATCTCCAGGTTTTTGGGGTTCGCAGGACATTGTACACCGCCCTCTCTCCTACCTCTCTTTCTGAAGAAGAGGGAAGATTGAAGTCTGAAAAGGCTAGAGGGTTTGGGTGTTGGTTTGTTAGGGTATTCTGAAATAGAGTTTTGACAACTTGAAAGTTTTTTGGTGTGTTTTTGATAGTTTCTCGCTGTCTATCTTATCGTCAGGTACCTCTTAATACACGCAGTTCACGTTCTTGTGGTGTCCGATGAAGGTAGGACCGAATGGAAGTGCCGAGGAAAGCGTGGTCTTTTGCACGGAGATAGAATAGCAGCACTTCAGCCTCTGCCTTGTGTTTTATGCTCTTAACGTTGCTCTGATGTGGAGGAACCAACAACTTGAGAGTAGTTCTCTGTGCCCTGCCTTTGGGGAAAAGCTGTTAAAATAGCTGATGTTCTTTAGCCGTTAGGAGATGATGCATCTGACTTCACTGAATGGAAAACTAGCTCTGCAGGAGGTAATTTTAGTAGCTGGTTCGTTTTACTTCTGGGGAATCTGCATCTGGCAGATGAGGGAGGTAGTCCCTCGCTGGGTTGCCTATGTCCCCGGGGCTGTTAGAGGCTGGTTACTATTCCCAAAGCGCTTCGGGCTCCCCCGATGAAAATGCAAAGTATTGCTGCTGTTATCGTGACGCAAAAATAACAGACCTTGTCAAATTTTGTCAGGGCCTTCCTTACAAAAGACTTAATTGTGCAGGGAGGGCTGGCAATATTCATTTGCGTGCCATTTCCTGCCCCCGGGAGCTTGAGATTGTAGCGGACAAAGGAGAGATGAGGTTGGAGAAGGGACGTGAACACGGAAGCGATTGATCGAGGTGACACTTGGCACACATCATGCTGCGGCCGTGAGTTCTGTAGGGTTTTTTCTTCTTCCTCTCCCATGCCGGTGAGTTTATTTATTGCCTTGTTTTGTGCTTACTGCACACACGGTGTAGCTTCATAATCCATTGCCGTTCTCTGTTCCTAGCCCGTACCGAGGTCCTGTCACCTTCACTTCTTTCAGGCCTCTCTTCTGCTGGATTGGTGTTGCAGGTTGGGTTCCTATGCTCCTTTTCTGTAATTTTGTCTCTTAAACTTGGGCGCAGGGTACAGTTAGTGTCTTTCTAAATATTCTAGCTCCCAAAATTCCAACTTGAGAATGGCTAACTGTAGTTATTTTCAACAGGTCTCTAAAGACGGGATATTTTAAAGGGAAAAGCCTCCAGTTTCTTAATGTGAATGAAAAGAGCGTTTAACTTTGCTGTTATTTCTTAGGTAAACAAAAGCACATGCTCTTTCAGCAAGAATTGGGAGGGTTTGTTTGTCTTTAAGCCCGCAAGTGCGTCGCAGAGGCAAACTGGGGAAGGAGCTGCCAGCCGAGCAGGCAGCCGGGTGTCTGGAGCATCGCGCCTTGTTCTTGGGTGACACGTTGGCAGCAGTGTGGCGGTGGCGTTAGTGGAGTCGTCTCTGTGTGCTGCGCTTCAGCAGGTGCACGCTGTGAGCTGTTGAGAAACTCGCTTTGTCCAGTGGTGCTGAGTTCACACACACAAAGCGTCAGCTGGTGAAAAAATCCTCTCTCCAGGCTGCTTGTCGAGGCTGTAGTGTGTGAAGTGGGAGTCGGAATAGCAAACCCCGAAGTCAGAGTGTGATTTGTAGAAGCGGAGAATGGCAACCACGTTTCTGATGCTCCGTTTGGCCATTTGACCCTTAAAACCATGTTACAGCCATCCCTCTGCCTCTGATTACTGGATCGTTCACGTCAAATTCGTGCAGTCCTGTGGGTTGGGTTGGGGTTGTGCTGCTGGGCTGGATGGGGCTGGCTTTGTCCGAAAGCACAACTGCAGTGGTGTTGTGCCACGCTCGGAAAATTAAAGTGTGGTTGGAGTTGTCTCTAATGGCAGCATAAATCTGCATCATAATAATAATGGTCTTCTCATTTTGCCTCCACAGAAATGGAATCGGTTTGGAATTTGCAGAAGCAAGGTAAGGATACTGGAAAGAATAAATTAAGCAAATTGCTTTGTCCTGCTCCGTCCGTTGGGACGGGTTGTCTCGGTGTCCAGAGGTGCCTGAGCGCCTGCTGTTGGGTTGTAGTCGGGGTTTATCTGTGTTTCAGATCATTGTCAGCTTCACCATAATGGTGGGGAGTTCAGAGAGAAGCAGAGTCCCTAAAAGAACAATAAAAACAGTGGCAAATTAGATTTAATGAGTCTTCTTGTTGCGTATACAATAATTGCTTTCCATTTCTGTTGTTGGGTGTGACACCTAAAAAGAAGTTTTAAATTCTGGTGTATCCCCACGCTCCGCCTGTGAAGATGTCTCATGTCAGCCTGTGGGGTAAGCAGTCAGCGGAGAGCTGCTGCCGCCCGGGGCCGTGATGTGGGGCGCAGGTGTAGGGTCCGCTGGGGCTCCCGGGCGCGTTTGCGGGAGGTGGGCGACACGGGGGGGTCCTAAGGAAAAGTTTGTTAATGGCCGAGTACTTTGCAGATCTCTTCTGAATATCTTCAGCTGCAGGTTCTGAAAGTCGCTTGTTTGAACACTCAGGATTTTGCTTTCTTTCCAGATCCCAAAAGGATAATCACTTACGATGAAGCCATGGATCGCCCGGATCAATGAAGGTAGCAAGATGAGACTGCCTGTTATAACCTTTCTGCAGCATTTGTGCTGTTCGTGGGGGACAAAAGGCTTTTATGCTCCTTCTAAATCTTCAGTGCAGCAGAGGAACCGTAACTAGAATCACAGGATAATATATACAAATATATATATAGTTATTTAAAAATGGCAACTGAAAGTAATTAGACTTCTTAAGGAATCTGAAAATTTATTTCAACAAGACTACACACATGATTATTTAATCTCCGGTACTGAGTAGATTTTTTTTCTTTTTTTTTTTTGTTTTGTTTTGTTTAAAGAGTGAATGCAAGTGATTAATGAATACAGACTCAATTTACAAGCCCGGTTCTAAAGTTCCTGCTGTCGTCTGCATGGGCAACAGCAACCCACTGGAGAGGCATTTCCACTTGACAAGGTTTCTGTTTCTTGTTCTGTGACTGTAGTGACACACTAATCACAGGGAAATCAGGATGATTCACCATCCTTCATCTCCCCTTTCTCTCCCACCTCCCCTATTTGGTTTTGCCTTTTTTTTTTT
>VZSZ01010145.1:59258-70653 GCA_013398815.1 Ibidorhyncha struthersii
CGATGCCTGCCCCAGCCCACAGTTCTGCTCCCTCCGGCCCCAGATAACAGAACTGACGTCGGAGCTGACAGACGAGCGAAACACCGGTGAGTCGGCTTCCCAGCTGCTGGACGCTGAGACAGCCGAGAGGCTGCGGGCTGAGAAGGAGATGAAGGACCTGCAGGTACACATGCTTCTCCCCGGCCGTACGGCGTCTCCTGGCCCCCACCCCCCACCCGATGCTCACCACGGCTGTGTCCCCTCCCAGGCCAAATACGATGCTCTGAAGAAGCAGATGGAGTCGATGGAGATGGAGGTGATGGAGGCTCGACTCATCCGGGCGGCTGAGCTCAACGGGGAGCTCGATGATGATGATTCAGGTACCGTCCTGCTTCCAGTGCTCACCGCCGGCACACCCTGGGTGCCCTGTGGTCAGGGCGCCGTGCCCCTCTCTCCACGGTGGCCCCGTACCACCCCACACAGCCCCTCGGTGACCCCGTTTCCCCGCGCAGGTGGCGAATGGCGGCTGAAATATGAGCGGGCGGTGCGGGAGATTGACTTCACCAAGAAACGATTGCAGCAGGAGCTGGAGGACAAGCTGGAGGTGGAGCAGCAAGGCAAGAGGCAGCTGGAGCGGAGGGTGAGTGGGGGGCTCTGGGGACCCCTTGGTCCCCCCGGGGTGGTGATGGGCAGTCGCTGCCTGCGTGAAGCTACACAAGGGGAGCACATGGCCAGGGGAAGCAGGGACGTGGTGGCTTTGGAGCCCTCACTGCCCTGCCTGCTCCTGCCCGCAGCTGACGGACCTGCAGGCAGACAGCGAGGAGAGCCAGCGGGCACTGCAGCAGCTGAAGAAGAAGTGCCAGCGCCTGGCCGCAGAGCTGCAGGACACCAAGCTGCACCTCGAGGGCCAGCAAGGACGTAACCATGACCTGGAGAAGAAGCAGCGGAGGTGGGGACTGCGTGCTGGCCGTGGGGGGGGACACGGAGGGGACAGCATCCTCACCGTGCAGCGAGCCTCTTGCAAAGTGGCATTACCATTTTAGCAGGGAATTGGGCACTTCACCAGCTCCCACTTGGCTGAGGTGTCTCCAGCGGGATGGGACTGCCCGGGTTGGATGTGTTCATTGCTGGGGGGGACCCCAATGCACTTTTGGGGGTCCCAGAGCTGAGTGATCCCCCCATGTGGGGCCGTGCCCCGTGGCGGAGGCTGCTTGTGCCTCACGGCTGTGCTCGGTGCTTGCTTTCATCCCGTCCCCTCTCCCAGCCCCGAAGTTTGCTAACCTTATTAAGCAGCAGGGACGCTTTCATCTCATTATGGTAATGATCACACACACAAATACAGCGAGAGAATCCAATCTAATTAATTTCAATTTCCGCGGATTGGAGTCTGTGCTAATGCAGCTGTTTATTACCCAGCGCGAGGAAAAATGGGGATTAGCTGCTGAGGTGTTTAACGCAGGTCACAAACTCAAGCACAGGGTTGTTTTCCAAACCCCAAAGGCAGTGATTTCAGAGCAAACCCAGCTGATCCCATCCCCGGGGGAATTGGGAGAGGCTGCCCTGGAGCTGCCTGGCTCCAGGCTGTGCTGAGCCCCACTGTGGGCTCGTGTCCCCTCCGGGGCTGGGACCAGTGCCATCTCACATGGGATCGTGGCACCGGGCTGCGGCTGAGGGAGCCGAACTGCCGCAAGAGCCCATCTCTGCTGGAGCTCCCCCAGTGTCCTGCACCCCCTCTGTGTCCTGCTTGGAGGGTGCAGTGTCCCCAGCTGCCTCTGCGTAGCCAAGCCCGTGCCGTTAGCAGCCATGGTCCCCGCCGGCACGTGCCAGCCCTGCAGGGTGGCTGTTGGGGCTGCTGGGATCTGCGCCGCGGGCACTGTGCTCTCCATTAGCCACTGAGCGACGGCATCGGGATGAGTTTCTCCAAGTGGCTCCACACCACCGTGCTGGCAATTAAAGGCTCATCAACAGCATGTTTCGAACAAGCACCCGGCAGCGCACCGCCCTTCCCGGTGCCTGCTGCCGTGGGATGGGGATGCTCGGCGCAGTGCCAGTGGCGCGGGGCTGGGGACCTGTCCTGGTGCCCGTCACGGGGTGCTAAGCACCCGCCCCGCTCTCCCCACGCAGGTTCGACAGCGAGCTCTCGCAGGCGCACGAGGAGGCGCAGCGGGAGAGGCTGCAGCGGGAGAAGCTGAGCCGCGAGAAGGACGTGCTGGTGGCCGAGGTCTTCGGCCTCAAGCAGCTGCTGGAGGTGAGTGGCCCTTGGTCCCCTCCCCAGTCCCCTGACCAGCAGCCCCGGGCTCACGGTGACACCCTCTCTCGACAGGACAAGGACTCGGACATCGTGGGGCTGACGCAGAAGGCAGAGGCGCTGGAGGCTGAGCTGCAGGACATGTCCTCCCAGGAGTCAAAGGACGAGGCCTCCCTGGCCAAGGTGAAGAAGCAGCTGAGGGACCTGGAGGCGAAGGTCAAAGACCAGGAGGAGGAACTGGACGAGCAGGCTGGAACCATCCAGATGCTGGAGCAGGTACGGCGGGGAGGGGCGAGGTTTCTGGGTGGGGTGGTTTCGTGCAGGGCTGTTATTACCTGGGCCGGGCTTGCCCGGGAAGAGGAGGCGGTCGCCCTCAGCCCGGCATCGGGCCAGGCATCGCAGCCGCCAACACGGCTCCCGGCCCTCCGTACCATGGCCCGGCAGGTCACTGTGGGGCGGGCAGCCCGGCCGGCCTNCCCCATGTCCCCTTTGCTGTGACCGTGTCCCCCCCGATTTGCAGGCCAAGCTGCGGCTGGAGATGGAGATGGAGCGGCTGCGGCAGACCCATGCCAAGGAGGTGGAGAGCCGCGATGAGGAGGTGGAGGAGATTCGGCAGTCATGCCAGAAGAAGGTAGGGCTCAGCTGCGGACCCTCTGGCCGGCGAGGGGGGCCAGGATGCATCCCCATGCCCCGGCTGGGTGCCGGGAGCTGCCAGCCGGGCACCATCACGCAGCGCCCGGCTCCCACGCGGCCACGGCCCGGCTCCACTGGCCCGGCAGGTCCGACCGGTCCCTCTGCTGCTTGGGCCAGCTCATGCTGGGCTTTGCACCTCCGGTTGTGCAAACACCCGGCCTTTGGGGTCACTTGGTGTCCCCAGTATGTGGGGACACACGAGGATGGGGGTCCTGGCCCCTTCCTGCCACCCTGACAGCTGCCCGGGCTGTCCCCCAGCTGAAGCAGATGGAGGTGCAGCTGGAGGAGGAGTATGAGGACAAGCAAAAAGTGCTGAGAGAGAAACGGGAGCTGGAGAGCAAGTTATCCGCCGTCAGCGAACAGGTATGATGGTGCAGGGCAGCTGGGCACACGCCTCACTTTGAGGACACCAAGGTGGCCATGGCGGGGGGGGCACACCACTGGGGTGGTGCCCTGACACGATCCTTCCTGCCACAGGCCAACCAGCGGGACTTCGAGACGGAAAAGCGCCTGCGGCGGGACCTGAAGAGGACAAAGGCGCTGCTCGCCGACGCGCAGATCATGCTGGACCACCTGAAGAACAACGCACCCAGCAAGAGGGAGATCGCCCAGCTCAAGAACCAGGTGTGCATCCAGACCCCCCCAAAACTGGAGCCCTTGAGGGACACAGGGTGTCCCTGTCCCCTGGCCGGGTGCTGAGCCATGTCCCTGCAGCTGGAGGAGTCGGAGTTCACCTGTGCGGCCGCCGTCAAGGCCCGCAAGTCGATGGAGGTAGAGATTGAGGACCTCCACCTGCAGATTGACGACCTTGCCAAGGCCAAGGGAGCAGTAAGTGTTTTTTGGGATGTGATGCACTGTGATGGGGCCATGCCCCACCTGCAACCAGGGGGAGACCCCCCCCAGCGTGGCACATGATGGCAGGGTGACCCCACACCACTCGGTGTGGTTTTGGGGGGTGGGTGCCCCATCTTCTGGGGCATAATGGGAGACACAAGTGGCTCCCCCCAGCTGGAGGAGCAGCTGAGCCGGCTGCAACGGGAGAAGAATGAGGTGCAGAGTCGGCTGGAGGAGGACCAGGAGGACATGAATGAGCTGATGAAGAAGCACAAGGCAGCTGTGGCCCAGGTGAGGGGCTAACGGCAGCCGTGGGACCCCGGCCCCCTATAACACCCCTCTCGGATCCAGCACAGCGAGACCCCCATTGATGGCCCCGGTGTGTCCCACAGGCATCCCGGGACCTGGCGCAGATGAATGACCTCCAGGCGCAGCTGGAGGAGGTCAGCAAGGAGAAGCAGGAGCTGCAGGAGAAGGTGAGGAGCACCGACATCGGGCATAGGCATGCACCCCGAGTGAAGCCAGGGGAACAGGGGGGACACCCAGAGACCCACATCCCACCCCCTGGGGGGTGCAGAGGAGTCCCATGGGGAGCTCTCTGTTGGGATGGGAGCAGCGTGGCCGGCAGCTCTGCTCCAAGGTGGCATCGTGGGGGATCAGGGAGGTTGTGGTCAAGGCTGAGGCTGTGCCTGCCCCCCCTGCAGCTGCAAGGCCTGCAGAGCCAGCTGGAGTTCCTGGAGCAATCCATGGTGGACAAGTCGCTGGTGAGCCGGCAAGAGGCCAAGATCCGTGAGCTGGAGAGCAGGCTGGAGTTTGAGCGTACGCAAGTCAAGCGCCTGGAGGTAGGCACTGGGCAATCCCTTCGCTCCAGCTGGGACCGAGCTGCAGCGGGACCATGGTGCCGACCTGCCCAGGGGGTCTGCCAAGCGCATCCCCAATATCCCCTCCCTGGGACCCCCCACACTGCAGCCCTCCCCTGCCAGCAGCCTGGCCCCGGCCCCGCAGGGAAAGCTCTCTGCAAGCGCCGATAACAGTAATCCACCACCCAGCCCGGCAAAGTGCTGCTATTTCCCTGCATTGACTTACGGAAATTATAGACTCTCCCGGCCCCGCTAAACACAGCCTGCTTTATATTCTGCCTTTGCAGCTCTGCCGGGAGAGTGGAGCAGCTTAGCTCTCCTCTTAATATCTTCCCAGCTGTTATTTCCCTTCCCCGCTCTCTCTGCCGGGGCCATAAATATGCAGCGGTTGGCTCAGCGGCCGGGGGAAAACGGGAGCTATTTTTTCCCTACGTTACACGCTGTAATTACTTCACACACAGTTAAATCTATTTTTCCAATTCGGCAAAGCCTCGGCGGGTTGTTCTGCCCCTTTTCTGGCCCTGGGCGAGGGGTTCTCCTCCACCTCCTTGTGTAAATTCATGGGGATGGGATCCGTCCTCGCGTGAGCCCTTGGTGGGTGTTGCTGCAGGGTGGGGGGTCTGCGGGGGGATCTGGAGTGACCCTGTGCCTGCCGCTTTGCAGAGCCTGGCCACGCGACTGAAGGAGAACATGGAGAAGCTGACGGAAGAGCGGGATCAGCGAGCGGCCGCTGAGAACCGAGAGAAGGAGCAGAACAAGCGGCTGCAGCGGCAGCTCCGCGACGTCAAGGAGGAGATGGGTGAACTGGCCAAGAAGGAGGCAGAGGCCAGCCGCAAGAAGCATGAGCTGGTGAGGCACCCACAACCGGGCCGGGCAGGGGAATGGGGGGAGTTTCCGTGGGGTACCCGGCTCACACTGCTCCCTCCCCGCAGGAGATGGACCTGGAGAGCCTGGAAGCCGCCAACCAGAGCCTGCAGTCGGACCTGAAGCTGGCCTTCAAGCGCATCGGGGACCTGCAGGCGGCCATTGAGGATGAGATGGAGAGCGACAGCAACGAGGACCTCATCAACAGGTGAGAGCGCCTGGGCCTGGCTCCCACGCGAGGCACGTCACCGGGGCTCACCGCTTCTCCTCGCCACTTCTGAATGCCACGGGGAACCCTCGGCTCTGCCTGGCCCTGGCAGGACGTCATCTGTTCATCCGTCCATCCATGCATCGTGCACACGTGCATCCGTCCATCCATGCATCGTGTACACGTGCATCCGTCCGTCCACGCATCGTGCACACGTGCGTCTGTGCATCCATCCCTCCCTCCACAGCCCCTGTGCAGTTTCACCCGCCTGAGGTGCCTGAAATGCAGCCACGGCCGTGCCGGAGGGCTGGAAACAGCCCGGGGAGCCCCCGGAGCCAGGGCAGCACAGGCTGGCAGGAGGTCTGGGGCGCTGGGGTCCAGCCTGGCCCAGGATCCTGGGATCCATCCTCACCTGGCATGCTGGGATCCAGCCTGGCCCGGGACGCTGGGATCCCGTGGGGTGCAGCCCCACGCCAGGGGTGCAGGGCAGCCAAACCTCCCTCCCCTCGCCCTTCCCCACCTTTTAATTTGCCCCTCATTCGTTCCCCACCCACTCGGTCTTTTTGGTTTGGTTTTTTTTTCCTTTCATTTGATTTCCTTTCTGTTGTGTTTCTCCCCATCCCGACCCTCCCCAACCTCTCCCAGTTTGCAGGACATGGTGGCAAAGTATCAGAAAAGAAAGAGTAAACTGTGAGGAGCTCCTCTTTCCTTCCCCCTCCTCCCCTAACCCCCACCTCACCCCCGCGGGCCGGGGCCCCGCATGCCGCTGGCCCACCTCCGCATGCCCTAACAGCACCCGCGGCACTGCACGGCACATAACTGCATCCCACATAACCGCATCCCACGCGGGGGGACAGGGGATGAGCTCCCGGGCCAGGGTGGGGGGTGATGCTCCACCACAGCTAACGAGGAGCGTATCGGCATGGAGGTGACGCAGCCCCGCTGCCACGCACAATTAGTATCCCCCATCATGGTCCCTCCCCCGTGACCCGGGTCCCGCTTAACTAATGGCACGTTTGCCCGGACATAAATTGCATTTGACATGGAGTTTAATTCCGCTGGTTATAAAACCTCAGCTGCCCCCAGAGTTTGTTTACGGGGCTCATCAGTGGGTTTTTTTGTTGTCGTTCTGTAGGGGGTTTTTTTTGTTGTTGTTTTTGGTTGGTTTTGTTTTTTTTTTTTCTAAGCTGAGCGTTGCCTGGATGTATTGCAGGGGAGGGAGACGCACGTGATGGAGTGTGGCTCGTTGCTTTGAATTTAACGAGGAGGATTCATATTCAGGGTCTATCCCAGCCCGTCCCCCGAGCCGTCTGCCACCGTCCTCAGGCAGGCAATAAGCCCAAAGCCAGGTGGATAAAACGGCCGTTTAAGATCATATGATATATCCCTTCCCCGGCAGTGGCTCGGTGGGAGCCCTCGCCTCTCGCTGGCCAGCAGCGGGGTGGGGAGAGAGGGGGCCGTGCCGCTTCGATTTCCTTATAGATCCCGCCGGTACTGCCATAACCCTAATGAAAGCAGTAAGCAGTTAGGTATTAAGGGAGATTTATGCAGGGATGCTTTTAACGTGGAGGAATGGATTTTGCAATGCATACGGCACCTTCTTTCTAAAGGCAATCAATATGGTTACGAACAGCCGTTATAAATTAGATGGTTTAAGCCAGATAGGGCTTTTTTTACGCCAGGACGTAAATCAGGGGCTCTCCGGCACGGCAGGGCTGTAAATCTGCCTGCCGCGCTCCTGCGCCCGCCTTGCCGGAGTCGTTTCTGTTCTGCCTGCTAAACTCCTGTTTACCCAGGGCCATCAACATCGCTCTTCCTCGCTGTAATTTTGCGCTCGACGGTGGCCTATAAAACGAACCCACTTAATTTCTTCCCAACCCCGGAGCTGGAAGTCTCCCGTGTTTCTGGAGCTGTGCCCTACCTGCTGCCCCTTGCTGCCCGATGCCATCCCCCGTGTCTCATCCTCCCAGCCCCGGAGCCGTGCAGTGGCAGGGGTGGACGTTGGGCAGAGGGTGCAGGAGCCCCTTGGCCGGGCGGGGTGGGTGGGTGTGTTGGGGGGTGCGTGGCACGGCTGTGCTTTGCGGAGCCCCTAGCATGCAGGTTGAGCCGTATGCATGCAGTTTGTGCCCTGGGAGATGGAGCAGGACCACGGGACCAAGTTTAGCCTGTTGCTGGGGCACACAGGCAGTGGGTGCTGGGGGGGTTCGGCGCCTGCCGGTTCAATTTTGCCTCCCCAGCACCCAAAATCTCACTGCCCCATGCTCACCTCTTGCTTTCTCCCGCCCCGACCTGCTCTTCCGGCAGTGACGGCGACTCAGATGTGGACTCGGAGCTGGAGGAGCGCGTGGATGGGGTGAAGTCCTGGCTCTCCAAGAACAAAGGTTCTTCCAAAGCACTCTCGGATGACGGCAGCCTGAAGGGCAGCAGGTGGGTGAAGGGCTGCCGGGCAGAGGACAGGGTGGGCTGTGCTGGGGGACAGCCGGGGTGTGGGGTGGGCACCCATGGGACGTGACACTCTGGGTGCCACACTGCTGCCTGGTGCTTGTGTGGCTGGTCAGGGAAGGGTTAATATGGGTGAGTGACTCGGTCTCCATAGGGGACACATGTCCCCCACCCAAGGGGACCTCCCTGGTCCCCCTCCCCAGCATCCCACCCACTGGGACCCATCCAGGAGGTGCGTCGACATCTGCAGCCCCCACCCCACCTGCCTCCCTGGGGGGGTCACAGTGGTGGGCTCCAGCCCTGTACATCATCCCCCCACTCCAGGACTGGATCCCATGTCCATCCTCCCCTCCGCTGCAGCTCCACCACTTCTCTTCCCGCACCTCTCGGCAAATGCCAACGGCCCACACAGCCCCCGGCAGCCCCAGCAGAGGGAGGGCACATGCCCTGGTGCCCCCACGGCACAGGGCCAGCGTGGGGCTGGGACACGCAATCCTGCTCCTGCTCCCCGGGGAAGGCACTTGCCTGCCGCACGCAGATTGCTTTTATCTAAACGCAATTTCCTAGCAGGGCTCCGGGAGTCCCGGGAGGCTCCCCCTGCTCTACCAAGCAGGGGGGAAAGATCTGAGCCGTTTTTTCTTAATTGGTTTAATTTATTCAGTGGTGCAGATGTAAAACATTTTGTTATTGGAGATAATTCCACCTTTTCTGAAGTCAGGAATCAAACGCAGCAGCTCCAGGTAGCCGACAATGAAATAAATTGAACGCAGCACTTTAAAGGGGAATCAAAGTGGCGGGCTAGAACAATTCCCCCATTTACATGACATTTTTCCACAATGCTATTTCCCGCTGACGCAAATTACCGAGGCTGCCTCGCTGCCGCGCTGCCCCCCCTCCCTGCTCATCTCCGTCTCTCTCTCTTGTCTCCCCCCGTGCGTGTGTGGGGCCGCGGTGCCACCGGCACAGGTCAGTCCCGCCGGATGGTCCCGAGGGCGAGGAGCGGCCGGTGTCGGTGTTGAGTTGCCTCAGCTATAGGAAGCGGCCAGGCCTCAAGGACTCCATAGGTGGCCGCGGGGATGAGCAGACGCTCTTCAGCGCGCTCAGCGAGCGACTGCCTTCCCCCGAGCGCGCAGCCCGTAGGGCAGCCAAGGGCAGCGAGCCCGAGGACCGGGCGGCCATCATCGCCCGCGCCTTCGCCGACGCCAGCAGCCGGGCTCAGCAAGGGCTGGGCAAGCGTTGGTCACTCTCGGCTGCCGACGGCGAGAAAGCCTCTGTCGCCTCCGCCCCGGTGAGCCGGGCTTCCTCTGCCTCCTGGCGCGGGCTGGAGGATGGGGACGAGGGTGACGAGGGGTGCTCGGTGCTGAGCTTCGCCCTCTCCAGCCCCGGGAGCTTGCGGAGCCGGCGCGGGGGGCCTGAGGGTCGTCCCGAGTCGCGGCTCTCCCTGGCCCGCAGCCGCCTGGAGGAGGCAGATGAGGGGTTCCGTGGACAGCCCCCCCTGGGGCGCAGCTTCTCCGTGCCCCCCCGGCCCCGCAGCGCCGCCTCTGATCAGGGGAGTCCCAGGGATGCCCGCCCCGTGGGGCACCGCTCCTACCTCGACCCTGACCTGGAAGCTGCCATCCAGGAGGTGCTGAGCTACCGCCCGCCGCGGGCCAGGGGCTGCTCCAGCCCCGAGGCTGACTCAGGGGATGACAGCCGGAGCGTGCGGAGTGTGCGGAGCGCGGCCCCCCTGGGTGCCGCCGACCGTCCCCCTGGCAGCATCCGTCGCTCCGCATCTGCCCTCGACTTCTCCCGGCGCACCAGCCGGCGCCACAGCAGCTCGGGCTCCTCCGAGGAAGAGGAGGAGCGGAAGAAGAAGAGTGCCAAGAAGCACGCCAAGAAGGCCAAGAAGAAATCCAAGAAAAAGAAGAAGAAGCAGCAGTCGTCATCTGACTCGGGTTCCTCCTCCGATTCATCCTCTGATTCCTCCTCCGGCTCCACCAGCTCCTACCGCAGCACCTCCAGCGTCAAGAAGGGCCCACGGGCAGCAGGGGGTGAGGAGTCAGGACGCCCCAGCCGGGGCAAGAAGGAGGAGAAGCAGCGGAAAAAGCAGGTTGACAGCCTGATGATGAAGTACCTATACCGGCCCGAGAGCGACTGAGGCAGGAGGTGGGAGCGGTGTGTGCCGTGCAGCATGAACCTCCCTGTGTGCCACTAACCACTCGCCCTAACCCTCGCTCGTCTCCGGGGACGGAGACCACCTCCGCTGGGCACCCCGGGATGGGGCACCCCGCTGCATCTGCAGCCAGCCCTGCTTTTGGGGTGCTGCAGGGCATCCCCAACGCATCTCCAGCTGTGGGGAGCATCCCTGGCATGGGCACAGCGGGGACCGGCAGCTGCCCATGCTGCCAGGACGCAGCGTGTTTGGGATTAGCGGCTAAGGGATACTGGGAAGTGCTAATCCCTTCTCGGCTCCCCGGCCAGCGGCCAGGATGCAGTTGAATTTATTCCTTCAGGAAATTTAAGGGTTTGCTGGGATGTCGGCAGGTCCCGAAGGCGGTGGGGAGGAGCGGAGCGGGTACTAACACGCACCCGGTGCAGCGTGTGAACCGGGGTGAGCGGTTGGGGCTCGGAGGTGTTTCTCAGGGTGGCTGCATCCTACTGCCCTGTGCCGTGCGGGGAATCAGGGTCACCCTGCAGGGTTTGGGGACTCTGCACCCTGTTTGATGGCAGGGGATAGGGTGCGGCGGGGTTCACCGGCAGCGATTTCAGAGAGGCTTCAATCCTTTCCAACAGCTTGAATAAGAGGAGGGAAAAAAAGCCTTTGGGAAACGTGGTCGCAGTTGGGCTGCCTGCTGCCTGTCCCGGGGCCAGGGAAGGCGTCTCAGGGTGGCAGGGGGGAGAAACACCCCCAGTACCCAGCCGTGGGCTCCAGTGCGACCGGGACCCTCGACTGGTGACACCCGTGAGCGCCCAGTGTTCGCATCCATGGCCACGTGCCTTTTTCTGAGCGTGTGGTGCTGGGTCCCTGCGGGGGCTGCAGCCGCCTGGGCAGGTTGGGCTCAGCCCCGCTGCAGAGCAGGGCCTCAGCTCAGCCCGGTGAGGGGTCAGGCATGGTGGAGTGTGCCCCAAATATCTCAAAAATAATAAAAAAGGTGGAGATCGAGGCTCCATCCAGCTGGCTGCCAGCATGCCGGCTCACCGCAGCTCCCGGTGCAGCCGGCGGGGTGGTGTGCCCGGCAGCCGAGCCCTGCTGCGGCACTGCAGCATGCTGGGGCCTGGAGCCCCCCC
>VZSZ01010146.1:2567-16325 GCA_013398815.1 Ibidorhyncha struthersii
CCCCAGACCCTCCTCTTCTCCAGGCGGAACAACCCCGACTCTTGGTCTGTCCTCCCAGCAGAGGGGCTCCAAGCCCTCCCATCATCTTCGTGGCCCTCCTCTGGAGCCTCTCCAACAGGTCCATGTCTTTCCTACGTTGGGGGCTCCAGAGTTGGACGCAGTACTCCAGGTGGGGTCTCACCAGGGCAGAGTAGAGGGGAAGAATCACCACCCTTCACCTGCTGGCCACGCTTCCGATGCAGCCCAGGATACAGCTGGCCTTCTGGGCTGCGATGGTCTGTATCTTTTAAATACCACACGGGCGTTAACCACACAGGCGCTATCGGTGCTGCCCTCAGACATGGGCTGTTTCTGGCTCCGCCACTGACCCGCCGGGGAATCGCTGACCGCCGTTTTGCAGCTCTGCCTGGGTGGAAGTTGGAGTCCAGTGGGTCTGGACACAGTGGGTCTGTGCCACGTCGAGCATGCCGGCACCGAGGAACAAGGGCGTCAATAATCAGCCTCAGAATGGTGAATCTCAGACACCAGAGCCATAAACGTGCTCGTAACACAGCTGTGTGGTGAAATGCTGACTTCAACCAGACCTCTGGTGTTAGATACTTGGTTTTAGAAGTAAGAACGATTCTCGCCAACGCACACCTTGGTCACAAGGAGTTTGTTTGGTGGTAGCGGGGACAGTGTTTTCTTTGGTAGGGGAAGGGCGACTTTTGTCTTTGAAATGTGAAACAATTGCTGTTGCTGCAGAGGGGACAGTAGGTGAGTGAATATTTCTCTGGAGATATTCAAAACCCGCCTGGATGCGTTCCTGTCCAACCTGCTCTAGGTGAGCCTGCTTTGACAGGGGGGTCGGACTAGATGATCTCCGAAGGTCCCTTCCAACCCCTGCCATTCTGTGAGGCAGCCCAGAGATCTGCTGAGGGTCTGGGAATGGCCTCCAGCCCCCGGCTGGCACGGCCAGCTCCTGCCCCCAGGGCTGCAGCAAGGCTCGTCACATCAGGATTAGATTGACAGTGTTCATCCCGCTTCCCTCGGCTGTTCCCGCTCCCTTCTCCTCGCTAAGCTTCTTGCAGCCTTCCTCTAGCAGAGCGTGCAAATGTGCCCCATGTTATGGTCTGTCTGTCTGTCTCATGGAGGTTTGAAGTCTTTTTGGACGCGCACAGGAGCTCTGTTCACACGTCAGTCCCACTAAAATCAGTAGCTAGGTGCATTCACGCATTTCCGCGGAGGGTGTAAGGCTGTATGACATGTGCAGCCCGAAGTTACCCTTTCACCATTTCAGCACAGAGCAATTATCTTTGTACTTCAGGAGCATCAAAGTGTGTTCAGTGTTGTATAACCACAGAGGGAAAA
Source organism: Ibidorhyncha struthersii (assembly GCA_013398815.1). Classification (NCBI taxonomy): domain Eukaryota; kingdom Metazoa; phylum Chordata; class Aves; order Charadriiformes; family Charadriidae; genus Ibidorhyncha; species Ibidorhyncha struthersii. The sequence continues at coordinate 3,918 of VZSZ01010146.1, forward strand.
ATCCCAACATCTGGGATCCAAATACCCCTTACCTTTAATAAATAAAAATAAAGCTGACTTTCAGTTTGACCTTCCCACGTTCCAACCAGTAACCTACAGGGTGAATCCCAGTTAGGTATTTAACCAAGAATTATGCAGAAGTTGATGTGACCTTGACATTCGTGTACGTTTGTTCAAGATTGTCAAAGCAAAGTCAGGCTGAACCAGTGGCACTCCATACACCGTGGAGTAAGGTATCATTTCTTTCTAACAAAGGTTTAAAAATCTGCCTTCGAGTTAATCCCAAATAAGCAGGTAGGTTTTGTAACAGATCTATACCCTCGTTTCCTTCCACTAAGGGTCGAAGGCTCTTGGGCTCGTGTAAATCTCGAGCCCAGAAGCCCAAGTTTCAGTCTCTGCAGCACTGCACGGACCAATGCCTTTTCCAGCCATGCAGAGGGTCTTGCTCGGGTCACCCCAAAGCCCCCCTGGGTTTCTCTCTCAGGAGCAGGACTGCACGTAGTGCCTCCTGCCTGGGGAAGGGAGAAGGGGGCTGTGCAGCTGCGCAGCACCTCATGCGAGTCCCTCACTGCCTCGGGGTAATGAGGGGCTCGGGCAATCGGCTACCTCCCTTGGTGGCCGTGCTGGGATATCTGACAACGTGTGGCTTCCCCGCCCGTCCCTGGAGCAGGTCACCCTCTGGCCCTTCCTTGCCCTCCAGACCTTGTTGTGAAAAGCTGAGGGACACGAGAGGTTCTTGCACACCTAGAGCTCTCTTTTCTCAAATGAGGGCTCTGTAATTTCAGCTCACCTTTGGAGGAACAACCTCCTGGCTGAGAGCGCATGACCCTCAGGTAGATTTTGTTACACTTTCTATGAGGCAAATCCTTGTTTGGTGTTTCGGGGTGCCTTTGGTTAGAGACTCAGTGGTCTCAGTTACCCCTGTGCTGAGCCAACACAGATGTCTCGGTGTTGGAAGGGACCTACTGGCAACTCGAAATCTAACCAAAGCGCCCATGGGGTAGGTGTGCCGGAGTAGTTACATCATCTGTGCAAGGTCCTGTACATCATGACTGGCATGTAGGGGTCAGGAAATTCAAGGTTAGTCCTCACGGTAATCCCATTACCGGGTAATACTAATTTGGCTGTGCCCCAGGATCCTTTTCTCTTGCACTGACTTTCTCCACAGCGGGTCAGTTGAGACAAGAGAGCGCTCTGCTCCTGTGGTGCCGGAGCCTTTGGATCAAAGCGGGAACATCAATTGCACGTTTCCCCCGGTGAAGAGAGACACCTTGGTGTGACAGCCCAGCAGAGGGGGAATTCACCACTCTGATCGTGGAGCCTGCGAAGAGATTGAAGTTGCCGTAGTTGCCATTGTAAAACGAGGTAGAGATCAGTCGGTTTCTGTGTTCGTGTTGGGATTATTAGTCATTAGACGACCGTTTTTTCGTGGGGCGGTGTGTGACCGCTGACCAGCGTGAATCCCGCCCGCCCGTGGGGCCGGGCTGAGGGATGCTCTTCCCTCCGTGGGACGGAGCCACCGAACCAGCCTGGCGGCGGGCCGGCTGCCTGCGGCTCGGAGCGCTGCCGGTGGCGGTGGCGGTGCGCGGCGCTGTGCTCCGGACCGGCAGGGGGCGCGCTGGCGGGCGGGCCCGGCGCGGACGTGGACGTGGACGTGGACGCGGAAGTGTGTGGCGGGGGCCGACCCGCGCTCCGCATCCCCTCCTTCTCGGTTCCCGGAGGACCCCGGCGGCGCCGGCGGCCATGTCGCGGGGCGGAGGGAAGGGAGCGAGCCTAAAGGACAAGCTGGACGGTAACGAGCTGGATCTGAGCCTCTGCGACCTGAACGAGGGGCCGGTCCGGGAGCTGGTGAGCGTCCGGGCCGCCCGGCGGGGACGGGGCCGCAGCCCCGGGGACCGGCACTGCCAGCCCGGTCCCTGGGAAGGGGCTGCGCGGGGGAGCCAGATGTGCGGTAGGGGAGCCAGATGTGCTGGGGATGTTTGCGACCCGGCCCGCAGGTATTTAGGAGAGCAGGGAGGAGGGTTTCGCGCCGCGTTGGCCGCGCAGCTGCCGCTGTTCACATCTATTTCAGGAAAAGTACGGCCTTTGGACCCAGAAATCAGTCGAGATATGACGTGACCTCGGAGGCGGACGTGGGGAGATGGACAGACTGACGCGGGAGGAACCGCAGAGGCTGAAGCAGAACTAGCCGGTGTCGGAGGGGTACGGGTGTACCTCGGTGGTGATTTAGTGCTTCGTTTCTCTTTCAGGCCGCTCTTCCAAAAGCTACGGTATTGGATTTGTCCTGTAACAACCTCATTTCCTTGCCGGTAAGGTGCTAGAGAGCCTTTGCGGGGATGAGTCTGCTGGGAAATACTTAGAAAAGGTACCCAGTGCTTCAGTGGAGGGTCAGCAGGAGGTTTGGAACGGGCAGTGTCCTCCCCCTGGGGTGGCTGGATGACTCTGCTGTGCGGGACGGGCCAGCGCTGGTGGCGGGTTTGGCTGAGGCAGGAGAGAGGAAAGGTTTGCACTGCGTGAAGATTGCAGCATCTTCCTGCCAGAGGATCCCCTCGTGAATACAGACCAGAGTCATCGGCAGTGGAGGCTCGGGTTTGTTTCAGTTGTACTGCCGTACATCACCTTGTCAGTCTGTCTGTCTGCCCCACCGTTTTCTACCTCTCCCTTCCGAGGCAAAGGAGGCGGGTGATTTTCCTCCATTACAGTTCTGTAGTAAGTTAAGGATTTGTGGCATATGTGAGGCACAGGCTATCTCCACATGCTCCCTGCTGAGGTTCCTTCATAAAGGTGCTGACAAGCTTTGGGTTTTGTCTGTGTTTGGGTTTTAGTCAGACTTCTGCAGTTTGATGCACCTGGTGAAACTGGATTTGAGTAAAAATCGGCTTCAACAGCTGCCCTTGGACTTTGGCCGCCTGGTCAATCTGCAGCACCTGGACCTTCTGAACAACCGTTTAGTCACCCTGCCAGTCAGCTTTGCACAGCTCAAGGTAAAACTGTTTGCTGGGCAGTTACGTAAAGCTTTGGGATGCAGCCCAGGGTCTTGTGATCCTTCTCAAGTTGATTTCTCCAGTAAAGCATCCATCCTGCTGACTACCCATTCCAAAATTCAGCTGGCTCTGCACCGCAGCTCAGAGGAAATTATCTCACATCTATTGAAAACATCTCTGGCCAAGCCCTCTGCTTGTCTTCCCTACCTGTTTCATTCATGTGGAAACCACGTAGTTCATTGCTTCTGCTTTGGATCTCTTAAATAATCGCAAGACTACTGTGCTCTTACAGCCTGCGCTTTATCGTTCCTTTCTGCAGAACCTGAAGTGGCTGGATCTGAAGGACAATCCCCTGGATCCTGTCCTAGCTAAAGTAGCAGGAGACTGTCTGGATGAGAAGCAGTGTAAACAGGCTGCTGTCAAGGTAAAGAATCTGCCGTTATTCTCTTTTTCCTTACTTTGCTCTGTCAGTGGTGGTTCTTCCTCTTTTTGCTTAGCAAGCTGGGCAAGCTGCAGCAGCGCCAAGTTTCTTCAGCCAGTGAGGTGCACGTTCGCTGCACTGACTTCACCGCTTCTGTGCCTGGAGAGAGCACACTCTGGGCTGAGTAGAATTCTCTTTCATTAGTGGAGTTAAGAGAGGACTAAATGTTGGTTGCCAAGAAAGTGAAAGCACAATCAGACAAAATAATGCATGTCCATCTAGGCTTATAGTCCAGAGTACAAAAATCTCAGGAGAAGTTCTGGCAAACTACAGGCTCACATAAGTAGAAGTGTTTAGGGATCCTCTGTATCGGCCAGCACTCATTTGGCAGGTTTTGTTTTTAATGGAAAGATCTGTTTCTTAACTGTGGAGATTGATGTGGGGAGGCGTGGGCTCTTAAGTCGGGGGGGGGTGGTCAGCCCCAGCCGACTGTCCTCAGCTGTGCCCCAGCTGTTTGGGTTTGAACGGACCGCAACGAGCCTTCTGCAGAGACCTCAGGTTGTTTTCTTGGACCTTGAAGGTACTGCAGCACATGAAAGCGATCCAGTCTGAGCAGGATCGACAACGGCAGCGGAAGCTCCAAGCAGAGCGAGGTAAGCACAGAGTCCTCACGTGCTCTCTGCTGAGGACTGTTCTTGATCTCTCTTACGCGCCCAGACGTACTGATTGCCATCTAACACATACTTGTGACTGTCAAATTCCTGAGGACTCTGTGAGTAGTAGGGTAGAAGGGCTGGAAGGAGAAAGACAGCCAGGGATAACTGTGATTTCTTGCCTGAATAATAGCTCTGTAGATGGAATACACTATAGGTTACCTATAAAAAAATATGAAAGAAGAGCACAGGATTTATTTTAAGGGAAGCCTAATTTTGAGGGTGCAAAATGCAAGGTATGTAATATTTTTTTAAAAAAAAGAAACCCAAAGATAAAAAAGGAGGATTTGATTTGTTTCCTCATTCCAATTGGGAACAGATAAGCAGGTAATAAGGAAGAAGGCAACGACAGCCCTTTAAATAAAAGAAAAAAACCCTTCCTGTTAATTCCCAGAAATGGAGAAGAAGCGTGAAGCAGAACAGCGAGCAAAGGAGGCTCAGGAGAGGGAACTGAGGAAGCGAGAGAAGGCAGAAGAGAAGGAACGCAGAAGACGGGAATATGATGCTCAGAAAGCTGCAAAACAGGAGATGGAAAAGAAAACTAAAAAAGAAACCGTGCAAACCCGGAGTAAGTAGTATCCATTTTGGGTGGGATTGCATCAGATTTCACCTTCATCACATTGTGATGCTGCCAGTTTGCTTTTATGCAGCCCAGGTACTGGGAGATGGTGGGAGCGGGGGGGGAAACCTGTAGGACTTCTAATAATCTCAGCTGCTGTGCCCTTTTCCCCTTCGTCTGTGTTCCCGATGAACTGCTGATCTACAAGTTCTTCAGCTGTTCCTAAGGAGAACTTCCCTCCACACATTTCTTTTTAAATGTACTGAACTATATGTGCAAAACCAGATCTTGTGCAACACAGAGGTGCTTTACACCGCTGCCTGTGAAACTAAATCTGAAACTTTTCATCCTAACCAGGTAGATCCTGCGCATCTATTTATTAACCACAATTAAGTGATGAAAATTCCTCGTTATGAAACTTCATTTATCATGCAATAACATCACAAAAGGCAACTGCAGCACAGGCTAAAGTGTCTTACCCGGACAGCTTGTTTCTGAATATAGACTGTTAAAAGATAATTAATTCCTCACGGTCTCTGTCTTGTAAATGTTCTCATTACAGAGCCCACCTCTGGTTCTCGTCCCCCTCAGCCGCCCCGGCACAAGCACTCCTGGTCGCGGTCGGTGCTGCGGGTCCTGCTCTTTGTGCTGCTGTGCGTCCTCTGTACTTTGGCCGCCTGCAGGCTGACAGAGCTGCAACGTCAACCTCTGTGCGTCAGCGTGAACACTCTCTACGAGGACGTGTTAGCCGCTCTGCAAAACCACAAAACCCTACAAAATATGCTACAACAGAACTCGCAGCAGTGATTGTCCTGGACGGGCATTTGCTTCGTCAGCATCTCCCTCCACCATCTACGCAGCCAGAATTCCTATGGAATTGTGTTCTGATGAAACTGCTTTGACTCAGTCAGCGTTGGTTTGCTGGTCCACTCCACACAGAGCAGTTATTGTTCAGATCATCTTTGCTGTGCATGTTTCGCAGTTGGCCTGTAACTCCCATCATTTGCCCACATTAACTTAAACTTGTTAACACTTCTTGCCTCCAAGGGACTTTTACCTAGATTGTGAGATCCAGAAAGCTGCCGATCTATCAGGAGTGGAAAAAAACAGCCCTTGTGTTATCTAGGTAGCTGTGGCTCTGTCCTGGAGGTAGAAGGTTTTTAATACATATCCATTCCTTGCTCTCATTCCTATTCGTGCTAAAATTGGTGATATGGCTGTATGGGAATAATATATTAAGGCCTACTCCAGGACCAATTACAAGTGTGTAGGATGGCTGCGCATCCATATGTTGGAGCGAAGAAGCTGATGTACTATCAAAAGGAGCTGAAAAATTTTCAATACAACAGTTTTCGCAGCAATTTGTCTGAACTGGATGTTTATTAATGCCGGTTTAATTTTAATTAGGTCTTTTAGAAACAGCCAAAAAAAGTCTGAGTATACACAGTAATGAGTTTCGACTACATTCATTTGAACCAGCTAGTGCCAACAAAGCAGCTACAGCTTAGGAAGGGCTTGTGGGCAGTCTGCAGGCTGGTTGTGCGTCTGCAACAAGAGGGGGGTGTCTGAGAGGCACGGAGAGACAGCGGGCAAGTTGATGGTGCCAGAGGGCGAGTTGACAGCCTGTTGCCGGCTGCTGGCTGCAGCAGTGGCAGGCAGCACTGGGTGGCACTGTGGCAGCATCAGGCAGAGAAGGGCTTCGCCTTGGGGCTGTTGGGAAGGCTGGGAGGTTTGGTGGTTTGCACCTAAAGAAAACTCACCTGTGCAAAGGCCTATGAATTATTTATAATTTCCTGAAAGAGAAAACGAAACAGAGGTTGGTCATATCCTTAAGGGCTTTGTGAGTACTAAAATGAAGCGTACACATATTGTTACGTGCAGGTTTCAGAGAATATCCATGCTACAGACTCCACTGAGACATCCCATGTTAGTCACCAGAATCTCCTCCCTCTCTTCTAAAACCTGGGATTATTGCTGATAAGAGCCGTGCCATGAGGAAATAATCTGTAGCATTTCACATCAAGGTCATTGTCGAAGCAGTAAGCCTTCACCTTTTTGTAACCTATTGATAAGACTGTGGTTCCCCGAGTATCACGCAAAAAAAAAGCAACAGCTTGGATACCAGGTAAAAGGAAGGAAAGGCAGCCTGTTTCTCACTTAGCAGTATATATGTTTTCTTAGCTTCCTTGAAACAGCTTTAAGCTTTGCTTCAGGTATCTAACTCATCACATTCTTTAAAAGGTCCTTGCTTACTATCCAGAAATGTTCGGAAACACAGCAAACAACATCCTCTCCGCAGACTTTCCTGCCAGCGTCTGGCAGGACTCTGCTGCTTTGCCATCTAGGAGAGTGCTGCTTACGTTCGCAAATGCCAGGCTAGTAAGATTTATCAGTTCAGGTCAGAAGCGTGCCACTGGCCTGGCAAGCGCTCCTGCTGAATGCCCAAAGCCAGCGTAATGGACGGGTGTGTTTTCATTCAAGGCAGCACGGTTCCAAAGGGTAACGTCCCCATGCTGGATGCAGTTTAATTCACTCTCAGGACTCATCTCAGTAAGTGCTGCTGTCGTGAAAGACCTCGACTGTCCTTGTGTGAACACAAGTGCTAATGGCTTTGTGGACAGGCAAGCGCGTTCCTCAATCTAATTAAAAGCAAGCTTTTTCTGCCAACTGTTTAGACCTCATAATTCCAGTGCATATAATCAGATTTCAAGACCTTCTATAGATTAAGCCGTCTGCAGACTGAATCAGGGCAGTCTAAATTTATATCTGAAAATTAGTCTTACTCATTCCCATCTGCCATAGCGGAAAACTGAGTCTATTTTGTGAGGTAAAGTTCCTCCACCTCACTAGAGCAGGTGCTGGGGGGGCAGCATCACGTTGCTTTAGCATTAGGATTTCTCACACTGGAGGAAGAAGAAAACTACTTGCAGTTTAGGACAGCAGTACAAAGTATTCCTTTCAACAGATGACATACCTGTCTATATTCAAGATGGCATGTTAAGAAGCAAATATCATTATTATTATTCAAAATTATTTATTTTCTAGGAAGACAAATAAAAGGAACTATCAGTACTATAAGCCGTGTCCAACTCATGCTCTTATGGAGCATCTTTCTTGTGTAAACTCCAGCCAATCAGCAATTTTATCCAACCTTCTTCTGCTACAAAGTCTAAATATGTTTTAAGTCTTTAAACTAGAATCGATGACTCTGTTATCTCAGCACATCTTCCCAGAAGGAAGCTGAATACTTAAACCAAGCAAAGAGTAAAATCCTCATCGCCTGGGGCTACCCAGTGAAATCCAAATAGAGATTAGGATCATGGGAAGTCATGTGCAGATAGATTCTACGGGAGAGTTCTGGTCCGATCCTCCGGGAGGTGGCTGTCACACCATCACCGCGATGCACAGGGATATTAGCCAGCATGTTTTCCCGCTCCTGCTCCGAGGAGCATCTGCTATAGGCCTAAAAGCAACACAGAACAACAATATCATCCATTTGCATCCATTGCTCAAAAAAAAAAAATAAAAATCAAAGCTATGCACCTGTGACTGCTCTAGCCTTTCACAATGCACGCTCATTTTTCACCTGGTTTCTCCCCAGATCTCATTCGTGAGCTTAGAGGTTGATGCAGAAACAATACTGCTCTGTCAGTAGTCTGCTCTGTAAAGCCCAATCAATGGGTGCCAAGGAATCAGTTCCTTCATGACCTTACTAAACAGCTCATACAAGAATCGTTATTGTCATATTTAATACCAACCGAATTATTTCTTCCACTCCTTACATTAGCTGCCTGCCTGCACACAGTACTCGGTATTCCCGAGGCACCCTTACCTGGGTCAGAAGCAAAGGAGAAGGGTAGGCAGACACAATAGCCTCAGCCATCTCACGGCTGACCCGGTTAAATTGTTGTATCTGCCTCTTCCAAACTTCCAAGAGACCCTTTCCAGAACGATCCACCTTCACTCCTCCGCACCACCCCTTCTCTAAGTAGAAAGGGAACCCAGTCTTCTCTCGCTCTCGCCTACAGAGAACAAAGGATGGGAAAGCAAATGAGACAATGAGGCTGTGAAGAAAATCCTATTCCTGCATCTGTTGTCATGTAGCCAGAGACAGAGAGCCATTTCTTACTCCATGCTGTTATAGACACCATTGGCATCAAAGTCTATGCTAAAAATTTGACCCTATTTTCTTTACATGTATTACCCATTTCCTTGTTTAAGATGCAAATTACCTACTGAAAAAGGAAAAGAAACAATCCTGTACTTGGGGGCAATCCTGACACAAGCCAACACGCACACAAAGTGGTAAAGAAGAATTCACTTTCTGACTGTCAACCATAATAAAACACTTTTACATGTCATTTTTAATGACGTGAAGTACAGCAGCTGCTGTGATAGGAATGCTAGGATTGTGTGAGACTGCACAAGATGACTTAAGAAAGCTATCGCTGTGCAACATGCTGCCGTCCTTCCTTATTGATGGAAGCAGCTAAATGGTTCATTCTCAATAACACCTCTCTTGGTTACATACTGAAGAAGAAAATCTGGTGCTGTAAGAGCCCAACCCTACTTGCCTTCCCTTCCTACTCCTAAAATCAGACTGGAAGAGCTTTACTTGATGTCAAGACTCCAATGTGAAACCAGGGTCTGTGCTCGCCACTCCCCAGGCAGGACATCAGTTTCCGTGTGCTGAAAGAGCTGCATTAACAGCTGCTGTATGTGTCGCCTGCTCCTTTAAAAATCATTATACTGTGTTGTACAGAAGTACAGCCGCACACATGCTATTCCCTCCCAGTAAGTACAAAATTGCAGCCTCTCCACAGATATGACCAAACCTCATATGCTTACTCACTTGAACGGTGCTTCAGCCACAGCTTTTGTGAACATAGTGGCAAACTCTCCGAGCTCCTCCCAGCTCTCAAACAAGCTGACTTGAACTTGTTTGCACACCTGCAGATCCACCAAGGCCTATAAACATCATTGGAAACAACAAATGTAACAATTAGTCTTCTCACATTAAACCCCACTCTTGTCTGAAACAAGAAAAGGTCACAACATCTAACTATAGGATAAGAACATCCACTCTCTCCCCATTTTGGGAAGAGTTCGTTTAAGGCACTTAAATGCATTTAGGGGCAGCCTGTCTCCTGTCGGTAAATATCAGTTCAGTGCCATTTCAGCTGCCACAGCTCCTCAGTAGCAGGCTCTCATTGCACACAGTCCACCCAGCCCAGGGCAGCACTGATGTGTTTCGCCAGCAGGCCACGAAGGGTGGGAGATGCTAAGACTGCCGTTTTACTGCCCAGGATCAAGGTGAACAAGACACGTCAGTCTGTTGGGACAGCAGGTACATACGCGAGCACTGACGAACTGGACACAAAGAGCCCTGTCCACAGACACATGGACTAACAAAGGCTGAATGTCCCCGTCCAAGAAAGTGTGTGACTGGGTCAAATGTTCAAACAACGGCAGACAGTAAGAGACAGTGGCTGCATCCTTGCTTTAAAGGTACTCACTTCTTCCACATCCATTCTGGTTATCTCCAAGTTAGAATCTTTAACTGCCTTTTTTATCCGTTTTCTCTGTTCCTCTTCTTGGTTTCCACTCGATGCTGCCTGTTGCAGCCTCTTTTTTGAGCGAACTGTGAGAGACCTAAGAAGAGTAAAGTAAGACTGGGAGTTCATGCTCCTCCCCAGGTATTTGCCATTGGTCACTGTGGTGACAGGCCAGATGGGCCTTTGCTTCTGTTTCTATATAACAAATAGCAGAGCAGTTCTGGGTGGGAATACCTCTTATGCTCCAGTCTTTGCTAGAAGGAATTAATGTAAACACCTATGGTATTTCTCAAGGCCAGAGACGACATAGAAACGTCTGGAGGGATAAATGTTTAACCTGAAATAATTTTCTACTTCAGCTACTGCCAGTGCCAGAATTTTCCCAGGCATTTTCTCCATCACATCATCTACATAGCTCTGTAGGGTCTCCTTCTGTCCTGCTGTACAGCCCTTCGCCTCCTGCAAAGAGCAACAGAAAAAAGGCATTAAACCATTCTGAGTCACACATGCAAGTGCAGCAATCTATGGCTATGATTCTGCAGCTGAGTCTGCAGATGAAAAAGTCTGTTCACATAGCTCTTCAGGGGCAAGCAGGCAATATTGGTCTGGTATAAAGTTATGGCAGAAAGAAATAAAAAATAATCCCACTTAATCTGACAATGTTACCTCTTCAAAAATCCGTGAAAAACTGTAACTAGGAAAGAAAATTTGTCAGAACTTTGCATTATACAACCCTAGTGTTTTTGATCCACTAATGACTTCTAAAACCAGATTTCTGGCTTACTGAAATCATAGCTCCATCCCACATCAAAATCTTCCTACCGTGAAATGGGATGACAAACACCACCCTTACAGCAAGGTATGTTCAAGAGCACAAAAGTCATAAGCATTCTCACTTGTTTGTAGTTGTGAACCATGGACAAAAACTTCTCCAAGCAAAGCAGAACCAGGACATTTGGTTCTTCTGTCCATTCATCTCCATCTTCCACCTGTCCAGAAAACAGCCAGACCAACAGTGTGTTTATAATTCAGTCACTCAAACCGGTGCCCCCACTCAGACCCCTGAGGCAGGGAGAAGATTAGAGGGAGTTTACTTGTGTTGCTAAATACAATGAGTGCAAATAACAGGAAGAAAAGGGCAAGAACATTGAGATTTTGCTCGCACACCTGAGATGACACAGTTTTTCGCCTCCAGGTGATGCTGTAGGGAACAGCCTGACTCTCAACCACACAGGAATAATTCGCAGTCTGCAAAGCACTAAGGATCTGCCCACCACCTTCTACCTGTAAAAGAACTGAAATTGACGCATGGGTAAGGCCTCCGCAGCAAGAACTGACAGTCAATATAAGGCAGGTGCAGGCTGTGAGGAAAAGTACCTGGATCTAGCACCACTGTTATGTACTTCTGGCACTCCCCTGGTCGCTGAGCTTTCAGCATCTTGGCAAGGGCCTTCTTCCTCTCTTTTTCCTGCTCCTGCTGCCTCCTCTGTGCTTCTCGCTCCTTCCTCCTCTGCCACGCAGCCTGGCAGATTGCCTGCCTTTCCTTCTGACTATATTTTGACTTCTTGGGAGCAGGGGATGTTTCTGGGCCTGCTCCGCTTACCAGGGGCATACTAGGCTGGTCTGCAAAGTCACACTGAGAGGCTGGCAGCGGGCACAAGGAGGGCCTCTCAGCACCACCCTTGCCTTTTTGGCTGCCACAAGACAAATCTCCAGACAACACAAGGGTGTCCTGCGGCCCTCCATTGCCAGGTGCTAACAGGTCACCGCTAGCGCAAAGGCCAACTCCCCCTGCTGCATCCCCACCGCCCGGGTGGGGGGGCTCCAAAGCCCTCCTCTTGATCCTCTCGGGCAGAGGGACGACCTCCTCTACCTCCTCCTCCTCGCTCCCACTGCTCACCACCACAACCAGCCCCGTCGCCCTCCGCCGCTTGGGAGCGGGAGACGAAGACAGCCGGTGGTCCAACCTGCCGGGCGGCAGCGACGATAGCGAGGGCTGCAACAGGGAGGCTAAAGTAGGCAGCTCCTCATCGCTCTCCTCAGGCCTCGGCCCGCCCTCCGCCATCCCGCTTTCCCCTGAGGTAGAGCCCCGAGCGCCTGAAAGAAGGCGCGAGACCGGCGCTGGCTGAGAAGAAACTCGCGCAGGCGGCGATTGGTCGAAACGCGCGGGCGGCTG
>VZSZ01010146.1:26698-37280 GCA_013398815.1 Ibidorhyncha struthersii
GGCAGCAACCGGGTGCCGCGACAGGAAACAGCCCCAAGCGCTGCCCCGCTCCCGGAGGGGGAAAGCTGGGCTGGGCTGCGGGAGGCTGCCAGCCCTCACCCTCCGCTCCAGCCCTGCAGGCACCGGGAGGTGCCCCATTCATTAGCTAATTAACCCATCACCCGAGCGAGCGAGCCCCCCAGCACCCCCAATGCCGCACACCCTGCTGCCCAGCACGGATTTACACCCTCCCCAAGGTGGCAGGTGGAAGCAAAACCTCCCTCAAAGCCTGTTTGAAACTCAGCAGCTCCCCCCACCCCTCGTCCCTTCCAGCACCCGCTGCAAAAACCCAACACACCGCACCGTAGAGATATAGATATATTTGTGGTGGTGTTGCATATTTAAGACAACTTTACATACTGCTTCCGACAGAGTTTTGGTGTCCTCCCCTGTGGCGGGGCCAGGCTCTTGCACGGCCCCTCTGACCCCAAGTCCCTCCCCAGCCCTGGTGCACCTCACAAGGGAGCAGGCGCAGGAGTGGGCTGGGGTGGGGGGCAGCAGGTATCTGCCCTCACACACCAAGGTCTCCGTCTCCGTCTCCCTCCGGCGTGAGGAGGAGCCTGATTCACAACCTGCCTCTTGCAGCACCAGCATCCTTAAACCATGGAGACTGGGAGCGCGAGCCCCGTCAGGCAGGGAAGCTCTGGGCTTTGGAGGGAGGTGAATGATGGCACAGATCTTTGGAGATTGCAAAACCCAACTGGCCAAGCCACTGGCTCCTGCTGGCCCTGCCTCGAACAGAGCAGTTGACCCAGATGGTCTCCAGCTCGTCCCCAGCAGCTCCCCTGCGCAGGGGCAGTACCTCTTCCCAGGCTGTGTCCGAGTTCCTGCTGCAGTCCCACATGGCACACGCAAAGCATCTTCCCAAGGTGAAAACCCAACCCAGACTTCTCTGTGCAGCGCCGGTCTTCAAGAAAAGACAGTTCCCAAGCCTGGGGGGACAGCGGGGAGGGGGACGCTCCACTGCACCCCTTTGCTGGAGGAGGGGGGAAGCAGAAACAGCGGAGTGCGGATGGAGACAGCCGGACCTTGTCTCGCCTCTTTGCTTTTTGGCCAGGGAAGCACAGCCGATCCGGAGAGCTTCTGCCGACCAGGGAGAAAAGAAAAGGCTGGGCCCAGGGGCCGTGGCACTGGGCAGCCTGCCAGGCACGGTGAACTTCTGTCTCATCTGCACCAGGACGTTTTTTTGGCAGGGGACTGGGACGTCCTGGTGCTCAGCTGCAGGGCATTTGCTGAAGCGGAGATAGAGGCAGCGGAGTGGCTTGTTGGCCTCAAACCGTAAACCAAGCGCTCCCCGTCTCGCAGAGCCTTCGCGCAACACACACCAGCAGCTCCAAACATTTGGCACCGTCAGGCAGCTGCCTCGGAGGACACGCAGCACCCCACAACCCCGGGGCAACCCTGCCCGAGGGGCAGCAGGGTGCAGTTCCCCAGCAGCCCCCAGCAGGAAATGGGGAAACAGCAAAACGATAATAATAATAACAATACTAATAATAATAAAAAAAAATGTAAACGACCCAGCACCCTGTCCTGTAGCGCCAGGACACCCAAGAGAACAACGTATGTTACAGTCTGAGGGGAGATGGAGACACAAGGACTTCCTGGCCAACGCGGGGTCTTGTCTCTATTGCACTTCGCATCATATATAATTCTCTCTATATATATTTATAAAAATACAAACTAAAGGGCTGGGGTGGAGGGGATGAGATGCAAGCCCCGGGCCAGCAGCAGCTCCGTACACACAGCAGGCTTCGACCCATTCTGCTTCTGCCTGTCCCCAGAGCCCCTTGCCAGCCCTCCCAGGGGGGCAGCCAGCAGCACAGGGCTGGATCCTGCAGAGATCCAGCACGGGGCTGGGCAGGGAGGGCAGGCTGCTGAGTTGCTCCAGAGCCTGCCCATCCGCCAGACTTCCCTGCCCCCCCCCATCCCTTCCCAAGGCTCCCAGGCCTGCAGTAACAAACACGCAGCTCGTCCCAGCCGCCAGCACCATCCGTGCCCCTGCAGTGATGGGCGCCCCGGCACGCTCACCCTGGCCAACAAGTGCCCGTTCCTGGGGGAGGTAGGCAAGACCAACCTCACACCTGCCCCTTTGCCCAAAATACCCCACAGGAGAAGGTTCTTCCTGGCCCGGAGGTTCCCATTCACTCTTCCTCGAGTGACTATGGTGCAAATCGCACGGGGTGATACAGTCCGGAGACCCCCCAACACCAGTGACAGAGGATACTCCTCGCTCCCAAGGCCACCCCCGCCGGCTGCTCCTGCTACCTCAGCCGCCCGTCAGGTTTGATGGGCCCCAGTTCTGATTTGGGGTCCGGGGAGAGGGAGCTCCAGGAGGTTTTGCTGCAGGTCTCCAGGAAGCCACAGGCAGAGGGGCTGCTAACACAGACGTCTGCCACGGACCAGAAGGTGCTGATGGCACCGTCCGCCCAGTCCTCCAGCGCCTTGCCTGTCAGCTGCGCCTTCCTCACCGCGTCCTCCTCTGCCTCCTCAGAGCGCGGCAGGTTGAGGATCCCCCCCAGGCCCTGGAAGCTCTGCTCCATGTACTCGTTGCGGGGGGGCCCACCGTGCAGCCAGTTGCTGTCATCTGGGCAGGACAAGGAGAGAAGAGAGGGGATCAGCAGCGCAGCAACATCCCGGCACCCTGCCCTTCCTACTGCCACCCTCCTGGCGGGGCTCAGCACCCCGTCCCTTTGCAACTCCAGCTCTCCTCCAGCCCGAGGAGAAGGGTGCTGCTTTGGGACAGATCTAACTGACCCGCAAACGGACCTCTGCACCTGCCCAGGGGCTGGTTTGAGGACTCATGTGGGCAGGGGGACACCAGCAGGAAGGATGGCTCGTGCCTTGTCATCTGCTGCAGCCCAGGGGCCAGCACCAGGGGAAAGCCCGCAGGGACGCTCCCACCCCACCTCCAGCCCTGACCTCCAGAGCATCCTCACCTTTCCTGAGAGGCTGCTTGCGGTTGAAGGTCTGGGGCACCACCAGGAACTGGTTCTCTCCCAGGGGCTCCCAGAACTGCAGGAGGCGGATGGTCCAGACGCCGGGGCGCAGGGGCCGATTGAGGGGGGGCTTGTACTGGGTGAATTCTGTCTCAGCATCCACCGTGATGTCGTAGGAGGCGGCGATAACATAGGTGGGATCAATCCACACCACCGTGGCTGTCAGGTTGGGGCCCCGTGACCACTTCTGCATGGCCACCGGCTCGTCAAAAGGCCCCATCAAACCTCCAAAATTGCGGAAGAGCCTTTCCTTGGGGTCCCACTCTGTGCCCACCTGCAGGGACAGGAGGCATGAGCAATGGGATTCTGCGTAGGGAGATTCTATCAGCTCAGGTTTTGCATTTCATCTCCCCCAACCAGGGAAGGCACAAGCTTTGGAGCTCAAAGCAATGCACACCCCACCCTCCACTGCTCTCCTGTCTACCTGCACCACACCAGCACCAATCCAGCTGTGCGTGATGCCAGCTGCAGGCGCTGGGCACCACAGCCTCAGCTCCCCCCTGGAAGACATCCTTCAAGCCTTTCCCCCACCAATCAGCTCCACACCCCACACAGAAGCCAAACTCCTGGACAAAGGTTTGTTCTCAGACATGACAGTGGCACTGTGTCCCTCTGTCCCCGCAGCGTTCTGGTGGGGGAGAGGAGGAAGGGCAGCATAGTGTGGGAAAGCCGAGGAGGAAAGTGGGCGTCGGGAGGGAACCTTTCCCCATTTACCTCAAGGTTCTGTAAGCGGTTTGCCTGTCCTCCATGACCCGCCAGCTTCAGAGCTCCTTGGGGCATCATCCACACCTCCAGGGACTCTGCCTGCCCAGTTGCCAAATTCTGCACTTCCTGCATCACCAGGTAACCCTGGAAACGGTCGTCATAGAAATATAAGTGCACACTGGATGGGAAGCCCCGGGGCTCAAATCTGGAGAGAGAGAGACAGACAGACGGAGAGGTTGCACATCTGAGCATCGGCATCCTCCCAGCATGAGAGGCAGGCCCCCACTCGGAGCCCAGCTTGAGGTCCCGGCGAATACCCCACCTGCAGAGCTTGTTGGCCTTCGCTGCCGGCGCAGAAGCGGCTTTGCGGAGTCCCAGCCTGGAGAAGGCCGTGTAGAAGGTGAGGGCGACATCGCTGAGGCCGCTGAGTCCATCGATGCGGTCGTAGACGTTCTCCCAGTACGCCTTCAGTGCTGGCGTGCTGGGGGGGTAGCTGCCATACAGGTGCGTGTCCAGGATCTCCAGCACCTCCTGGTTCACCGTCGACTCAAACTTGCGGGCGAAGAAGGTGGGTCTGGAGAGTTGCTGGAAAAGCACAGGCATTTCTAACAGCATTGGCTACAGCCCCTCTGCCCTCCCACCTGAGCGGGGCAGCTGGGAGGGAGACAGACCGGGAAGAAACATGCTGGGACCCATCCTGCCCTCTTTGATGGCACAGGCTAAGGAGCAGCAAAGCACAGCCAGCCTCTACGTGGCATCCTCTATGGCAGGATCAGTGGGAGCATACAGTACACTTACTGGTAATGCAGATGGGTTCCCATCTCTCCCACTGCCTCCCCCTGCTTAGAAGCAGCCATGTGTCACCTAGCTCCTTAGCTGCAATCTCTATTCAGATGGGCCCCCACCCTGCAGAGCTGCTACGGAGCCCTGCACGAGGCCTGGCCACGTGGAACAGCTTGCACGATCAGGGCCCTGCACTATGTAAGCCCAGGACTGCTCGGAAATCCTGTTAACTTCTCTTTTCAGGGCTGGGTTTATCTCCCCCAAACCTCCCTTGTTCAGTCTACGTCCCTACGCGCTGAGAGCACAGGAAACTGTCACAAGATGTTTTGTCCTGCCGAAGACGACAGCACTCTGAAGTGGTTTTACTGAAAAGGTATTTGGCCCAAGTGACAGGTCTTCAGGGAAAGAGCAGGAGAACAGGAGGAGAGAAAGTCTGGGAAGAGGAACATCACTGCAAGCAAAAGCCTGGCTGCTGGGCAGGACACTCAGTGTAGTCCTGCTGCTCGAGTGTTTACAGGCACATCTATGGCGAGCCCCATGGCAGCTGGGAGCCAACCTTGCCCTTGTCCCTTGCGGGGCTGGGG
Source organism: Ibidorhyncha struthersii (assembly GCA_013398815.1). Classification (NCBI taxonomy): domain Eukaryota; kingdom Metazoa; phylum Chordata; class Aves; order Charadriiformes; family Charadriidae; genus Ibidorhyncha; species Ibidorhyncha struthersii. The sequence continues at coordinate 31,806 of VZSZ01010146.1, forward strand.
TGAGGCTCGTGGGGGCATGCACAGCAGCTGGCATTGCACCCAGGGGCGCACCCACAGGGGAGCGAGACAGGAAGGAGGGGAGGGAACAGGAGGAGAAAGGAGGATCTTTTTCACCTGTAGCCGGAGGAAGTCCTGGGGTTTGAAGTCATTTGGGGAGCACCCGCACCAGTCGACTATGTGTTTATATTGGCACTTACAGCCCAGCTTCCGGTTCCAGTTGGTCACTCGGAGGTTGTTATCGACCAGTGTCTCGCAGGCGTGACTGTTCTCCAGGACCGTGTGGAAGAAGGACTATGCACAGCAGAGAAGGGACAGGAGACCCAGTGAGGATGGAGGACGGATGGTTAAAGGAGACCCCCCACCCCTCACTCACAGAGGAACAGGGCAGGCCTTGATAGCTCCCAAACGGAAACTTATCCCTGTTCCCAGCACAGGGCAACGTGTAAGAGACCAGACTGTGCAGCCCCATCAGTTCTTGTCCAGCCCTGGCATCTGGACCTAAAGCAGGGCTGGATATAAACATGACCCTTTGGCCTACCTGCTCCTCTCTCCCCTCTTTCATACCTAGGTCTGGACAAAGGGGAGGTACAAAGCTGCCCAAGCAGAAAAACATGCCCTTCACAGCTACCCAGGGCAGGGATGAAGTGGGACAGAGATGTTAACTACAGTGGGAAGAAAATCCAGCCTGTGCCCGGCGACCAGCACCCACCTCAGCTGGCAGGAGCGTGTAGGTGTAGAACTGGCGCAGCTGGGACACCAGCTGGTCATCAGCATAGACCACGTATTCCACGAAGCTGCGTGTCAACGAGAACCAGTCGGAGCCCCCGTCCACTACGATGCCCTCAGGGATGTGGCGCTCGCCCAGCCGCCACATGTGGGAGTCACACTCATGGAACAGGCGGTCCAGGCCCTGCTTCTTGATAAACCTGGGTACAGGGACAAGATCAGGGGTTAGGGGTGTCATCCACTTCACTGAGTGCAGCTGCAGCCAGAACATCCCCTCTGCCCCAGCTGTTTCAATTCTTTTATGAAATCCCTCCTCTTTCTGTTCCACCAGTTCAGCTCTGCCCCTAGCTAGGATTACCTGGCATTGTCTCGGCCATGAGATTTGAGGAAGTTCTTATCTCGGTATTTGGACAGGAACATCACCAGCTCCTCATTGGTCCTGAGGTGCAAATTAAAAAGCATTAATGGCCCCTGGGGCAAAGCAGTCCAGTAAACACTCATTCTGCAAGAGCCATCAGACACAAGGAGCCTAAAGCTGCTTGGTGGGTGCTGACTCAAACCCTGGTCCCGTCACTGGGGAGACACAGACGTGGCATCTCTGCTGTCTGGCGCCTCACATGCATGTTCTGCAACACCCAGACCACAGGAAAAAACAGCCTCCAAGGTACTGGCTCGTCTCCTCTGCAGAGACCAGACCAGCCTGGCCCTGAAGCATCATCACCAGCATGTGGGTGCAATCTCCAACCCCATCTTCCCTCAGCTCCCTGCTCCTCCCTGCCCCTCCCAAGGCTGCTGCAGCATTACGCAGTTTGAACACCTCCATCTTCCTCTGCCCCAGCAAGGTCCTCACCTTGTGGGGTAGTCAGTGGCGCTCAGGTTGATGAAGAAGTCCCAGGGCCAGTCGGCCAGTTCCAGCAGGTCTTTCATGCTACGCAGGTACATCTTCAGCAGACTGGCACCTCCCCAGATAGTCACCATGCGCCAGGGCGTCACGCGAATGTTGGGGTAGTGCCGGGCCAGCTCCACCGCCTCATGATGGAGGTAGTTGGAGCGCTGCCAGGGAATACGGCTCATGGTCAGTGGGGAGCTCGTCTTCCCGGGGCCTCCTTGCCACCAGCCCAGTGTCAGCCCTTACAGCAGCCTCCGCAGGGAGGAAGGCAGCAAGACAAGACTGCTCTGGGCAGGAGGGATAGATTCTGTTTCCTTGGGGTTGCAGAAATAGAGGTGGGAGGGTCACAGCTCCACCAGCAGTGAGGACAAACGCTACCCAGCCACTTCCTCCACTCACCGCCCACCCACGTCCCAGCGACCGATCCAGGCACTGTTAGCATCCCCCTCCCCTCGCCCCTGCTGCATACCTTGTCTACATGGATGTAGAAGAAGTGCTGCTGGTGGTACACCGCCTTGATGAGCCGCTTCAGCTGACGAATGGCCCTGCCATGCACAACCAGCATGTAGGCGATGCGCACGGGCTTGCTTGGGGGTGCCTGCTGCAGCCGACTCTCATCCCACTGGATGACAGGGCTGACCTTGCCTGCACAGGGAGGGAGAGGGCTGTCAGCCACCCCTGGCCTTGGCACCCACAACCCCAATAAACCAGGGAGACCCAAGCGAGGTGGGGGACAGCAGGAAAGAGCTCAGCCTCAGGCAAACCCCATCGTGCTGCAGTGCCAGGGCATGGTGCCACACCCAGTCCCTTGGCATTAAATTGACAGGGACGCCTTAGGAAAGGAGGGGGTGTCCTTCTCTGGCCCCTCAAACCAGAAGATGCAGCTGGGCCTGGCTCTGACCTCTGCAGGCACCGCAGGCTGGGATGAACAGCCCCGTGTAAGGAGGCTAGCAAGCTTTGATTGGATTACAGAGACAGCGGTAATCTGGGAATCAGTGACAGATTGAGGCCGCTTTTTGCCAGGTGGGACAGTTTGGTGACATAAGGAAGGTGGCCCACGCGCCTGGCTGGGATATTCCTGATGCCCGGGGTGACTGGGAACGCTCTAGCAGGACTCACCCGAGAGCTGGCAGTGGCGAGGCACAGACTGGGGCATGAGGCTGCCGGCCCGGTGCAGACACACCACATTGGCGATCTCCTGTTGGCACTGCTTGCTGCTGGCCCGGGCCAGCGCTGAGAGGGCATCTTTGCCCGTGATTTCGCACTTGGGAGTGAAGCTGTTCTCAGTGGGTTGCGGAGCTCCCTCCACGCTGCCTGTGTCACCCTGCTGGAAGATGGCCAGCTGGGCCTCCCCGCGCGGCTCTGTCAGGTTCCTTTGGCTGGAGGAGTCCGGCACAGCTGGCAGCCTCCGTCCCGGTTTGTGTCTCGCTGTGACGGCTCTCACCACCTTGGACACCAGTGCCCCAGGGTTGTCCGGTCGTCCCCGCCATCGCCCGTGCTTCCGGCTGGCACTGCCCCGGCGCCCAGCAGAGCTGTCAGAGTCCTTGGAGCTGTCGCTGCTCTCAGGCAATCTGGCTTTTTTCTGCCGCTCCTGTATGAGTTCCAGGTGGATGCATAAGAGAGGACAGACAGCATTAACTTGGGCCTGCTTCCCCCCAGCTCTGCCAACACGGTCCCCAGAGCATCCTTGTTCCCGGAGCTCGATACTTCCAGTTCCCATGTTGCTCAGTGCTACAAAACAGCAGGCGCTCTGGAAGCAGCCACTGTGCAGCAAAGAACACGCCCCTCTGCCACTTAAGGCCCCACAGCACCTCTCTGCACGGTCCTATGCCGCCCTCATGGGGCCAGCCCCCTATATGCCATCAAGGGAGACCCCAGTTTGCAGACCTCCTCATCACAGCACCCCAGATGCACAAAGAGAGTCTCGCTCTCTGCTGCTAAACTCACTGCAAGACTAACTGGCCAAGGTTGGTTGTGTCTACATCAGTCAGCAGCCACCCTCCCGGGGTCCAGCATGGGCATGGGCACCCCCAGATGGAGGGGACAAGTACAGGGCTGCTCTGGCTGGCAGTTATTTTACCCAGAGCCAAATGGAACAGCTCCTCCCTGCCGTGATCACGCTGTGAGCCCAAGCCTAGCACACCCATCTGGGAGCCAGGGTCCCGGGTGGCCACAGCTATGCTCTCTGGGGCTAAAAGCACCAGAGAGGCACTGAATAAGGTCCTGTCTGCGCTCCATTCCCTGGGCCCCAGCTCCCTGCACTGGGCTGGAGCAGCCACTGTGATCACCAGCTTCTGTAGAAATCCCTTTAACGAACCCTCCTGCCGAGCCAAGCGGATGTGTAAAGGGAGCAGTTAATTATGCTTCGTTACCTCTGCCAGGCTGGTTGATGAGCAGAAACGAGTCAGCCTTGGGGAGAGCAGAGATGGGAAGTTTGGATGCCTGTGAGAGCCATGCTCATGGGAAAGCACTTTCCCAGTGAGTGGTGCCCGCGGGGCTGGGGCTGTATGCCCCCAGCCCACTGCAGGTGCTCTCACCAGGCCTCCCAGGGATATTGCACAACACCCTCAAAACCCTGCCTGCCCAGCCACTGCACTGCCACCGTGGGATGCAGTGAGCCCATCAGGGGGGCTATTCCTGGGCAGCAGCATCTTCTGAGGATGGGCAGATGCCTCACAAGTACAGCAGGACCGAATTAGCCCCCTGCATGAGCCCACCCCCGTGGGCGTAGTTGCTGGGAAGGTCACAGTCAGGAGAAACCATGCCGTAACAAAGGCTGAAAAGCATCTGGCAAGATCTGTCTGCTCCGGTGTCCCTGAACTACCCATGTTGTGGTGGCACAGTCTGCAAACCATGGCTACTCAGGAAGGGGCCAAGCCACCACTTAACTTCCGAGGAGCTGGCGTCAGCGAGGATCAGCCGAGCCCCCTTCTGCCCAGACAGGCATCACAGGCGGCCCAAGACAGGCGGCAAATCGTTCATTAGTCACCACGCAGGACCATCTGTTTGAGAGTTATAAACCTGTTTTCTCCGCTGAGCATCACAGGAGTCAGGAGGGAATAAGCAAGGAGTGAGTCTCTTTCTGCAGGGACGGGACTGAGCCTGCAGAAGAGACCCACCAGCACCACTCACACCCTCCGCTCCCCAACATGCTTGGCTGTGGGGACAGCCCCCGTGCGATGCCCACCCTCGGTTAGTCCTGCTCATCTCCCCAGAAGTGCTGTTCCCAGTTCATGAGCACAGCTGGCTGCCTCCCCCAGTAGGGAACTCGTTACAAGCATCGCCAGCCTTTCCGGAGCTGCCAGTTAACAAACTCAATGGCTTCTAATTACTGCACCACAGCAGAGCGATCCCTCCACCCCAGCCTGGCAGGGAACGACTCTGGCCACGTTGCTCTGCTGTATTTAAGGCTTGTGCATGGGACTTCTGGCAATGCTCCCCATCCCCGTCCTCCCAGCATGCACAGATTACTCCGGACACCAGCCAGAGGTCACTTCTCCTGTCTCGGGTCCCTGTGATGTGACACCACCACTCCCACAGTACCGCAGAGCTGTGGGGGACCCCATCCCCAGCACAGGTCTGGTTGCACCAATGTCTCCAAGCCACCTGCCATTGTGAGGAGCAGAGCTAACAGCATCTGTTGTCCTGCAGGATTCCCCCTCTGGTTGATTGACTCTGGTGTCTGCCACATATGAGCGCTCATGAGGCAAAACCAGTGCCAAAGCGTTCCAAATTCACCAGAGGAATCCAGATGCTTGATTGCCAATTGCAGCAGCAGACCCTGAAACCTCACAATTAAAATGGGTCAGGACAGCCCCCTAAAAACAAGCTCTTTGTGCGGGGGGGGGGGGGGGGGGAAA
>VZSZ01010147.1:9853-43076 GCA_013398815.1 Ibidorhyncha struthersii
TTTTTTTTAATACCTATTTTTTTTAATGGCAGGTTTCTCAGAGTTGAGCAAAACCAATGAAAAATGTAAACCTTTTTGGTTTTCCTCCTCTCTTGACCTTTGGCTTCTTAGGGTTAGGCTGTATTTTTGTAACCTTCCAACCAACATTTATACTGATCCATTTTTAATGTCAGTGATTTTAAATATGATTTATTTTCCAGCTAAAACTGGGTTATTAATTTTCATGATCCACTGAAATTCAGAGAAAATTCACCTAGCAGATGAACTTGAGGTGTACCCACAGGTGCCTTTGCAAGTCACCAGGATGTAAGTGGGTGCTTACACTGCAGGACGCATTTTACACAATGATGTCTCCAAGTCATCACGTCTCCATTGTACCACGTATTGTAAAATACATGGGAAATGAAGGATCATCCCTATGCAAAAATATTTTACAGACTATTTATATGGCATGTGCAGCAGGCCCTCAGTCAGCGCTGCTTGTAAAACAGACAGCTGCAAGCAAGATAAAGCCTGTTAGACCTATTCACCATGGCATTTTGTTCTGTTTTGTTCTTTGCACAAAATACCTTCCCTGCAGGTCACTGCACGACAGTTCATCTCACACTGAATATTCCTGCACAGTGGTTATGGCTCATAACCCAGCTTGGATCTGCATCCCACAGGAGGGAATGTTTTTCATTGTTTTCTGCACTGCTCTTCTGCTCTTGATTGGAACAAGCTGCTCTCCCTGGGGTAATCCTTGGGCCACTGCCCATCGCTGTGAGTGATGTCAACACATTTTTGAATGTGTGGCTATTAGCACTCGTTCCAAATAGGTTTCAAAAAAACCCTCCTCATACTACATTGTGATTTTTTTGGTAGATGTTCCCTCTTCCTTGTCCCCCTTGTCTTTGGACAGAGTGACTGAATTTTTTGGGGAATTTAAACAAGCAAACTATGTAAATTGTTGCTTGATGACCCCAATTAAGACTTACAGCTGCTTGGAAGACCAGACAGTGCACTCCCTTCTCCTTAGTTAACAGCAACAAGTAGATGAAGATTTGAATGAAAGTCTAGTTTTCCACTTCAAATGAAGGGTGGGTCTGGGTGGAGGGAGGCAGGACAGATGTATATGCTATTCCTCCTTGTGCTAGCGCAAGTCCAAGGTACTGCCAGAGTTGAGGGGCTGCAAATTTCGCCTTGGGAATTATGTCACTGAATGAAGGAAGAAGGATAGTTTGGCACACTCTGTGGGAAGATCGAGGAGACCTGACACCAGGCTCTTGTTCATGTTTAAAGCGACCCTTTGAGCCACTAAATGATTTGTTGAGCTTTTACCCGGGGATAAGGCAGCATCATCCTCCACTTTGGAAAATGTCCAGAAAGACAGAGTGATGCCCTGCGGGTGTCCCCTCCGTTAACTGGTCTTCTCTGCTGAGGCAGCTGAAGTGAACGGGGAGGACATCGCACTCCTGTAAGCACCGTGTGGTTGCGGCGCACAGGCATGGGCTGCAGTGGAGGAGCAGTTCCTGGCACCCCTGAAAAGTCAGGGGGCAGGGGAGGGTGAGAAAAGTGGTGGAAGAAATCACAAGCTAGGACTGCCTGCCTCTGAATCCTCCTGGGGACTACATGACATGAGCCACCCCTGCTATCAGCAGGAACCCTGCAAGGGACAACTCTTGTATTATTTGGCATGGTTGGCCTGCTGGGGGCGGGGAGGCTTAATCAAGATTGAGCAACCTGCTTTAGAGTTGAAGGTGTTGTGTAAGCATAAAGTCAACTCTCACGCTTTTCAGTATATTCTCCTGTTCCGTATATGTGAATTGGGGGATTAATCCACCTCTGTACTGTGATTTACATCTCTAAGTAAAGCTACAAGAGGCAGTTCAGACCAGTCCTTCCTCCAAGGTTGTCACATAGCCCACATTCTCACCTGTTCAGTCCTGTACATATTCATGCATAGACATCTTTATTTGTGTATATACACTTAATTATGTACTGATATAAAAATCCGAAATCTTGGCAGTAAACTCCATAATTCTGCAGTAGCTGGATGATATTCTGTCACTCTTTAGGAATATCTGATGGTGATAGCAGTCACGTATGTATTTTTATAGCACTTTATAAACAAGATGTTAAGACTCACTTAGCTGGGTATCTGTTTGATAAGGAGATAAGGTACATTTGAAAATGTGATGCCAAAGCACCAAACAATTCTCTGGTCATGAGTGCTTACTGTGCAATAAATGGGTTAGGGTGTGCCCACTTCAGCTTCAAGAAGATAGAGTTAAGGCCAAGACGTGAAAATATTTCAAGTAAAAAAGGCAGCAATAGTTTGGAACAGAGACTATAAAAGCCCAAGTTCTGAAATCTGTGTCTTCATGATGTTCTGATTTTACCTATCTGAGCTAGTCTGATCAAAACTTGCCTAGTGAGTGTTTATGCACACATCAATCTTGCCTTCTGGTGACAGTGGAGAGGAAGCCTCTGAAATGATTTTAAACATTTTGGAGGAATGTTTTGCAAATGTGGGAAATAGGTCTTCAGCTGAAGTGAGATTTGAACTCTGATTAGCTTGCTTCTCTGCATGTACCACCAGACCACCACAAACATCACCATATCTTACTGCCCCTAGCTAGCAACGGCAGGTCTCCCTGGTTACGGTATGCAGTTGGAAAAATAATGGGTATTGTTATGGAAAAGGACAAAGAAAATGAAAGAACGCACAAATTAGGCACATGTTGCCTTTTGAAATGGTTGGTGAGTTAAGGAATCATAAGTTACAAACGATCCTGGATAGATTAATTTATACTTGTTAGCTTTCTCAGATGTGTAACCAACAGAAAGCAGCTGTCCAGCCGCTCCGCTTCTATGAAACTCTCAGCTAGTTCCAGAGTCTGAATGCAAAACAAGGAACCACGTATCTTCTGCTAACAAAAGTTCTGTCACTTTGAGAACTCTGACCATGTATCAAATGGTGATGAAATGATTTTGCACCACAAAATGGAGAAGTGAGTAAAGTCTGAGTAAAAACACTCTTTTTAGTTTTAATCAAGCTGGCACAGGTAAAATAACTGCCAGTATAAGGTTTGGTGTTAATCAACAACCAGTCCCAAACAACAGCTCCCAGGGAGATCAACAGTCATGTTGCCAGCGGATTGTCACTGTCACATTTAGTAATGAAGGCCAAAAGAAATCTCAGCTAGGTGTGCCTGCCTGTGACATGGTCATCCTGTCATGTTGTTGTGTTGTCATATTCCTGGTGTGGCAGCATTTTCCAAGCATAAATGGAGAGGTTTGTCACCTGACAAACCAGTGAGTAAGCCGTCATCTTCTTATGTGAGTAAATCGTGATCTGAGATGGAGGGAATGGCCATTCTTTTCACAACTAACAGTAATCTATCTATCTGCCCTTGTGTCTGCCTGTCTACTACTTCACATAAAAGGATGGGAGAATGAAGTATAAACTAAAGTACAGCAGAGGTTTTACACATTTTTATACGCTCTTGCAACCTCCTAACTCGAAATTTAATTTCCTGTAAAACTACTGAGTCATTTAGATGATACTTTTCATGCCATTATTGTAGTAGCTTTGTCCAAAGGAGCTATTACTTGGTCTCCATCTGTAAATATATCATGAAGAATTAGGAACGGATTAAAGTTATCCATAAATGTGACTGGCAAAAGTAATATTATAAGATATTATGCTTCATTTTATGGAACTTTTTCAAGAAACTGTGTAAGAAAGTAAGAATTGTATGTAGGCTTTGGCTGAGATAGCACCTGGCTTTCTGGAGGAAAATTAGTGTTTAAAATGCATTTTTGTTTCTGTTTATTTTGGTTAACATTTATTGTAAGTTATCATTCATGTATTTCACAACTTGTACCATGGTGCTTAGCAGGTTACCTTCTTACAGGTTTCATTTCTAGAGACAGAATGATAGGAAAATAAAACCTTTGCTATGGTTGTGCATATTTAAAGAATTCTGCTTCAAAAGAAAGAAGGAGGTGTATGGTTATGCATCTTCCCTTATCTCTGATACAGCAAGATTATATTCATCTGTCACCATGCCTGCTATTTTTGCAGTTTTCCAGGTTGCTTTCCATCTTTCTGGTGAAGTAAAGTACATTCAGCTGTACAAAGTATATAGAATGTACCTTTGTACTGGAGTTCATTATTTTTTCCTGTATTTCAGTACAAGTATTGCTCTTTGCCATGTAGAGCTTTCAACATTGTCTTCAATTTGCTCAGAGTTGCATAAAAATTATTAATTACCATTTCACATAATTCAAAGTGATGCCTGAACTTTTTAAAAGAGACCTGAAGTTTTGTACTGATAAAGCAAAGACTAATTTCTAAAGAGTTCCTAAGGACATTTTGATATCTGGCATTGTCTTTCTGTTACTTGATGTTCCTTTTACTTCCTTGCTATCAATTTAATTGTTAGTAGGTGCTGTCTTTAAATTTTCTTTTGCATCTGTAAATCTTAGCTATGTTACGTCTGGAAGATTACGTTGGTTTTTTTTTAATAGCATGCAAAGAACTATATCTACATGAAGAAAATATAAAGAAAGGTTTTGCACAGATTTCCCTGTAGGTTTTGTCATGTTCGGGAAGGAGTTTAAGTTAGAAGGCTCCTTTAATTTCATTGTTAGAGTCTTTTGGAGAAAAGGGAAGGGAAAGTGTTCTCCCAGTTATTATAGGTACATTACTGTTTTTGTTTTGCATGGTTTTAAGTACAGTTGGGAACTGACTAATAGCTTTAGGGGATTGGTATAATCTTCAGTTTTAAATGATGTTAGAGGAATAGACTAAAAAGTATGTGGATTAGTGCAGGCAATGAAGACAAAATGGAATTAGATTTAGTGTCAGTAAATTTTACATAAAGTTTTTCCAGGACAACTTGTATCCTTTCAGAAAACTATGTAGTGAAAGGCTCAATGTTGAGGCATTACAAGGGATACACACCTCTGATTTGAGGCACATATTTTACCCTTGCTGATTTCACGCACAAAAATTATTATGAGTCCATTAATTTTTGGAAGTCCTTCCAGTTCTAGGATTTCATCAACTTTTCCAGAAAAAGGATGTCTTTGTAAACAATCCACTATTTCTCTTGGACAGTGCTCAAATACTTCATATAGTCATTGAAAAATAGGGTTGGAAAGAACTTCTAGACGTAAAGTAGTCCAACCGCTATGCCAAAGTAAAACCGTCTATAAATGTATCATTTCAGAAAGGTATTTGTTTAATCTGTTTTTTAAGATCTCAAGGGATGGAGATTGCATACATTACCGAGGAGATGCATTTTCCTTGTTTCCTGAAAGACAATCCTCATGTATGCTTTCTCACAACTCCTTTTAATTTCTCTCTTCAGGCTAAATAATGCCAGCTTTTGAATTTCTCCCTGAAGGTTTAGTTTTCTGGTTGTTTTTCATTCCTATTGCCTTTTGCATTTTTAACAGTTAGTATAGATATTGCTTGAAACACATACCGGTTAGGTATGTGCTGGGTAAAACAGAGGGAATGTCTTTCCATGCCTAGTTGGACAAAGTTGCATTCAAACCTCTCAGTGCTTTTTTTCCCCAGTGCTGTGACATTACTGGTATGTGTTCAGCTTTTGAAACTACCCAGCCCTGGTGCATAGCTGAAGAACTGCTGCTGCGCCAGTTGCTCCCCATTTTGCACCTCTTATTACCCCTGCCTGAGGAAAGAATATCCCACTTGTCTTCATTAAGCTTAGACCATTTTCAAAACCTTTTCTATGATTTTTTCAGGGTTGTTTCAGTTCCTCCTTGCTTTGTCACCTACAGATTTTATAAACATACTTCATAATCTTCCATCCTAGCTGTTTCTGAAGACATTGGACTGGACCAAGAATAAAGTAGACATGTAAACAATGTTTTCTCATCCTTCCTCTCATTCTGGCAATGAACTGTGCCTAATGGCTTTCTAAGTGCTTTTTCCAAGCAGTTTTCCCCCCATTTCACAGTTCATGTTCCTGGGCTGGGGAATGTCAAAAATATCACATGAAACTGTGTCAGAAGCCTTCTTTGGATACAAGGTACTTCATAACTATTGTTTCTTCTCAATGCAGAGAAGCCATTATTTTATCATCAAAAGAAATTTGATTATGTACAATGTTTTCTCTTTGACAAGCCCATGTTTGTTATTTATTCATTTCCTTGGTTTCTTCCAGGCATTTATACATAACTTCATTATTTGTCCCAGATTTTTTTTTGGAGATTGGAGTTAAATTTCCTGGGCCCTGCATCCAAACAAGTTCTCGTTCCCCTCCTGACAATATTTTGAGATGAGATTTGTATGTTCACCTTCCAGTCACTTTGCCCTTATTTTGATGGAGAAGAAACCAAGAAATGCAGACTAGGATGCTCTTGCACACTGAGGTGTTCGAAAGAACCTGGAAAGCAGTATGGACCAAGTGCTTCAGATATATATGGTCTGAAATCCTGAGACTGCTTCAACCAAACATTTATGCTACCAGGCTGGACAGTATCAAAGGTTGTACCTAGGTGGTGGAACAATGTTATCTGTATAGTTTAACTATGTGAGCAGTTCCTCCATATTTTCAGTCTGGACCAGCTCCCAGAACGTTTCCAGACATTTCCAGGGTTAGCCCAAGCCAATATGCAGCTTCCGGGTGGCTGCCCTATTTTTGGAAGATATGAGTTTAATATTATATTTGTGGTCAAATGACATGAGATAATCCAGCAAATAAGCTCTTGCACTTTCTAGTTTTCTTGTACAGAAGTAGACTTCTGTCTTGGAATGAAATTTATTATCCCATTCCGTCTGAGGCCCTTCCATACCAAAGAACTTAACTCTTGGTACTAATATGGTGTTAGGCAGCTGCTCATATCTGATCTTTCGTGAAGCATTATGCAATAAAGTTATTAATTAAACCCGTCAGTCTCTCCCTGATCTGTTAAATTTGCAACCAGTTCCTTTTATTTGGTAGAAAAAAAACTACAAGAGCTTCCCTCCAGGTGCTTTCTCTGCATCAAAACCAAGACAAAAATACCAACAATTTTTGAAGACTTAGTTGGACTGCCCTGCCACAAGAGGATATTTTCAGTGATAAATGTGCACATGTGCTAGGTAAGGAAGTAGGTGACTTGTAGATGGATAAACAGGATGTTCTTTAGGCACACAGTATGTGCTAAAGAACACAGAAAGCTAGCCGCAAGGTTTACTTTTAGAAACATGCAGCCTAAACTTGTTTCCAGTGTGGTTTATGATTTTTTTTCCCTACAGAGTACTGATTTGATGCAACTCAGATTTCAAGTGCTCTGAAATTCCATTTGCTTTATGATCTCAATCAGGGCAACAATATTTGTACCTTGAAATCTTAACATTCTCACCCTTGCGTTTTTTCCTTCAGATTTTTGTTCCAACCTTTTTATAGCCTTTTCAGTCTTTTTCAACATTTCTTGCCTTAATGACCCACCCTTACAAACTAACACCATATTTTTGATTGTCATTCCATCATGTTCCATCTGGACTGACGTTATGCTGTTCCCTGCTGACCAATTTAATAGCACAGTGTTGCAATAAAACCAAAATACTAAATGCAAACCATCAAGAACATAAATAACCACTGAAAGAAAAATATGAAAGGTAAAAAATATAGACACAATAAGGAATATGAAGAATATCTGTCTCTGTCTCTCTTCGTCTCTTTGTTGAAAACTTAAATTATCAACGTTAATTATTTTTCTTCAATGACTTTTTAATTAAATATTCAATTATTTTTATTTAATAAATATTATTGAAATGATATAGGAATGGTTAATATCATTAAGTGAAATATTCATGGACAAATGTTTATTTTGTGTGTATATGTGTTGGAGGGGTGGGTGGGGGGTGTAACTATTTGTGTCCCAAACTGCAAAAATAAAATTAAAGCATCACTGCAACAGTCATTTTCCCCTGACGAGAGATGTGGCAGCAGCTTTTTCTGGTCCCCCTGAGAAGACACAATGAAGAGATGGAGTAGACTTAATGGCCAAGCACAGGAAGATGAAGTTCACCCACTGTACTACTGGAATTGGTATAATAAATGGAGACTTTTGCAGATAAATGACGTGGTAAATGCCATTGGATCAGCCAGACCTTTCTACAGTCGGCCATTTATTTCCGTGTTTGATCAATGACATTTCTCAGGTGGAATAAATTATCACCTTTTGCCCAAGTGAAGAGAACTGTCTTTCTCAGTTTGAGGTAAACGTGGCAGCTAAAAGCAAATTTCTGTGCATGTTCTAATGAGGATCCCTCACACACATACCACAGATATGGCTTTCATGAAAATCCCTGGCAAAATTGGATTCCCTAAATGAAGTGTCTAAGTCCAGTGGTTTGATGTCTGCACACGTAACCAGCAGTTATCTGAGACCAAACAAAATATGATATGAAACATAAGTATACATCCCCTTATTTAAATCCATGGAGAAACAAATAGTTTTGTACTTAGATGTTTGTGGTTTATGACCCTAAGCCCACCAAGCAGTTCCGTTTGAACTTAAGTTCAGGCTCAAAAAAGTCCCATTTATATGCAAGATACTGCTTTATATATTTAGAATTAAGCTGAGGTTTCAGTACTTGGATGGAGTGAGGTTTATTTTTGCAAATTTTTCTTTTTTAATGTTTATTTTTCTCCTGCTCAGCTCTTTTTTAAATACATTGCAGTTTGACCCAACAGCGTCTCAGCTGAAAGGAACCACTTGAAGCTAAGTCATTCTAATGGTTAGGGAGGTATTCCCATTTCTTGCTCAGTGTGGGGGTGTTTGGGCAGTTGGGTGGATCAGGGAAATATTACCATCTGAGCTCTATGACTTCCTTCCTTGGTGTTTCCTTTAGCTGAAACTAAACACTCTCTGTGTACTTTAGGGTTAAGGGACTTGAACTGTTTATGGACTTTGAGGAAAAGCTCAAGTAAAAGCAGAATGGTGACATGCTGGCTGTGAGAAAACACAGAGCTATTGGTATGTGAAATAATAAATATTCCTAACATTTACTGGCTGCAAATGATGTATATAAATGATAACTGCTTAATCCTGTCTCTGTCATGGGAGCTACAATAAAACCAACACTAGATTTAATTACTTGTTCATTCCTCACAAGACTGTCACTAGACTTTGCAGTTCTTATGTTTTTATTTGCATTTGCTTACCCTGTTAATGGGCATAGCCTTTCACACAATCAGCCCCTGAAGATGAGCATGTGTATAGGCTTCATGCAAGATCCAGACCCAAATTATTTACATCTTTTCATGCCCACTCCATTTGTTTTACCTCAGGAACTAGTTGAGGTGGCCATTCATCCCCTAACCTGCACCTGGCAGGCATGCACCCGCTGCACGTCAGTTCTGGAGGCATCTCTATGTATCAGTCCCTTGCCAAATGGTGATGCTGAGCTGTTTTGACGAAGTACAATGGAATCTGGTACTGATACTGACAGAGACAAGAGCTCTGTGCTCTTACTGACTTTTCAGCTGGAACTCTGATAATTCACACAGGTATGATTCGGCGTATCAGAAAGGCATTTTTATGGCAAGGATGTGTAAGCACACAAGGACGTGTAATCCTTCTTCCTGTGCTAATCCACACAGGGCAATCATCTTCTCCTGCTCTCAGCCAAACTGTTTAAACCCTCATTTCACACTGTGACAACCACTTGAAAGGGACTAAACCAGCTAAACCCTCTGATCAGTTCCCTTCTTTTTCCTTCTCCAGCTTTTGCATAAAAATCATAGGAAGAATCACCGAGGGGAAGGTAGGTAAGAGGTCCTCTCTGCAGAGTCCTTCTCTTAGTGCCGGGCTGGCTCCTGTAATTTCTAGAGTGTGTCTAGACCCCATACCAAAGAAAGCCAAACAATGTTTTCTATTCTTAGCGGATCAGATGTACTCAGTTTTCTCCAGTTTATCTTTCAAAGGCAATCTCATTCTATTAGAGATCAAAAACTGTTCCCTGTTTCTTGTGGTGTAGGCACTACTAGAGCACATTTCTCAATTCCTTCTTGTGTGGGTGAGGCAAAGACTCATAGGTGTCACCTCAGCCCAGAGAAGACAGAGGGCAGATACCTCTTCACTTCAGCAGTTTTATAACAGGCTCCAGAGGCTTTCCGTGGAAATGCAAAAGAACTTCTGGCAGCTAGTCTAACTCCAGCTGGGGCTATTGTAGTTTTCTCCAAGAGGAACAGAAAGCCTTGAATTTGGTCTAGAGAGGAAGAATAACCCAGGGTTCAGAGCCTAATTCCAGGACCTGGAAAAATCCTGATCTATTTCTGATTGTATTATTACCTTGCTTTGAGAATCTTGGTAAATTCTGGAAGGTATTTTTAAACCAAAATAACTATTGCATCATGTAGGGAGATCAGCTGAAATGAGTTAGTCTGGATATTGGTAATCAGCTCCCGTTGGTAACATGGAGTTCAGGAAAAACTGGATATAATTGACCATGAATTCAGTAACTCTGTGCTTAGCTGGGCCTGCGCGCAACCACATGTGCAAACGCAGCATGGACTAATGATTAGTGAGGCAGCTGGAGTGGGGCAGGGGATTGGAAAAGAAAGAAAGGAAAGTACTGAAACATGTGAACACTGTCAGCTACAAAAAAAAGGAAAATATTGTTCATTCTCTTCAGCAGGAGTAGGATGCTTTGCCATGGTTAATGAAGTTCAGGTAAACGTGTAGAACAATCAGAAACAACCCAGGGAGAGCACTGAGGAAGTTAAAAATCACTTTAACAAACACAGCTGATGAGGAAAACTTAAGAGAATTGAAGGCACTTAACCTGAGGAAGAAAAGCCCCATAAGGGATGAAGAAGACAGTACTACTGCATACGTTAAAATGTGCAAGAGGCAAAGGAACAAACATAATATATTAATTAAGTCATAATGCCTTTAACAGTTTTTAAATCAGGATAAAACCAGTAAAATATTCTACCTATAACCTCACATTATGACTCCATGGAGGTATGCATGTATGATGTGTATATGTACACATGTAAGTATATATATATACACACACACATACAAACACATTTATATTTAAATATTATTTTATGTGTATATGTGCATAGTTACAGTGTGCGTGTGTAAACAAATAACAAATACAATCAAAACTGGGAAAAAAGTTTCAAAACTCTGATGCCATACTCTCTTCTTTCCAAAATGCTCTTTGTTTCATTATATCTGCATGGTTGTTTTCCCTTTGAAATCACTAAAATTTAGAAAGACTATTCACATCTTCAAAATATTTTTAAGGCAAAAATGTGGCTATGTGAAAAGTTTGTCTAGCTAGTCTATGGATTCAAATGCAACATTGAGATAATACTGCTTTGTGGTGCAGCTTGCATAAATACCTGGCATATTCCCACTGCTATTGATGAGGCCTGGTGATTGATTTATGGGAGTGTAAAGTTATGGATGAATGTTGGATTAAAATTATTGTTCTGCAAGCTGTTCGGCTGGACAGCTGCAAGAATATGTTCTAGTCCCCTCTTTTGCTGTTCTCGAGCCAGCCACAATTTTTGCTTATCTGTAGCATCGGTTCACCTTAGAATGAAATTGTGTTGATGTCTGTTTCCTGGGAAACACTGGGTTGCATTCATCTTCGGACTCTGTTGGCTTCTGTGGTCTGGCACAGGCCACAGCACAGTTGTCAAATCCTCTGACAGAAAGAGCAGATGATCCCTAAAACCGTTTCATCTCAAGGATCGTGTGCCCAGCCAGCTTTTCCTCAAACATAAGTGATGCTGCCTTCCTTCAGATATTCACGGCATGCCTAATCTTCACAGCTGTACAAGACCCATCCTCTTGCTTTAAGCCAGATTACTGCTTACATAAACATGCTGAAACCACATCTTTAAATAAAACAAAATTGAGCTCAGTGGTCAATGTTCTATCCAAGACTTTGGCTTATTCTTATTCCATCAAAAAGGTGTACTAGGATCAGGGTTACTTTATCAGGAGAAGACCAAAGGACAAAAAAGGATGATAAAGAGAAATTGCTGAAACATGATGGGTGTGCGAACAATGAGTACCGTCCTAATCAAATTAACCATAATGCAAATGCACCCACTAAGAATACCAGATAAGGATAAATGTGTTTAATCTTAGTATATTATTCTATTTCACTCATAGCACATGAGAGAAAGAACACATAACATTATAAATGTATAATATTTATAGTATCTCTATGAGTCTTTAATTATTTTGCATCGTACCTTGCAGAAACTAGTATTGGATGGATGAAACATTCTGATTGTGCAGTGTTTTAGAAATGGCCAAAAATATATTGAATCTGTACTAAGAAAATTCTTAATGTATTGCACAGATTTTCATTTCTGAAAGGCTGAGTCAAAATGGACTGGAAAGAATTGTCTGAATAGTGCTGCATGGAAAGGTGTCAGCTGAGATTCTCTGTTCAGACCTTAGTGGTGTCTTATTGCTCGGTTCCTGGAATGGGTGCAAGGAACTGCAGAGTGATGTCACAAGAGCAGGAGAGGGAAGCACGTGCCACCAGATTACACCTACAACTGAATTGTGGCTAAAGGAAAAATACTGTGTGATTACTAAGTGTGGTGTATTTTGTTCATTTGACAAAGTGGGTCAAAAGACTGGAAGGTCTGGAGTCTGTTTCTATTTCTGCCTCTCACTTGGAAAATAAATTCTGGTAGGTTATTTGAGTGTGCCCTGGTGTACTTTGTCCTTTTTTCTCAGTGCATGGACATTCTCCATTTTGAACCCCTGAAACAAAAAAAACAACCAAACAAAAATTTAATATCTTTTAGGCTTTTTTTAAGGGGATGATGGATCAGTTCATTTACGCAGGACATATCTCACTGAGCCAGAAGGCATGACAATAGTAAAAAACTTCCTGTCTTTATGACAACAAGAGTGGAAAACCTCTGCTCCAACTGTACTCCAAACCACTAGCTCCAACAGAGCTGTAAGAGTCCTTCTGGTTCAAGTTAGAAAGAAGAAAAAGATAATTTGCATAACATGGCAGTTCACTTCGTCAGTATGATTTGAGGAGGTAATTTCCAAATAGATTTATTTGGAAAAATATATTTTCTTCATAAGCAAATGAGTGTTTGCAAGCACCCTTTAAGCCATTATTTTATGGAATTTTTTCTTGCTGTAATCACACAGAGGGAGAGAAAGAAGATAGAATTTATTGCTTCCAATTTCATAAATATTTGAACAGAGATAAGCTTAGTTTTCAGTTCCTTCATCACTAGACGTTCACATTTTATATCCCACTTTTAATTTTTCTCCAAACACTCAAGATTACTATTTTTAAGTATCTACTTTATCTGATATACTGCAAATGGTGTCAGAGGCATTGTGTGTACTTACTGAGACTTAAGATACAGTCTTGAGGGTCTGGAATATTTCAAAATTTTACATGTCTGAAAGAAAATTCCTTTTTTAAACAACAAAAAATAAAAGAAACCACTAAAGCTATACCATGATTTAATCTTATGAAATATATTTGAATAAAAAATTGAAGTGTTTGTGCATGTGTATCTACACACATATATACATATGCATGAATACAGAAATGCACATACACACACATAAAAATTATATCAATGTATAGCTTAATGTTTGCTTTGCACAGAAATATCCAACAAAATCTCTTTTAAATCACTGTCCATTCTAATTTTAAGGATGATCATGTGATTAATTTTCCACCAGTCACTTTTTTTTGTAATGGTGAAGAAAAAGTTTCTTCAGTATTCCATTTGCATGTTCTTCATTATTTTCACTTCCCACCTAACCTTTTACTTCATAATTTTACAGATTAGCTGGACCTAGTGGATTTTTGGTGAGTAAAGGGCTCATCACCCATGTTAGTGTTTAAATAATCAAATATTTGTAATCTGTTGTAAAAGTATATCCTCATTTATTACTCACCTGTGACAAACTATAACTACATGTGAGAAGAGGCATACTGTGAACTAAAGAGTTTCAGTAACTGGCTTCATGATTCCCACACAGATCATGTTCTGTAACTTCTTGAAGTGCATTTTGAGATTCTTGGTGCACAACAAAAAAATCAGGTCAAAACAGGATGGTGCCCTACGTTGCAAGTTTGTACTCTCTGTTTGACTTCTGGAAACAGGCAGAGGTAAATGCAGAACAGAGTGGTGATACGAAAAAAGCATACAGACCAACAGGAGAGAGAGAGAGTCTTCCCTAGTGCAGCTTGGGTGGCAGTCAGCACCCTACAAGCCTGGATTATCTGAGGTACCCAACTGCAGTGGTGTCCCAAGCGTGGAGAAGTCTGCCCCTCTGGTTTCTTGCCGAATTCCATTGTGTTGCACGTACCACAGGTTCCCAAGGAGGCCATACAATTGATTTCTTAGAGCTTTGTACAGAAGGTCTGCGCTCAAAGATTTCCTACTGTTTTGGTATGTATGACCACTCTAAAAAGTACCTCCATGAAGAAAGGTTTGTATCGGTCATTATTCAGTCATTTTCCATGTGGTCAGCTTGCAACTAAAGCTACACAGGGTTTGCAATTCTTCTGGTTTCCAAGCAAACAACCCAACAAGTCTTTCCTAGCTTCAGAAGTATAGTTTCTGTAATGAAAATGGGCAAAAACATTACTGAGATCCAATAAGCGTGTATTAAATTATGACCACAGTACCCACCAGATTTTGGCTAAGGTGAGCAACTGCTTTGCTACTATCTGCTTTTCTTCTTCTTGCCACACTGTTTTTTGCAAGTCCCTTAGTACTGTTTCTCAGTATTTCTGTAGTTCAGCCAGTCACCTGGAAGCTAAGTCAGGAGAACTTCATTTTAGGAGGTTAGTGAGAGAGGATGCTGCAGTTTGAGATCAGTGTAACTGGATATTTCTCCCTGTTCTTTGATAGACCAGTTGCATGGGAATTCTGGGCTGGCAGCTGCTGGGCACTACAGAGCAGCCAGGCTGTTTACGAGCAGGCATGTGATAGCTATCTTCACCAGCTCTCTCAGTCTCACATTGGAGAAGCAATTCCAATTACACAGCTTTGTGGAAACTGAGGCCTTAAAACTAAGTGCTAACTGCAACAAACAGAATGACCCCATTTTGCTTTGTTTTCACCTGGAGGACATTGAGCACCCATGTTCTCAGATGTTCTAAATCTGGGACTTCAAATCTCCTGCCAATGCCATTTGGGAGACAACATGCTAAAGTCTGAAAGTCAGGGGAGCTCTTGGGGACAAAACTTCTGAAACCTTTGGAGTCAGTGTCCCTGTGAAAGCCAGTGGCATCTTAGGATGACAAGCAGTGCTGTTTTTTGTGAATTAAATGTTCTCCTGCTACTTTTTATGAAGGATAATTCAAGGTGGCAGAGGAGTTACCATGTCTTCTTGAAGTTCTAGTGGGGTTGAGTTCAGTTTTAACTCCAAAATCAGCAATATGAGAAAAAGCAATGACAAAATCAGTGTGTGCTAGAACTCTCATTATTGTTGGTAAATCTAGGTATTAAGCACAGATAGAAAAAGGTTTAGAAATTTTAAATATGTAGCATTAAAATTGTGAACTAGGATTAGAACTGGTTTTCAAACATATGTTCTTATGCTCACAAACCTACTCAGTTTACCCACTGAGTCCTGTTGTGGTCAGAAGACAGGAAAAAGCAAAGTCAATGCTTCGTTTTCAGATCCTGTATAACTTAGCTCGTTTGTTATTAGTCTGGCAAAAAATTTGGACTCCCCTAGGATAAGGAATGTGATAATATTTGGTAAAATATTTATATATCTTTAAAAAAGAATGAGAGAATTAATGGCAAAAGAAAATAGAAACAGGAAAAATGGATAGAAGCTTTGTATTAAATATGTCATTTTTCCTTAAATTTGCTTTCTGTTGTTCTTTGTTTACAAGTGCTAGTAATAAGTATGGCAAGGAAATATGTGTTCAAAAAGAAACAGATGTTGCTGATTAATGTTGTTAGATAATAACAACAATAAATTAAAAGCAAAATAACTCCTTCAAAATCCTTCAGGTGACAAGAAATTCTGGTGAGGAGAATTTAGCTATGTAGATCCACCTGAATTTTTTGGCCTGACAGACCCTCACGGCCAGTTCATATTTTCACAGTCAAATGCAAGACCAAAAAATTGAAGAAGAAAGAGTCATTTGTGAGATTTTAACATGGACTGCCAAAACTGGAACTGAGAAACCTCAAAAAGGGCTGAGGTATGGTGGGTAACCCATATGAATGAGCATTGCCAGAGTGATGCTGTAGTCAAGCAAATATGGTCTTTTATGACTATTCAATTGGCATGAAGAAGTGGAATTAGGACTATGAAACAAGAGTAGCACCAGACTACTGTGTTTAATCCTGCAGTCCCCATCCACAATGGATTTTGGAAAAAATGAGTGGGTGCAGGAAAGAGTTTGAGGAATTATTTGAGGCTGGGAAAAATCTGCCTTACAGTGAGAAATTTTAAGCTAAATCTACTTACTTCATCCAGAAACATTAAGAGCTGACGTAATTATAACATGCAAGTACCTACATGGGAAAGAGATTTCTGATACAAAATGGTCTTAAACCAGATGGTATGCAGAATGGCAGAATGCAAGCCAACACTTGGAAGCTGAAGCTAGCCAGATTGAGACAAGTAATGATGGGAGGGGGGTTGGTTAGTTTCTTTGTTTGTTTGTTTTGGTTTTTGTTTTCTGGTGGTTGGGGTTTTTTTTGCTTTTTTTTTTTCATGGAGAGGATAATTAGCTATTAGAATAACTTACCTTAGGGGCATGGGGAATTCTCCAATCTCTAAATCAAGATTAGTATCTTTTAAAATAAGATGCAGTATAGCTTACACAGAAGTTCTAGCCTCATGCAGAAATGGCTGGGTGAGGCTCTTGGCAAGGCAAGATGATCTTGGAGATCTCTTCTGACCTTGCTAAAAATATTAATGGCTGTATGCTGTGAACATATATCCTGCTGTATAGTACTAATTTCTAAGAAGCTGGTGATTGTTGTTTTCTCTTTATAGGGTACTAATAAAAACCTCATAGCATTTTGAAAGAATCAGTCCTTGGATCACATTCTTAACAAATGTTGTGTTTAGCTTGAACATCTTGAGTTATTTCGGTTTGAAAATAATTGCCAAGGGCAAGATAATTTAGTTAACCTAGGCTTAGTTAACCTAGGACAAGCCTCAGGAGTCACTTCTCTGAGTTATGCAAGGAGCAAGAGGATGTATTTCTGGTTCTTGTTGCTGTGGATATAGGCAGAAATAAGGAGAAGTGGCTAAGATGTACTTGTGCAAGAAGCAGCAATGATACTATCCTTTTTGTGTGTTTCGAAGTGTACCCTCCCAAACCTCATTTTGCTTATGGTATAACTCTTCAGAGAATTATACTTTCACTGATTAGTACCTGAGAGGTGTCTTGAGGTCCAGAGCTGTAAAAAGTGCAGAAAGCAGAGGAACTACTGTGGGGCAGCACCTCACCTTGACTACCTGTTTATGAGAAACTGTGTGAATGGGAAGGGAAATCCTGTCACATCAGGCAAAGAACTAATAAAACAGCAAGCTCTTTCAGAGAACAGTTTTATTTGTAAAGCTGACAGGTCTTGGCATTCATTGGAGAGGTGGTGGTGCTCACAATTTAAAGTAGGATGCTGACAAAGGCATTCTTCAGGGCTGGAAGCCCATTTGGTCCTGTAGACAGATGTGAGAGCAGCAGAAGGGAGGTATGAGGGTTTTCTCCTGTTTTCTCTAAGGGAGGCTGTGTGTTTCCGTTATCTACTTTGACCTCTGTATTTCATAGTCACCTTGTCAGCATCTGCTGCCAAGCTCACAAGGAGTACAGATTTTTTGTGACCCAGCAAGAAAGTGAGGCTTATGCATGATCCTTTGTGGCTCACTTTACACTTCCAGCTAGGAAAACAAATACTGTGTTTATTTGAAAACTGGACTCCAGGCAACAGTGTTAACCAATGCCGACAGAACACAGTGCTTTTGCTTCTTGCGGATTTGTAGATGTGTGCATTTTGTATACCTATGGGCCTCAAAAGCTGGTGTTTGTGTTACTATGTGGCTTCTAGCAGAGTGAGTCTGACAGACTTGCGAGATGCTCAAGAGCAGCAGGCTTATCATGAAACCCTCATCTCTTCCTCAGAAACAACCCCAGTAGGAAACAGGACAAGAATCTGATCCAGGCTGTAACAGTGCTGGCACTGACTGATGGCATTTGCTTTTAGGAGAAGGACAACTGGATTATGAGGAAGTCAGGACAAAAAAAAAAAGAGAAGTAGCTTAATTCTTGGTTTTTAAATTGGACTGCATTATAAGCGGTCTTTTTTGAGGCTTGCCATCACAGCCTGTCAGGGTTTAGGAAGCAGATGAGCAGAAAGACATGCACACAGCTAACTCTCCTGTGGGTACCAGGCTGTGCATTTGTTTCGCAGCATGGGGTTGCGGAGATGCTTTGCTTCTCCTCCTCTGCAGCGTGAAGCAACAGGGTAGGAGCAGGTCAACGTATAACTGTATTCCCCTATTGAGCTTTTACTCTTCACCCCGCTGAGCTCCATGAAAAGCATGCTGTCTCATGCTGTTTCACAGCAGCTATTGCCTCTGCATTAATTAGATTCATGCTATTTGCTAAATAAGTATCAGGCCATGGTGACTCACAATTGCTGGGATCTTCCTTGACCTCCCCTCCCCTCTGCTTTTCCTTCCCTTCCCCCCCAGCCTACAAAGCTAGAAAAAAGGAGTCAGCAAGTGGTATACAAACCCAGCCTGAGCAGCCAGTTCTGAGTGAACAGAGCTCCTACCTCTGTCGCAGTTGTGCAGCTTTATCCTGTGTGAGCAGGAAATAATAACGCTGTGCCATGGCAGCAGGACACGTTAGCCAGCAGGGTCTGCTCTGCTGTTTTTCACTAACTCAGCACCATAGTGCTGCTTCAGGTGCCAGTGGAGCAACAAACATCCTTCGTGCAAACAGCGAGACCTTGCATGATGAGCTGCTGCTCTGCAGGTGGACAGGAGACAGGATCTGTTCCCTGGTGGCATTATTTTTAATGGTGCTGGAAAGCCGCTGCATTCCTGCTCCACTGCACTGAACAGCAACTGGTATATGCACTACAAGCAAATTTATCTAATGTTTAAACATGCTCTGGCATGGCAGTAGCATAATGATTCACCAGCCCTGCTGCTGAACCTGCCCCCTATTCCTGTCCAAGTCTGGTTTTCTCCCAGTACGTGCTGGTTTTCTGACATGATCTTTCTGTTTTTTTGGGTGATGTATCAGCCCCTGGAGCCTGTGACTAAGACTATGTTGCTGTACTAGCAGGTGCCACCAGAGATGTAGGGCTTTAGGGCTTACCACATGCAAAACTCTGGGGCAGCATGCAATGGTGAGGGAAAACCATCATGCTTGTGGCAAGGCCAGATCTTAAAGTACAATGTGAGAGGACAACAGCTCTGCTTTGGAGACAGTGTTCAAATTGTGGGTACTGTGGGTCTGAGCCCCTCTTCTGGTTCAGACAGGGAACGCTGGAAGCTAGAAAGGCAACTGCTTTCCCATTTTTTCTCCTGAGGGGAGACAGACTCAATTTGGCTGTGATTTCTTCTTTTGGGTGCTAGCACTGCTCCACCTTCTGGTGGGAGTCCAAGTCTACGCTGCCTACTTAGGCCACCCCATCAGTCATGGTTTCTATCTCCAGTTCAGGAACTCCTGCTAGATCATTGCAGCAGCCCACCAGGAGGTGGGAGGAAGGCAGTGGTGAGGAAGCTGAGTTATGCTGGCCCCATAAACAGCCATGATGAGAGTGCTCTGCAGAAGACTGGTAGGGACTCAAGTGCCTTGGAGCACATCCCTTTAATGATTCAAGGTGTAGAGGCTAACCAAACATCCCATTGAATACAGGCCTCTTTCCTCCTGGGAGAGGGCAGAAGCATCTGCAGACCAGAGGGGCTGGATTTTGGAAGTACACAAACACTAACCAGCTGGGGCAAATTGCCCAGCAGCTTTCTGCCACAGGAAGAATTGACCCTATGTTTGTGTTGTGGGTCAGCTAGCAGCTCTGCGCTTGTTCTTATCTGCAAAGACTTTTCACTGCAGCAGTCTAGCTTGATGGGCTTGGAGCAATGTTTATGCAGCCTGTGGGAGCCACTTTCACTGAGCATACCATATCAGATGTTTGTGAGCAAGAAGAGCACTCAGGAAAACCGTGGACTTGCTGCTGACAGTCAGTAAAGCGATCGGTGAAGGGCACAGGCTGGTGAAGGAACAGCTTTTCAGTCTTCTAGAGGTGGCCCTGTTACTCAGGCTCAGAGCAGCATCCAGTTGTTTCCAAAGCACTGGATAGATTTTCCTGCTGTTTAAATCACTTTCAAAATGAATGCAGTGAAGGAAATCAGGCTGCTACTACTAAATGTTTTGAAAACATCCCTTTTTGATCTTTTCTTTGTCTGAGGTGTGTGCAACAGCAAAGGGAAGTCTTCGTTTCTGCCTGATGCTCTTCACCTGTGACCACTTCTTCATGGCTGTAGCTGAGGTCTACAACTGTAGCTGTTTTCCCAACTGAGCTGCCCAAATTAGTAGGACTGAAAGGTGAAAAGATTTAAGGTGAAAAAGACAGAACAAATTTATCACCAAATTCCAGAAATATCAAGATCCCAAGTTTGACTCTTATCTTAAAGTCTTGCTAATGCTTTATAGCACACTACTGTGTTTCATGACTAATGCTACAAATTCAAGGTTTATGATCATGCAAGGTCTACAGTCTGGACAAGGCCAAACCTTTGCCAAAAGCTGAAGCTGATATAGGTTCCCGAGCAAATCTGTACAGATGGCCCAGCCAGTTCTGGCCAGTGAAACCTTGTGCTTGGTTTGGTGGCTTTTTTGTTTGTTTCTTTCTTTCTGGATCTTTACTTAAATCTTCCATGTCTCCCGCTTGCCAGTTCACAGCAGCTCTGTGAGAGGCTGGGACAAAAACCCAAAGCATTGAAATGGCACAGTGATACTTCTCAAAATATTTCTGCCTTTGATTGGTGGCGTGTGCATCCTTAGTGTGATCACAAGTGGTCTGGTTGAGATACCTAGAGACTTGGGTGAAATGCAAGTTTTGGTTTCCAATTCACACCCAAGCTAACTACCATTTTGTTGTCTTTTTCACTGCAAAAACTATTGTCCTCAAAATTAAAGCGGATGTCTGTTACATAATTCTCACAGGCTCTAGTTTGTTTCTTATAAGCAAAAGTAGTCACTTTTACTCTTCAAATATTAACCAAACTCCTAATGATGCCTTGGAGATTGGGTAATGTTGAGCTGTTTTCTCTGCTATGGTTCAGTCCCACAGTCTTGTTCTGTGCTTTAGCAGAGATTGTGGCAGAATCATGTTTGTCATCATGACAGCGTTACAGGAAATAAAGAGAGAAAATGTATAGAGAGATTGGGTAGCTGGTGACGTCTTTGGATTTGCAAGTTTCCAAATATTTAAAAAACCCAATCTGTTTCTAATTCTTTCAGAACTTTCAACTGGATGCACTCACTATTTGAACTAATACAAATGCCAACTTGGCAAACTGCAGCATGATATAAATCTGTAGAGACAATCTAAGCAATACAATTTAAATGAAAACATACTTTCTTTTTTTTTTTTCCTGATCAGATATTTGCTGTCCATTTGGATGTACAACATTTGATTCAAACAGATTTTGTCAGAACTGGCAAAAAGAGCAACAAGTTTTTCCAACTCCAGATGCCAAAGACCCTGATCCAGTGCTTAGTGATGTCATTTGGAGTCTTTAGGTTGACTTCAAAAGACTTTGGAGAAACATCTTAATGTTAATTTTCTGTTAAGTAGCATTCACGGGCAGTGCAGAATATGACTGGGTGGGTTCAAAAGATACTGTGGAGCTAAGTAAATCTTTCTGTTACTAATCACCTTGTCCCTCTTCTCTTCCCATACTTTCTTTCTTACTCTCCAAAATTACAATTTCCTAGTAATAACACTTGTGATATTGGATGAAACTAAGAGAAGTGTTTGGGAGTGGAGGGTTGGTGTAGGAGTAAGGTTAATCAGGAAGATCAAAATGTTGTCTTTGATACTTCCATGATAAAAGTCTTTAGGTTTGCGGGAAGGTTTTGTTGTGGGTTTTTTAACTTCGAAGAGAGTGAGGCTAGGTTTGCCAAATGTAATTTTTTATTTCCTGGAATTTAACAAAATGTTTATTAGGTAAAGAATGTTTTTGGCAGGTTTTCATTTCAAGGAAAGAATTTATTTATTTTTTTAATTTGGATCAAACTGATTGTTGTTTTTATGCTCTTTTTTCTTTGGACATTGAGCTGGAAAAAAGAACTCCTCATGGAGCACTATTTTTTAATACTCTTTGAACAAAGGAAAATGTGAATTTCTGTAAAAAAAAGAACTGGTAAAAAAGAGATTGGTCCTTAATGAACATTTCAGTTTTTAAAATAAAATATTATTTCCGAAATACTTCAATCTAGGAACAGATTATTTTGACAGTCAAGTAACTTGGTTCTTGGAAGTTTATGAGAGCACCTCATGGGATTTATGGCTGGACTGCTCCATCCTCCTAGTTTCTCTTCTTGGCCGAACTGTATATCCCATCATGCACTGTATATCCTATCATGTGCCATGACCTTCCGTCTTAAAAGGAAAGCTACATTGCCTCAAAGGGGACGAAATCTGTCTGCAGAATGTAGCTTATGGAAAGTAACAATGATCTGTAGCAGGTTCACAAGACTACAGCATTGTGTTGGAGTTTTTCAAGAAACAAAACAAACAATAATAGCTTTGTAAAGACTATCAAAACCAGTTTTGATGGAAACCTCCTGTTGTTTTCGGACTGGTTCTTTATGTTCATTGCTGCTTCCACAGGAATGCTTGGGCAACCGGTTTCACACTCCACATGGGCATCTCTTTTTCCAGGAATATTTTTCATCTTCCTACTCTCTTTTATGAAAGTCTTGCTTGGCCTGTGGAAAATGGGAACAGAAATACCATGTGACCAGTTGACATCAGGAATGACTGAAGAAGAGTGGAAAACGGGTGAAATGAGTAGTTTGCAGATAGGGTACCAAATGAGTCTCATGTTTGAAACAGTTCATAATGATTAATGTATTTACTGAAATGGAATTTGGCTTGAATGTCCTTTTCACAGAAGAAAACAAAAGGCTTAATTACCAGATAATATACTGGCTGCAAGGAACTATCTACCTTCCACATTGCTTCATTATGTTCAAGCAAGATGTTGCGTCAATTAAGAAACTAGATTTTTGTATTTTATTTCCAAGTGCCACCAAGTCATAAAGGTTAAGGAAACCCTTCTCTCTTGCTATATATTCCATGAGATTTGATGCATATGGGTTTTGCACGCATGGTTTAAGGACATTTAATTTGCCTTTTCTGAGAGAGGACTTGTACATCTCAGTGTCCAAACAGAAGTCAAACGTAGTGAGGACATTCTGCTCCTTACCAACAAACAGTACTTGATGTATTATGGTGTTTTTAATATCTGTTTTTCCAGCAGAAGTTTGAGGATGACAAAAGAAGAATGATGATCTATAACCTGCCGAGAATTTTTGGGCATTGGCAGTCTCAAAATTACACTTATTTTACTTATTTATGTTTTATTACAGAAGAATTTTAGAATTTTAAGTTGTTTTTTAGATGAAAGTCTGCTTTTAAAACCCAATTATTCATAAGTCAAATTCTTTGACCTTTAAATTTGTAGATGGCTTTTTTATGCTCAGAATAGCTCTGAAGCTGTATATTTTTTGTTTCATTTTACTGTAATTTTCTGGATGATTCATAATGCTGGTGTCTATATGAAGTTGCCATCTTGAACTCAGTGTTAGAGGGAACACAAATTTCTAAACCGTGTGAAATAATTTCACATTAAAGAAGAATGCTGACTATGCCATCTTTTCTTACGAAGAAAATTAAAAAGAAAAATCAGTCCTGTAATACTGACTAATTTTTTTTTTGTGGCTAGTTGAGAGTCCAAAATGTGGAAAATTGAATAGTAAAGGATAGATACTCAGATACTCAGATGTACAGTATGAGTTTATCTGAGAAGCAGAGAAAGAGCTTCCTACCAGTTCCCCGAGAAGCCATATACCAGCAATTCTAAAGAACTGGGTTTGGCTGTGTCCCATGAAGGTTTCTTTTCTCTCAGATGACAGATTTTCCAGCAGAAGAATTCTATGTGTGCAAAATATCGGTTGACTTTTAGACAGAAACAAAAATTATGACACTTTTTTGCTCCAACTTATGTGGACTGAGAGAGGAGGAGGAGGAGGTGGGAAGGTCCTCTTCGTGTGTCTAATTTTTGGAGGATTTCCTCTGGCTTTGGGAATGAACTGAAGCCCGGAGCCTCTAGCTGTGTTTCACACTCTGATTAGAAATAGGTGGGAGAGGATCATCTCTTCAACACGAAGAATGGAGATGAAAGCAAGCATGTTTTCATTTTTACTTCCAACATATTTTTTGCTAACCAAATCACTCCCTATCTTCATTTTTAAAAATGCAAATATATTTACGAAAATCTTTTCTGTAAAAAAAAGTCTCCCATCAGGGAAACTATCCAGAAGAAGTTTGACTAGTTCTATTTATAGTGCGGTTGAATCCTTTAAGATATATTTCAAATCAACCTTGTCAGAAGTGAGAGGGTCTCAACTCATTCCTGAGCAACATTCTGCCATTCATCAACAACAGTTATAACATTAACTGCTTAGTTACTAAATGAAGTAATATATGAGGTGTTTTCTGAGAGCCTGAAACAAATACATGCACTTAATTCTGGTAATAGTTGCTACTCCCGAGGATCTGCTGTGATGCATATCATTTCTTGTAATTAACCTTCATACAGGTAAACAAAAAAATATATCTTATGTATTTTCCTTTTATTCCAAACTGATACTGGATTTCAGGCAATTTTGTATATGTAAGTATATTTATACATAAATATGTGTGTGTGTGTATATGTATGTATACATGTGTGTGTTTTAAATAAAATATTAAGCTGGTAGAAAATAGTGTCAAGACCTTAGCCTGAATGTGAGATGCCAGATAGCAAACCAGGTGTTTCTGTGTATTTCTGGCAATAACTGTGTGTAAGAGAGATTGATTACAGTAAGGAAACATATTGTACTTTCAATTTTACAGTGCTTATATAAAATATGAGTGAAAAGGGATTTTTAAAGTTATGAAAGATATTTTGCCTGCATCTTATCAAAGTAAAGGGAATGGTAACATCCAAAGAAACATGTGTAAATGCTTCCACAACATTTATTTCAATTGTCATGCAATGAAATAACTCTTCCACAATAGCATTTGCTCTCCATGCCAACATGCTGCACTTCAAGGCAAAAGATTTATAATCCCACAGGTATTCTGTTTTAACTGTTATACAGAGCTCATTTTATGGCCTAATATTCTGAGTTAAACTTGGATAACCACCTTTTCTTCGCTTTGAATGTTCTTTGTCTGAATATTGCTCTTCAGCATTATATGCTCAATACTCAACTTGTTGAGTTCAGGCCTTTTCAGATCTGGCACCTGGCGCAGAGCCACCCCTCAATGCAAATTAGAATAGCTACAGGGCTGTTTTATCTTGTGCCAGTTGGAAGGGGTCCTGCAGGACAGCTTGTACAGTACCGGCTTCTCAGCATGCAGCACATCTTGCCATGGCTCCGCTTGCTTTGGTGTCTTCTGCTGAGGTATGGAGAGCTCTGTGCTTATCAGCACGGCAACAACTGCTAGTTTAGGCAGCTCTAAATCTATGTGGTACCACTGGAGTGCCCCAAAAGGATGATAGTGTCAGCTATTGATCTGACACTGGGTTTTCCGTGGTGTGCAATTTCACTGCAATAACACACTCCCTCCTGATGAAAGATGCCATTGAGCTTATGTGCTTGTGGCACTCAAGAAAATTGTACTCTTATCTCAGCATCATGGAATCTCAGTTTTCATTTACTCTCTAGTGCAACAAGTTGATGCTGCTGCTAATCTTTTAATGAAACATCAAGGTTCATAATTCTCATTGCATCCTCAGGCAACATGGAAACTCAATAAGGTACAGATCAGATCTTACAGACATGTTTCTTTCTGAATGCTGTGGGCCCCTGAACAAGGAAAAAAATAATGTTGAGGCTATACTGTTTTTTTTTCTGGATTAATTTAATTTTTGTTTTCATCTTTGTGAAAATTCAATTCTGTAAAATTTTGGCTGAAGTCTTCAAAGTTGGAAATACTACTGGGGTACCTCACAGGAACTGTAGTAGTACCAGACTACCTGGTTGAGCTGCCCCTCTGAAAACAGGCACACTTTGTCTTGCGTTTCTTTCCTTCTATGCAAAGCTTAGATCCTTAGCAGGTGTAAACTGGCACCTTTCAGGTAGGGTCAGTGAAACTAGGTTAGTTTACAACTGCAGGCCTATCCAACAACATGCTCCCTACTGTAAATTTTTCAGTTCTGTGGGGGCAGTTAATTACTTTTAACAGAAACATAAGCTTAACAGTAAAGAGCAAACAATTTGGTTGTTTATTTGCTGAACTGAAGGCTTTAGGCAGTAACTTAAAAATGAAGTACTGCAGCAACACTTTCATTTCTTACTTTGCTTGTGTGGAGCAGTTACCCACATATTTTTTCCTGATATAAACATTAATGAAAATGTCTGACTTCAGTAATGAATCAGTTCTTACCAGTGGGTCTAAAAAGCTTTTTCATCATTACTATTATAATGCTGCAAATTATGGGTTGCTCAAAGTTGTTGTGACTTGTATGTGTCCCAGTAGTCTGTGTTCTGCAACATAATTATGAAGGCACCAGAAAACTACATGACTAGAAGTTTCAGAGGTCATTCCCAAGCTTCGTGTCTCGCTGCTGGTTAGGTTGTGTCTACGTCCTCCTAGTTCTTCCTGGGAAAGGCCAAACAATAGCACCAGCATACTCCTTATCACTTGTCTTTGCTGTAATATCCTTGTTTTCATGCACACACATTGATCCTCCTTCTTGCTTGCTTTTTCACTGACCACATACACCATCCCTGCAATTTTTACTGGCTGCACAGAGAAACTCATATGGTTCCCATTTTTGCAAAATATCACTTTGCTTTAAAGCATTTTGCAAATGAGTAAATGGGCGAAAGAATGATGTCAAATCAAAATGCCAACTTGAAGAACTTAAATAATTTATGTCAATGGTACAGCTGGACAGGGTGTTGGTTTAAAAATAAGAAGGTGCTGAGGGAAGGACCAATGAAAATAATTTGCATCATCTGTTCAATAGTTTCTATAATGCTGATAGGGAAGACAAGTTAGTAGACTAGGAGAATTCAGGATACCTGGGTTTAACAGGTCCTTTCACTTTCTTGTGACCCTACTGTGAAGCTGAAATGACATTTCAGTGTGGGAAGGAAACATTTATGGCAGAATAAACAGCGTAAGATGACTATGTTAAAAAGCAGACTGTGATGCCCACACCTAAATAGAGTAAGAGCTATCTTTATGTGACTAGGGACTTTATTACAGAAATAAATTTTCTCCTTCCTTTAATGTTCGGGAAAGTAGCTAGTTCAGTTATTAAAATCATTTATTTACCTGCACAACAGGTATATCGTGCCACAAATAAATAAACATGCTTCAGTTGCCTTGAAAATACACACCATCATGACCTCCTGGGAAGCGCTTGTTAGAGTCATGAAGACTCAGATTTAAATTGATTTTAGTTTTAAACCGTGACCACAGGTTTTCTTAAGGAGAGCCTTCTTCTTACAGGCAGATCCCTCTCTGTCTTTAGGAAAGAACAAAACCCCATGACTTCAGTGCTGCAATTTTTTGCCTGTTTTGACACCTAGTGATTTGCAATCAGATTTCTAAAAATATTTTGCCCCAGGTAGCCATCCTTAGCCCAACGCACTGGGCAGGAAGACTTTTGTAATAAGACTTCTTCACTCGATCACTGGTATAGTAGGATTTTGCTGCTTGATGAGTCAATGTCCAGACACAGTGGCAGATTCAGCCTAAGAGGCACAAAAAAAAGTATTCTTCAGGTAGCAGGAGAAGGAAGAGGAGATACAAATCCTCCTTGGATGTTCACTGCAGGGCATTCCAAATCTCTGGCTTTGGTTTCAACATCTATGATTCTATGATTACAAGTGTTTACTGTGCTTAATGTCTGAGTGGAGGCATTGCTGCCTGCAAGTCCCCCAGATGGGCAGAGCTGTCCTCTGCAGGTGCAGAATAGCTCTAAAGAAATCCAATAACACCATTTGCTGGGTAAGGTGAGCAATAGTAGCAAAATCTTGCCTTAGGCAAGAGGTTCTTCAGAGACAAGTTCTGATTTCATTGCACCAGCATAAACCAGATGCTCTGCTGACATCAGTGGAACCAGTCCCTCCTCTTACTGAGAGACTGGAATTCAATCCAAACTGTTCCTGATTTGCTGATGGTGAAGTAATTGCACCACTGCATGTGGGGAGGCTGTTGTGAGCTCCATCTCCAAGACAGCCAGCAAGGCTAGCTGCTGAAGAAGGTTTTTCCAGCACACTAGGTGCAGGTTTCCTAGCATCCTTTCCAAATAGATAACATAAGGATTACAGCTGTCTCCTAGCTTCCTCTGAAGTCACAGGCATCTTTTACACTTCATTTGGAGAGAAAAGAGGATGAACTATGTATTTGTCTCACACTTGCATTAAGGCAGCTCTCAAGATTTAGTTCTTGCTTGGTTGCATAAAGCTACAAGCATAAATGTAACTTTCTACATATGTGTGTGTGTGCACATGTTGCACATTAGTGCCAGGAGATGCAAAACAAGGTATATTGCACACAGGCTGCTATAGATGAAAGCAGAAGATAGAAGCTGTGGACTTCCACGTAGAAAGTAGATGGCAGATACACATTACCAATGTCTAGTTTTGATCTAAGCAGCAGAATTAAGATTTAAATTTCAAACCCTCAGACTTTTACTGCAATTGGGTTTGTTAAAATTTAAATGTGGGGACTGAAGAGTGTCCCCGTGTCCCTCAAAAGTACTTTGTTTCGACCTGCCTCCATGCGGTACAATACCTGTGCAAAAGCAGCAGAAAATAAAGTCAAAGGCATCCAAAAAGCTGTAGAAACACACCTTTAAGTGAACCCTTCTTATCCTTCTATGTTCTGAAGAAATTACTCAATGGCCTCAAAGGTATGTCAGTGTAGTGCATGACAAACATACCTGTGGACAACATAATTACATTTGATGGTAGTTAAATCAATGAGCATTCTCTAAAGAATGCAAAGGATTAATGGCAACACTGAGTGCTTCCAAAAAGACAAGCACACATCAGGGGAGCTTTCATCACTGCACAGATTAAAGAAATCAAATTTCATTGCTTCTTGTTAATTGTTTTTCCATAACAAACAATGTCGTATTCAGGAGGTGGGTCAGGAAGGCTTTTGCAGTCCATTTTCTGCATTTGCGTATACTCCCTGAGTCTGAGGAAATCAAAGCAGCTCTTAAAATGAATTACCACTTACTGATATTTCATAAAATTAAATGAAAGCAGATTAACTAATGGAAGGGAAGCTACTTAAAGATTTACTGCGACTGATATGAATGTGGAAACTAAACTGTGACAACCAAACCCCACACCTCCTTGCTTCATGTATTTTGTTAGCCAGGAAATATCCTTAGCTGCTGCAAACCAAAAATAGCTCTTTCAGCTTCACTGAAGCCTCCACTGCTTTTTCACGCTAGCTACCTGGTAGTCTCTTCAAAACTCAGATGATGCGTTAGGTATAGATGGGTGAGAACTGAACAAGCCAGCTGCAAGCCCACAATGTGAAATACTGGAATACATGGACAGTGAATGTGCTTGGTCAGCTTTCCTTGCATAAAGACAAATATTTTTGGAAACAGCCCCAGAATCAACAAGGGAGTCACTTAGGCTGTCTTCTTACAACTCGCTACATTAGTTCAGTAGTGAAGAAGAAAGTTCTTCTCTCCCTGTTCTCCACCTCATAAGCACACATGTCCTCCATCCCCGTCCAACATAACTGTGGCTGTAACGGGTCTACACACTCCCTTTACTCTTAGCTGAATGTCTGGTACCCAGTTACAATACCAACATGCTTAACACACTGCATAACTGCTCTTTGCTTGGATGCCCTGAACCTGAGGAGATAACTCTGGTAGACCTTCATGTGGGACGCAACCCGCATCTCACAGGCTCTCTGAGTTGTGTGGTCTTTCTTTTCTGAGTCAGTTAGATCCCTAAAGGCAGCTGATACACCCAAATTCATCTAGGGAGCTGCTGCCTGG
Source organism: Ibidorhyncha struthersii (assembly GCA_013398815.1). NCBI lineage: Eukaryota > Metazoa > Chordata > Aves > Charadriiformes > Charadriidae > Ibidorhyncha > Ibidorhyncha struthersii. The sequence goes on from VZSZ01010147.1 coordinate 40,139, forward strand.
AGTTAACCAGGTGCTTTTATTAACACAGTACCTGTCAAAGGCAGAGAAGCCCTTGCAGACACCCATTTCTGTTATCTATGTTGAGAGGTACAGACTGTAGGTTTAAAAGAATATCTTCCCTCTTTTTGCTGGCTGCCTTGTAGCCCCAGTCAGTGTCCTGGTTTTCAGGGGGTAGGTTTGCTTTTTGGATTTGTTTCGAATGTGTTTTTACTTGCTCCAATGTATTTGTTTTATCCCAGCTCAGGAACGGGGACATTCTGAACATAGTCTTGTTTGCTCTTCTGCTCCCTGAGGACTCTGGAGAGGCTGACTCAAAACCAAGTGAGATAATGTTTCATCTTTTTTCTGGGCTCTCTTTTGGGTTTGGTTTTGTTTTGCTCAAAAATGATTGCTCTGGAAAAGAGACAGGTTGAAAACAGCATCAAGTGAAGCCTTCTATTTATAGAATTGGTACAGTATGATGATAAAACCTTCTCTTCCTGACCCCCTTTTGGGATCTAGAGACTGACGATGACTGGAGCACCTTATATCTCCGGGTCTATCTGATGTGTGGGCACCGTGGCAAGTTTTTAAATGGGAGAACTACATTTCAAGACTTTAGTGGGAGCTACAAAATGGCAAAATCATGGAATGGTTTAGGTTGGAAGGGACTTTAAAGATCATCAAGTTCCAGCCCCCCTACCATAGGCAGGGACACCTCCCACTAGACTAGGTTGCACAAAGCCCCATCCAGCCTGGCCTTGAACACCTCCAGGGATGGGGCCTCAACAACTTCTCTGGGCAACCTGTTCCGCTGCCTTACCACCCTCAGAGTGAAAAATTTCTTCCTAATATTTAAACTAAACCTACCCTCCTGCAGTTTAAAGCCATTCCCCCTCATCCTATCATTACATGCCCTAATAAAAAGTCCTTTCCCAGCTCTCCTGTAGGCCCCCTTTAGGTACTGGAAGGCTGCTAGGTCTCCCCGGAGCCTTCTCTTCTCCAGGCTGAATAACCTCAACTCTCTCAGCCTGTCCTTATAGGAGAGGGGCTCCACCCCTCTGATCATCTTAGTGGCCCTCCTCTGGGCTCAGTCCAACAGGTCCACGTCCTTCTTATGTTGAGGGCTCCAGAGCTGGATGCAATACTCCAGGTGGGGTCTCACCAGAGTAGAGTAAAGGGGCAGAATCACCTCCCTTGACCTACTGGCCACACTTCTTCTGATGCAGCCCAGGATATGGTTGGCCTTCTGGGCTGCATTGCATATTGCTGGCTCATGTTGAGCTTCTTGTGAATCAGCACACCCAGGTCCTTCTCCTCAGGGCTACTCTCTGTGCAAAATATGTGTAAAGAAGACTGGTCTTGACTTCCTTACACCAGCTGAGCCAGACTTGTGGCTGGTGCATATTGGTCTGCCTCCACTGGACAAACAGTGAAGAAACAGCAGAACAGGATTGCCATCTCTCAGGAACTCCATGGGAAGATTTTTTCTAAAGCTGGAAACCACATAGTAGTGACATGTAAAGCTAAGGTCTTAAGGTTTTCAGCCTCCCCTGGGAAAAATACATTGTAATTAGTGCCTAGCCTTTTTTTCATGTTCTGATGCTGGAGACGGAGATTGAAGCTTTCACATCTCTCCACCTTTCTCAACGTTAACCTAATGCTACCTGAAGAAAGAGATGAGGAAAGCATTAAGAGGCAGCATTTTCCCTTGCTGTAACGATTGTCCTGAAAAAGTCCCAGTCACAGAAGCATCCTCTCACTCACAAAACTTAGGAAAAGGGAGAAGGGGCAGAAAGTCTGATGGTTTGAGTGGAGAAGGACCAAACTGCAGACAGGGGTGGGGATGCAGGATATAAGGTAGACACAACTAGGGGGAAGCTGGGCACGTGAGACTGAGGAGGTGCGCACTGCCATATAAGCAACAAGATCATGCAAGAAATGGTAATTTATCTAAATTTCCCATGAAGGAAAAAGGCATGCAGAATCACAGAATCACAGAATAGTCAGGGTTGGAAGGGACCTCTGGAGATCATGCGTAATGTTTGAGAGTGACAAGGGCTCTTGCAATATCTGGGTGTCAAAAACAATATTTTAAATTTGTTGTTTGAGTGATCAAAACTCACTGCAATGTGTACACATGCCGGGCTCTCTTGGATGCACAGGAATGTAGTGGTGCTAGGAGGCAGGAATGTAAAAATCTAAAAAGAGACAGGAAATAATGCCTGTCATCTAAAAGGCTCAGGCTCTGACTCTTAGATATTTTTTTGCTCTCTCCAGGGAATGTAACTAGTGTTTCCAGGCCCCTGAAATGAGAAGCACTGCAGATCCATCCCAGTGAGAAAACGTCTCCACTTCCCAAGGGACCTGCCCAGTTTTCCCTTCAGTGACAGTGACATCATCAGGCTCCAGCACTGTTTCACCAGACTGCAAAGCAAATGCCTTCTGGAAAACTGAAGCTTGGGAAATAGGAGGAAACAATAAATGCAGACATTAAGAACCAGGACAAGTTTGAGGAAACAGTTGTCCAGAAAAGTCATTGAATCCAGGGGAAACCAAACATGCATGTACAGCCCTTTTCTGGAAAGACGGGTTGAAACCAAAAAAACACAGAAAACTGACTTTATGATCATCCAAAGGAGTGGGGAATGGTGGAGGTGTACTGGGTTGGATACTTTTACCCAATACAAATGTCTAGCTTTTAAAGAGATTTTTTTTTTTCCACAACAAGCACAGATCATATTGCATCCTGTCAGGCTCTTAATCCTCTGCATTTCACTCTTTAATTTTAAGATTTTTGGGAAACTACCTTGTTTAACCTCTAGATTGGTCAAAAAAGAAAGCAAGCCATACAATCATCACATCATTAGAGCTTGTCCCATGGCTGACTGCACAAAGCTGTCCTCACTGGGGGGATAACAGCGTAACAGCTCTTAGTTGCAACTAACAATTTGAAAAA
>VZSZ01010147.1:44485-58446 GCA_013398815.1 Ibidorhyncha struthersii
TTGCATCAAATTGAAATGAAAGTCCTCCCCTCTCCATTTCTCCTGCACTGTAAAAAATGATGAGACTAATTTGAAATGCATCTTGTTTATGAAGATACTAAACCCAAAGTATGCCTGACTGTGAAAAAAACTCAGTGGTAGACACAGAACTAAAAATTAAATTTTATGCATCTGAGGTCCAAGCCAAGGGACTGGACAAGTTTCAATAGCACCTCATCAACTAAATTTTAAAGTAGTGTAACAAATATGAAACATTACAGACAAGTTACTCTTATTACCCCCTTCAATTTTTCTATGAAAACAGTAAAACAACCTAATAAGAAAGCTTGGAATGGCTTGGTTTTGAAGGGGAAAAGCAGTGTGATCATTCTACTAAGGCTTACATCCACTTTTTCTGCACTCTACAGAGACACAGTCAGATATCTGGACCAAACTCTCTTTACTTTGTCAAAGCACATGAAAAAAAATATCCTGTAACATATAGGTTAGCCACCTTCCAGGGGAAAAAACAGGCATTTGCTCTTCTGTGTAAGATTGTTAAAGTATGTGTTACCTAATCAGTCCCCAGCGCTGTAGGGACTTCATATGTTGTTGGTGTTAGGCCCTTTCCAGCTGAGGAGCACAAAATAGTTTTATTTCCTCGGGACCAAGGTGCTTTTGCATAGTCAAAGCAAAGGAGAGGTATGTTTGTGTGAGGGGCACTGCACAGTGATAGACAGGAGGGCAAGACAGATGGTCAAAAAGTCATCTCAACTAATTTGAAAGACCTGTGGAAAATAATAGCACTTGATGAATGCTAAAGAGTGCAGGTGTTTCATTTGTTTTTTCTTACTTTCTGGCTGATTTCTTTTCGTGCCAATTTCAATTCTTGCAGTGATAGCCATGATTACTGGCCTGGATAATCTCTGTGGACCAATGCATAGTGTTGTAGAGGCATTGTGAAAGGGAAATTATGTTATACCAACAGTAACAGAGCTGACTACACCTGGGTAAAATACTTGTTTTTCTTAAAGCTAAGGAATTATTTTTTTCTATTTCATTATGAACTTTGAATTTCTCAAATAACTGGATTTGCACTGCTCTACATTTATTCTGTCTCAACTATAAAAGACATTGATTGGCACTGATCTTTAAAAAAATTTTTTTTACACACGCATAGCTTTCATTTATAATCCAAACATTTAATTTTTTTTTTACTATTAATTCTATATGTATTTCGGTGTCAGCTACAAAGAAAAAAGCTCAAGTTTAAAAATAGAAAGAAGCCAAATGCCCGATTTTAGATGTTTTTGATGCTATTTTAGACACAGCATCCAGACATTATTAGACACAGCATCCAGACATTATCATGAACTGTTTTGATGTCACCCAGTGTGCTGTTTCTGGCAATAAAAGTTTTGCTTGAAAACTTAAGTCCTGCTCAACTTTGAGCGTTTGCTACAGTGTTTTATTCTCTTCTTGTAAGCCCTTCACAAATTGTCCTGTGTTTCTGCCAGTGTATTTATCACATTTAAGTTTTCTTTCTGAAGTGTAAAACATGAGGAACTTGTGTTGTGACAAGCCGGAGCCAACTCTGTGAGTTGGGGCTTGAAAGCAAAGTGGTGGCAAGGAGACAGAGCCTTCACCATTGCAAACTGTGACTTTGTGTGCACACACGTGAGCATATCCATGCTGTAGTGGTCACTTCTAGCCCTACACAGTTGATAGCTGAGTATTTATCATGCCTCAGAGGGAGCTGGTTTTCTTAGAAGCAATAACCTTTTGCCTGCCGTAAAAGATGCCCCATTGCACTGTCTAAATTTATGCAGCCGAAACTGAGATTTTCCCCTTCCCTGCTACTCACCTCAGCATATTTTGGCCCAAGTCCTTACACCTAGAAAGCTCCCATTGAACAGGGCAGGCATGGCAGCATCAAAGGAGGTAAATTGCCAACTGGAATTGCATTGCTTTGAGACAGTCAGACGAGCAGTCCCTGAGAAACTGTAATGTTTCACACTAATGGGCCATTCCCAAAATATGGATGATATCGGGAAGTATCAGGAAGCTGAAGAGGCAGTGTTTCCTTCTAGGGCATATTCTCAAAAGCAATCAGAAATTGCTTAATTCTGCTCCAGCTGATACTTTTTTGGAATGTATTAACTGCTCTAAGAATAGAACAAAATCAGAAGTGAATGCTTCTGAAAAATCTCATACACTGTTTTCTTTAATAAGATGTAAATTCTACATCACTGGAGAAGGAGCAAACGAGATAGGAAATGTTAAAGCAACGGATGCGTTCATTCTTCTCAGAACATACGTATTCTCAAGCCTGAAAAAGGAACAATGTGCACCACTATCTACAGTGTAATAATAGCCATTATTTTTTATAATAAACCCATCCTCATAAAATAAGCATATTGGACCACTTAGCTGATATTACAAAGCGAAGATCTTAACTGTTTAGCAGTGGTTACTCCTCTACTACATGGTTATTTGTTCTGTATAATTGTAGATGTCTTACTGAAAAGAAGACAAATCCTGTGAGTGTTTTTTTAATTTGTTTGTGCAATGCATGATTTTCATCATGATATCTTCTGCAAAGGCTGGGGTAAGAAAATTGTCTCTTGAGCTTATTTTTTTTTATTTTATTTTAAGCTATGGAAATATGTTCTCAATAAAATCCATTAACTAAAAGGATAAAAAACCCCAAGAACCTATTGTGCAAGTATGTTAAAAACAGGTCAGTTCTGAGCAAACACATGCTTATTTTAAGCTGAGCCCAGTTTGGCTGGGAGCTGCAAATGCTGTGTGTTGGATGTGTTTTGCGTAATGTGGACATAAAATCAGATGGAACACAGAAGTGGCAATTAAGCTTGAGATTCTTCTCAGTTTTAATTTATATACTTGTGGTCTGCAGTCTACCATTCATATCAATGGACGTAGTCAACATGACCATATTGGCTTGTTAGTGCTTTTAGTTAATATTTGACTGGAAGTATGAGGGTTGTTCAGTGAGCATCCTGCTGGGTGACACTGGTTTGTGGTGCCGAAAGTTTTAGGACTGCTGGTTTAAATCCATATCTTTTGACTGTTTATTCATAATGCAGTTAACACATGTTTGTGATGCCAAAGACTAATCAGAGTCTTGGCATCCAGGCTGGAGAGGAAAACAGTTGTTAGTGTTGCTAAGTTTGGCTCCCAGCAGTCAAAAGGAAGATGAAGATGTGAAGATGGTGAAGGCAAATACAATTAACAACAGTACAACGTAGGGGAGAGGAGGAATTTGGGGTTGGGAGGTGGTCTGTGTTCACTCTTTCATACAATCATTAACCTCAGCCTCAGGCCAGAAATTTTCCAGTGGTAATTTTACAAACTTGTACTTCAAGATCAAAACAGTAAAAAAATCACAGAAACGCCAGAATTTTTAGGGGAAGAACACATGCTCTACTCATAGTTGTAGACCAAAGATGGAGCAAAGAGTTGTGGGACTTAGACACAGCCTATTCCAGAGATAGCTGGGGCTGATAAAATCAGGCATTTAAATCAGCAGCTATGGACCTAGCCCAAACTCTTTTATCATGGTGGTTCACTGCACAATGCCATGGAAAGGAAGGTTATGTGTGATTATATGCACAAGGACAGGTATCAGTTTTACTGCTACCAAAAAACTTTCTGGTTAAATACAGGAACAAACTATAGTTTCTCCAGTATTGGAAATCCTAACGATCAGGATAAGAAAACTACTGTGTGCTTAGCTATAGCTAATCCTGCCTCTGGGCATCACAAGTAAAGAGGTCACCAGTGATGTTAGAGCTGGACTCTTCACAGTTGTTCCCTATATACTCAGCTTTTGTTAGCTCTGTATCAAGCTTTCTTTGTGGAAGACCTCTCAGGGAAAAAACAAAAACAAAAACAAAAACCAGCAAAACAGGGAAAGGAAGTGAAAACTTTTCCTTCAGTCTTTGTTATTGTGGGGAGGAAAAAAAACCAAGGTGAATTTATTTAAAAAAAATTAAAAAGAAGAAAAAAAAAGAGTTTTGGACAAAAATAAATCTCTTTATTAAAAACAAATCCTCTGCAAGAACTGTGCTTTAAATCACCTGGACCATCTTTGTTTTCCTGATATAATTACATGACTTTTTAATTTCCAGTTAACTCTGAGAGTGGAAACATCTTGGCGGAGTGAAGTCAGATGGACTGCCACAGGACATTCCTCATCATTCCTATGAAAAAGACCTCTCCGTTTCTGTCACACACTGTTTGAATTGGCAGCTGGCTATACCCACATAAACCAATCCGCAGGGGTATTCTAACATGTGCATGACACTGTTCATAGTGCATGAGATAAAATCCCCAGCGTGAAAGACTTTGCCAGAAATAGGATGATAAAAACCATCTGTTTTCGCAAGTGTTACTTCACTAAGCGTACTTACCAAAGCTTCAAATATTCCCTCTTTGATGGAGGTTTATTGAAGGAGAAGCAATGAGGGATTTTATGTCTTGGTGGGAGATATATGTAAACTAATACATGTAATAATGTATACAAGCACCTGGTGGGAGGGTGTAACGAAGACAGAGCCAGTTCCTTCCCAGTGGTGCCCAGTGAAGGACAAGAGGCAATGGGCACAAACCAAAATACAGAAAATTACACTTAAATACAAAAAAAAACTGACCGCCCAGTTGGACACGGGAACAGGTTGCCCAGAGAGGTTGTGGAGACTCCCATCTGTGGAGATATTCAAAACCAGACTGAACATGGCCCTGAGCAGCCTGCTGTAATGACCCTGCTTGGGCAGACGGATTGGACTAGACGATCTCCAGAGGTCCCTTCCAGTCTCATCCATGTGCCGGCTCTCTGAAATATGTGGGATCCCAGGATCACGTTTTAAGAAGCAGTGAATGTTCTGCACCTGTCTCTGAAAACAACAGAAATTTTTCTGTTCCCAATTCAGTTTTAAATCTGGTTCTGAGGGTCCTGGATGCAAAGTCAACATCTCTGAAACTGAGCTGTAATGTTCAGTTTCTTTTCTGGTTTTAAACTACTTGTCTTTAGATTTCAGGTTATTCCAGACACTTTCAGTGGCAGAATCATGCACTGCCCACCAGATATTTTGTTTGCATTCCTACTCGTTTTTGAAAATGTCAAGACTTAACAGCACAGGCACAATAATCATATCTGTGGAATGCATTGCTATTATTATTTTAGTAGCACACTACTCAACAGTAGTATTCTTCTGTAGTCTTGCTCTCTTTTTTGTCTAAAGCAGGTTATATAGAAACACCATAAAAATACATATATTTGTTAAGTTAGGGAAAAAATCAGATGTCAATATACCATTGTGATTTTATTTGACTAAGTATTTATTATAAGAAAAACAATGAATACCAGTTTACAATGTATTTTAATAATTTGGATATGGATCTAGGTTCTTTTGTGACTTTCACCTGTTTAGAACAGTAAAAGTTTACCAAAAGTGAAGAAATAACACCAGTCAGCATGAGATGAGATCTGACTAAATGAAAGCTTGATTCTGTTACCACATTTCTCCTTTCTGTTTCCACCAAGTTTTATGATTTTGGAAAGGTACAGCTGCAGAGGTACTGGCAGAACACCCAGCTTTGAATTGTTTTAAACCTGTGAATAAGCATCTGAAAAGATGGCTTTTTATCTCAGATGAACCTACACATACTCTTGTGGCTAAGACAACATCTATCTACTGTAAGGAAGTGTTTTGTCAGGCACTGAAGCCTGTTTCAGGAACAGTGAAATAATTTCAACACAAGCAGTTATCTACTAGATTTCATGTGCTAAGAAAGTCCTTCAGATTCACAGCAGTAGATTTTCTTAGCAAGAAAGGGCTAGATTTCTCAAGCTGACCTTGTGTTTTTAAGCTATCAGCTCTCACAAAGTATTTCACATAAGTCAGGCTTTCCAGGGAACACAGCATCCTGCCAGTTTAAAAATGTTTCAGGATAAGCCGACAGACTCACAGACATACTGGTGCCAAGGCAGCCTTGGATCTCTGAATGGCCCAGACAACCCCCGCATGTAACAAAGAGAGCCAACGGACAGATTTCCCACACAAACGGTACAAAGCCGGAAGAAGATACGACTAATCCTATCCTTGCCTTGGCACTGGTGACTTTCAGTGGGAAAAATTGTTTGTTTACAGCTGATTATTCCATTGTTTGCAAAAAAACTTAGCTTTTACGTCTGCTGGAAATCAAGCCACATGTTTGGGGTTTTGTATTATTTCCTGTAGGGTACAGTGTAAGGACAGAGCTAAGAAATCTTCCTTTGCTAGAAGATTCAAGTCAGCTTTATCGCTGAGTGTAAAACAGAAATCAGTACTAATTTGGCTGGACTGAAAGTTTTTTGGATACTAATCTTCAAAACTGCGTAACCTGTTTTACTGCTGGGTAGTGGTTCAGGTTTTCTTCATTTGAGATTTTCCATAAGAAACAACGGAGCTAAGTTTTGGTGCTGGACCATGAATATGCAAGACTGTAATGCAGAGCACATTAAGGAAGTCACTGCTTTTTGGCAAGTCAATGAGTACCTTTGTGTGAATTTTGCAGAGGTGTGCAGTGCAGGAAGACTAGATGTCTGGTCCTTGTGAGCAAGAGAGTTAACTGATGCACTGCTTCTGTTAATTTTGTGCAGAACAGGACTTGCCCAAAACTGAAGATTTAGGAGTCACTGTTGCTGATTTTCCTGTTTCCTCCATAGCAATAGAAAGCAGAACAATTAGAGAAATAAGATATCCAGATACATTGCTAGTGCTACACATGCTGCGCGGTGCGATGGTGATATAAATCACTCTATTGATGCAAATTATTATTATTCCTTATTCTTCAAATAATTTGGTACTTATAAATAACTAGTATTATGTTCGTCAATCTGATTCCCACAATTTCTCCTGCTATGTCCTCTATCTCACAAATCCTGGCTGAAGTGTTCATACAGCTTATTTGCAGCCTTCTCTGGCTAGGACCTCTTGTGTCGCATAAGTGCACAATAGAAGGACTCAATATTGTCCACAAAGTTGTGCTGAGCATGTACACTTTCTTATAAAAGTTAGTAAATAAAATAAAATGCTTGCTTTCCTTAGTTAAAAAAAGGGCGGGGGACACACAAGCGCATAAACTAGATTTAAACAGGCACAATGTGGACTTCCCTGAATGTGTAAAGGACCTCTCTTTTAAGAAATGACAAATCAGAGAGAAGACTGGTTTAATTTCAGTTTTTTATAATGATATTCTTATCATTGTTAAATATGAGACAGCAGTGTGACTATTTGCCTTTCGGTATCATAGCAGACAGCTTGCGTACACTTGGCAGAAATTTTTGCCTGACTTACCTGACACAGGGAAACCTCTAAAGCTTTCCTGGAACCAAAACACTAACCATCCTGCCTCCCTCTCCCCCATTTATCCTCTGCCTCCTTCCTCCCTCTGCACACCTCCCTGTCCACACTTCCCTGCCATCTCCATTTTCTACACTCCAGGTGTGAATCGCATATAGATTCTGTTTTCCAAGTAGGTTTTGATACAAGTTGCACAAGCGTAGTTGACAAAGTAATGGGCATGGTAATTGAATTATGAGACGGATGGTAGATGACGGCCTGAGATTACCACATCCAGTGACATCACCTGTCTGGATTAGGTGGGGCCTTAGACTTGTTTCTTGTTCTTACAAAATACTGTGATTATCTGATTTGTGACACAAGGTAAATAACTGGAGTGCAAACAGTAGTAACTAGCAGGCCTAAAAAAGAAATCGTGCTGAAACAGTCTTCCGAGATACGTTTTCATTTAGTTTTCAGACTGAATACATTGTTTTAACAAAAGGAGTCTTTTTTTCATTGTTATTTTTCCTCTCTTATAAGAAAAAACATCAAAATCATGCCCCCACACGAGGAAATTTTATTTCCAGGGGTTTTTTTTGGTTGTTTGTTTTGGAGATCTTTGGCCAAAATGAAGAGCTTAATTAAATAAATAAGTTATTAAAAAATTTTGCCCTTGGTCCAGCTGCCATGCCTTACTTATTACTTGCTTTCCCACATGCCTCCCACTTTCCTGCAGAGCTAGGATCCTTACCTGGGCTTTGCTTTCCAGGTGTGCTGCGGCAAGCACATGGAATGACACCACCACCACTACCCCCCTGACTCCTCCCCAGCAGATCATACCACAGAAGTCCTTACTCCAGCCTGCAGCACAAAGGTGAAAGGGGAGCAGGAGGAGGTTGGGGACAGCTCTCAGGAGACATCACAGCCACATTCCCAGCCAAAGTATTTGTGTGTTGGCCAAAACAGTCGTGCGCTGGGCTCCTCTGCAGCAAGTCAGAGATTTTCTAGGCAAAGAATCAGTGGCCCAGATCCAGCCCTGCAGTTAACTTTGTGCTTCACTTTATGCACAACAGCATGTCTGTAAACTTAAGAGCTTGAAATTAATTATGTGCAAAACTGTTTGTGTTTGGGAGGATTTAGATTGTCGTGATGGGAAAAATTAATTGTAGATAGCAGAAGCCTTAGAAACTTCCAGATCCACCCATATGATAACAAATCACAAATATTAGCTATGAATTTTCAATGTCATTACAGCAATAAGAGAAGACATTGTTCAGGTTGTGGTCACTTGATAAAACGTGCCAGAGCTTTCAATAATGCTAAGTGTCTGTCCAGAGACTATCATTATGGTAAACAGTACAAAACTGGACAGCTACAATGCTTCATTCCTTTCCTATGTCACAGCCACTTAATCCTTGCCAATGAATGTGTTTTCTTTTTTCATAATCTTATATTGCTTAGCCTCGAACTGGAAGCCTCTTCTCCACATATTTCAGCACGCAGAATTTATATCATCAGATAATTCCACAAGCTGGCCAAGTTTGATGTGTTTCAGGTATTGCAAAGCCTAATGGGCCCTTGGGGAGAGAGAACAGCTTGCCAAGTGGCATAGGGAGTCAAGAGAGGGAGGGAGGGAAAAGCTCCTAAAAGGAGGGAGTAGCTTTGGCAGACCTGTTAAAGAACCCATTGTCACTACACCTATCTCCACACTTCCTGTTCCTGGCCAGGTTAAGAAACAAGAAGTACAAGAGCAAAGCACTTCCTCCCACCTTTGTTTCCTGTGTTTTGGGATAGAAACAGCATTCTGAATAAATGGTGCCTCTTGAGTGAGGAAGGTTCCTGGTCTACTCAGTTTAAAGGAGAGGACCTGAGGTTAGTTCCCACTCAAAAGCAGATTACTAAATTTTTTCAGTTCCTCTTTAACTCCAAAATGAGCTGAGATTTTCATGAGCGAGGCAGCACTGACTAATAATGACATGAAAAAGACCACCTTAAAGCACTTGCACATTTTCATAGAAAGTGTCAGGACTTGGTTTGCTGCCACACGCAGCCTTGACCTGTTCTCCGTTTCCCGCTGCTAAACCAAAGGTGCAGCTGTTCTTCACAACTTTAAAAGAATCCCCAGGGTTCCTTCTACGTTAATACGTTTTCATGACTTCTACTTGACTTTGTAAAGGGAAGGAAAATGGCTAGTCATCCAATCCACTGAGGAAATACCATTTGAATCATCCCCACATGATCAGTTACATGTCACCAGTGACAAATACTATACAAATAAGGTGCAAGATCCAAACTCTAGTCATAGGTTGAAAGTATCCAACCAAATATTGAACTGAAACTGGGGCAGTATAAAGAGATTGGCAGCTGCTTTCTTGGTAGGACTTTGGCAGAGAATATGGTGGGGTGGTGGTGGTGGAAAAGCCTTTTTGTTATTTGATTTCAATTCAGTGTCTTTACTGCCTATAATTAATCATTAATAACTTAGCTACTTATACGGAATATTGTTCTGTCTGGTTTAGTAACTACTGCAATAGAGGATAAGGTTTTGGAAGACAGACTATTCAAGGGACTAGTACTCTTTAAACTATGGGATTCAACCTGAAAAAGGAGCTGTCCATAGAGCACAGAACAGGTGCAATTATCTTCTTTCTCAGTTGATATATAAAAGAAAATATATTCCTCTATATTCTTTTTCACTGAAAGAGATGAAAAATCAGCAGGGCACAGAAAACAACTAGATTACCTAAAATGAATTTATCTGTCAATGCATTGGTGATTTGAACAAGGGTTAACTTTCTAATGATTACTTTTTGTAAGGAATAATCCCACGTATTTTAGTTCCAAGGTTCTTTGTGGTGTAAAGTCTGTTTAATCTCACACTTCTGTTATCTAGACAAAACTTAACAGAACTGGAGACAAAGGTAAGAAAAGCTTAAGAAAAGAACAGGGAAGGAAGGACATATTTATAAAGTATGTGTATGAAACATATTTATACGTATATATATAAAACTATATAAAAGATACAAAACCCGCTTCACACTCAGAGTGTGTGTGTCACTCTCCTTTATATTCTGTGCACTTGCATTTAATATATAGGTTATTCACTGAGTAAATCAAAACATAATGTTACCCACTGAAAAGCAAAAATAAAGCTGGTACTATTTTTAGTAATTTAAAACCATGGATGCAATTTTGGTGTATGCATAAAAGCGAAAAAAAACTTTTTCACTAATTGCCTGCCCAAATAAGCTTCTCTGACTCTTGGCACATGTTAGATCAGAGCCATACTCCTGAAGCTAAGGGTAGGGATTCCCAAAGTAATTTTGTGTCTTCCTTCACAGGGCCTTGCACCTTCAGCCTCACTTAACCGAGATAAAAAAACTCTCCCAAAGAGGAATCTGGTTCTGCCACGGCTGGATCCTGACAGTTGACTGCCAGGCCCAGCCTCTGCCAGACCAGACCCCTGCTTCTCTTTGCAGCTTCAGACATTCAAGGCTCACAAAGCACCACCAGCAGAAGTGAGCAAGTCCATAAATGCACCAGGGAAATCTGACCTTCTCTTTCGCCTTTGCAAAATCCTGGGGGAGAACATAGTTCTTCTCCTTATGCATTACTTGTAAAAACTCAGAAAACATTTCCAACACGTCTCTTTTTTTTCTGGCAGGATTATTTTACAAGATAAAATGCAAGCATTTTCCCTTCATTGTGATCAGCCAGTCGTGGCTGATGGCATTGTCTCTCTCTGTAAGGTGCAAACCTGATTGGCCTGGGTCAGGAAAGCACATCTCAAAATGTAAGGGGCAGATTTTTCAAGTGTCCAGCAATTTGTGCAGGTATCAATGAAACCACAATATGGGGCATAATTATTACTATTCTTTTCAGTATTATTTTCATGCAATCTGAATGTGCTTTGCATTTTTATGTCACCAATATTTTAGCAAGTAACAATAGTAGTTAGCAGAGATCTTTGCGAAGCCGCAATTTCTATTCAATAGAAAATCCACCGTTGTGAGATAAAATAGGATATTGATCATGCTAAAAAAAAATACTTCCTGACTTTTGTTTTTAGGAAGATGCTAATTTCAAAAAAAAAGTTGCAAATTTGAATGTTCACAACAATCCTTCTAAAAATATAATTATAAAATGACAAAATACCTTCTGGGTATGAAATAGAATTTCTAAGACTCAGTGAAGTATCTCTAGAAATCAACATTAGCCATGAAAAAGAGATTAATTGATGTGAAAACCAGTATGTCATCAGGATCTTTTTTAAAGTATTATTAGACTTCATGCAGGCTTACGTGTGACATTGCAAAAACTTCCATGCGTGCTTGCAATTGTAAAGCTGATCTGCATGAGCGTATATGGAAAGTGAACACCCAAGGCATGCAAACAATGCCAAAGCAGATTTGTTGCGAAGAAACTAGATAAGAAATATTGCCTTATTAAATTTCTCGATCAGGAAAATTAAGAGACGTTTTGGTAATTTCTGTCAATTTTATATATATTCATGGCTGAAAATCAAAAGACTGGTATAAAGGAGTGAATTACTATGTCTTGACAGTCATATTTTAGCAGTCAGAGTTACTCTTGGTTTCTTTCTCAAGGTCTTTCAGGTATTCAAGCAGAGCAACTAAGATACCTGGAAAACTCAACTCAGGGAAATTACACTGCACTTTAATCAGGTCATCACTATAAAGAATTGAATCTGACAGATTGTGATCATGAAGGACCAAAGTCCTTCTTTTCCATTAAATGCAACTGAACTCCCCCCTGCAGAAGTTGTCGGGGAGAAATAAGTCTGCAGTTCATTGCACTGCTGGCTGTGCGGTGTCCCAGCCCCGTCCCACAGTGTGGCTCATCCTTCCCTGAACTGGCACCAGCACCAGCGTGAACACGCTGCGCTGGGCTCGGCAGCGGGGGCATGACAGGAGAGGGCTGTGCCGGCAGGGGGACTGACTGTTTATCTGTCAAAGGCATTTCCATTTCATAATCCTTGAGTCACGCAGAGAGGAGGACTTCCCTGAAAAGCCTGCCACTGCCAGCACAGCTGCAATGCGAACTGGTCCTGACTGATACAATCAAAGGGAATTGAAAGAAAACTGAACCTGACAACTCAAGCATGTGCCTGGCTACCCTAGCAATGCAACATCCAGTCAGAGGTGATTAATATTATACTGGCTGGCAATCCTTTTTTTTTTTTTTTTAATTTGAATGAAAATTGAACAAACCTAAGACTGAGAAACCAGTGGCCTTTTCAAGCAAATTGTTACCACACTTCGTTCTTCTCTTTTGAAAGTCCATATGGACAGATAAACTGAGAATAGAACAACCACATCTGAGTTAAAGCCCAACATACAAATTATTAACCCTGCTATCATCTCATTTCCCTTGGACTAGTTTTAGGCCAGGAGCCAGACAAATTGAAAACTCTGTTTTAGTTAAAGACTGAACCTGGTGAGAGAAGAAACCAACTGCAAAGCACTGTGTGTCTGAAATAGTAAATATAAGGGTATATACGAATTTTCACTCTGTAAGTTCTTGGGCACTGTTAGTGTTTAGATTTTGCTGCGGCTTGAGGTCTGGAATAAAATCAAGTTCTCATACTATTGCACACAGAGAATGCAGAGATTGAAGATCATGAAGAGATTCTGAAGAACAAGTGAATTCAATAAAGAATGACCAGGAAGGGGAAAAAATTATTTTCCTCAAGGACCCATTGCCGCTGTTGGGAGAGCAAGCCGTGTAACATGCGTCCGAGCACTGTGGGCAGGTCCTGAGCAGCAGAAATCTTCTGGACAGCAGCTTAAAAGCTTTTGTCTTTCTGTGGCCTTCTTTTTCATGCAGACAAGAAATTCAGAAAGGCCAAGCACAAGCCATTGGCTGGAGGTTTCCTGTATACTGCCTGTAGCTTTGGAGAGCGGAGAGACCAAGCTCGTTACAAAGGCTGGGGTTAAGGAGCCCAAAAGAAAGGATGGAAGAGCACTTAGATGGGAAGCTTCAAATGCAGCAGGACTCCCAGTCAAAGGGGTAGTAAATCTCTCAGGATCTCTAGCAATGGTTTCTTTCCAATGTAAACACACCTCTTCATGAGGAGCAAGGATGAATGTTAAGTATACAGGAGAAAAAGGTAGAAAATTCTGTGAGGAAACTGAGATGTTCCAAGAAATTAAGCAAATGCATTTATTTCACCTGAAAGGAGCTGCATGTCTCCATATCTCTCTGCTTCAGTACAAATTTCTCTTCCACCTGTTCTTAGTGTTAAATCCATGAAGATAACAAAGGCCAGACTTTCAGCTCTTCCATAGCACAGGACCATACACAACAGTAGGACTTCATTAGCTGATAAACTATTTTATCTTCTTGAAACACTTTTGGTTTGGTTTGCAGTAGCAGCCATGTGACTTCTGTCATCACCTTTGAGAGGGAATGAGTCCTCCAGAGGCTACCACATGAAATATCACCCAGAGTTAGGAGCTATGAAATAGAAAACTTCTCATCTCATAAGGATTTCTGCACAGGCCACATCCCAAACAGATTTCTGTAGCACATGGTCTCAAGAATTAGGGACATTTTTTATTAAGTTGTTGTCCTTCTATCTAGATCAATTTTGCAGAAAGAAGGAATGATCTC
>VZSZ01010147.1:58487-79007 GCA_013398815.1 Ibidorhyncha struthersii
TGGAATATCATTTAATTAAAAAAAAGAAAGAGAAGGACAAAAAGAATACTAAAAAGACATAAGGAGGAACAAAGGAAACCAAATCCTCATCCTCTCTTAGGTCCAACTGCCGCAAGAAAAATTAGTTGTTTGCTGTAGCTGATTATAACAGCTTGTGAACATACTGCTTGCTTGTTTTGGGAAAGAGTCTGTGACTACAGACTTCAAAGTGTAGCTATTCTCTTGTCCATTGAGAAGCTGCAGTGGGACAGGCTCCTGACACCAGATACAAGGCTGCAAAGAAGGGGAGGAAAAAAAAAACAGCTAAAGAGGAAGGTAATGGGTTCATATCATCCTCAGATGGATATTTCTCTGGAGACCAGTAGCTGGAAGAACTCTATGCTTTAATTCACTTTCAAATGGTCATGTATTTCATTCAAACACCTCTTTTCGTTTTTGGTTTGTAATTTATTTGTAAATGTGTCCTGATATTTAATATCTGTCGTGTACCATATGAGCTGCTTTGACAGGAATATGTGTAATCACATGATATATTTCTATTTCAAAATGATCTGAGACAGGCTCCCAGAGTCGACTTTGTCGTGAGAGTATTTCTGGATGTGGAATGGAACCTGGTGTTTTGCCGAAACTCCACACAACTGACTCTGAATTTGCCATTGGGGTCGATGCTCCTGTCACTAATGCGGCTCATTGAAAGAATCACAGAAAGCCAAAACAAAAGGTGTGTGAACATAGGAAAAGACACTCATTTAGAAGTGTGAGTGACTGTTAACAAACCTGAGGCCATCTTTCCACAGATCTCTGGACCTGTGGACCAGGATGGAGGTCCACTTTTGCATAGTTGCAAATCATATTATATTCCCTTTGAAAACACGAAAACCCCAGCAAAATACATGCTATTTCCATTTTGGTTAAAATCCCACTGGTCAGCATTTGGGAAACTTTTCTTGTTTGACCTAGCCTAATTCCAGACTTTTATTCATTATACATTTATCACAGCAGAAAAGTCTGAAAAAGTTACCCAATGCAAACATATTTCATTTTTTTTCCATAAAAAATTAAAGGATATTAATCTTTTCTCATAAAATAAATATTTCTGAAGGGTCTTGTTGAGAAACATTACTTTTCCTGAACAGCCCCATCTGTTGTTCATTTTTGTTGTCCTGCCTGGTTGGGATCTCCCCTGACTCATATTAGCAGAGCAGATGTGCACCAGGGCTTGTGAAATTGGTTGCTGCGAATAGAAACACCACTTACCCTCCAGAGCCTGGGCTTGACAGCTAAGGACTGTGGCACAGCTCAAAGAGTGTGGGTTTTGGGGTCTGGCACCAGCAGAGTCCGCACAGACTCAGTGCAAAAACATCATCTGCAGAGATGTCAGGGATTGCCCCTCTCAGAGGAAGGTGTTGGGAAGTGTGCACGTGTGCTGCTCCACTGGGGAGTGACTGACTGCAGCTAACAGCTCATTACTTGCCTCCAATAACGGGCCTGCTTAATTTGCTTAAAGGGCTTTGGAGGCTTCCCTCTCCCAAAGGTGTTGAACATCGGAGAACCGACTTCGGCAATACTAATTAATACCTTCTAAAGTGATACCTTCTGGCTTTCACAAATAGCCCAGGTAGCACTGGAAATACACAGGGTAATTCATCAGCTCTCTGCCCCTCTGAATGTCATGCACCAACCCCTGTGCAAAACTTCCTGCCAGCCCCTGTGAAGTTGCGATTGTTGCTGCACAGGTATTTGCTGGGTAGATTGCATCAGTCAAAATGCTTCATCTATATCTAATTGTTCTTCTTCCTTATCACCAATCAGGAATGCCAATTAGTATAAGGAGTAGAAAATGAAGGGATAAGATCTCTGAGTGAGCAGTTTCCCAGCAATTAATAGCAGGCAAATTGCCATCTGTCAAGCACCTGTTGGTTTCCTGGTAATAAATTAGAGAATATCTGAGATATGTGGCAAAGGAACAGAGAAATAAAAGGGTAAAACAGAGGGAATATGCATGCGGTTCATGTCCGAACATGGAAGAGAGATTTAAGGGGCAAAAGGAAATTAACTTTTCAGGGCTGGAACCTGGGGAGTTCCAGAAAGCTCTGGGTAGGTTGGTCTGATATGTAGGTTTTCTTGTTTTCACGCATTGCATGAATTTAAAATGATTGAGTCCGTGTCAAAGGTTCGGATTACTTGGATTAAGCTCATGCTTATCCATGTACAGGCAAAGCTGGTATCACAGATGGGACCTGTCATATTGCTGCATCACAATGTCCAACAAAAATATTTACTCAGCGAAGGAGGCATTTATGGATGTCTTTCGGCATCTCATCAAGGCCTGCTGCTGTCAAACCAAAATGCCAATGAGCGGCAACAGGACAGCCAAGTGATTCAGAGCAACTGCTATTTATCTGCCCTGCAAAAAAAGCAGTACACCAGTGGTCATTTCATAGAAAATGTGTTGCCTTTGACCCTTGACCTCAGCTTGACAGGTATGGAACCGTGTATCAGAGTTTGCCTTTTTTGCCTTTTCTTGTCACTGAGGGACCACCTGGCCCATGATGGCTTTGGCAAGACTACCTTATGTTTGACAGCTGTGAACTGAGGGATCATACACCAGAGCAAGACAGGAAGGTGAGGGATATGTGGGCTTATCCTTACCATCTTTAAGTAATTTTTTTTTTTTTTTTCTTCAATTTCTTTCTCAGCCACCAGTGACTGGAAGAAACTGTTGGTGACTTCGGTCACCCACATTAACCATTGATCCCATATGTGTCTTCTTGACACTGCTTTTGAGGTGCTTCCTCATTAAGAACTTGTCCGACACTTCCCTAACCCAGCTATGGTTCTCTGTTAAGCAAGCATAAATCGACTTCTGATGATAAGAGTTACTGCCTGACTTTGGCTACACTCAAAATTGACTAGGGATCTTGTGTGGGACATGAAGCAAGAGCATTTCACATTCATACATTTACAGAGAGATAGCAAAATCTTCCTGGCCAGTGACTGATAAGTGTTCTGAGCTAAGGTCTGTAGCTACGGTGACTCTTCAACATAACACTGACTCAACTATCAATCACGTAGGAAGTGCTTGTAAAGGAGGGGCAGGGATCTGTGCCTTTCTTTGAGGACTCATCAATCAACTTTAGCTGCATGGAGGCTTAACCAGAACATGTCAAACAGGTCTTGCTTTACACCCCAAGCCTCTTAAAGAAATATTTACTGCAAAAGGTGATTCACTACATTCTTCTCTAGAAATTGCTGAATAATCATCACAAATAGATTTATCAGCACAGTCAAAAATCAGGCATGAGTACTTGAAACATGGGTATTATCCAAACTGGGCAGGCAAAGCTACTGAGCCCTTGTAATCAACAGGTTAACAGTAGCAGGCATCCCTAACCTTTCCCCCAAATGGGGAAAGCCCATTTGACTTTCTTTAGCCCAGCAGTTTTGCATATCAGGTGTCAAACATCATCAGTCTGCATTAGGGAGGCAGCAGCCTCCAGAGTTGCCTTTGTTTGCTGAGGTACTACAGGCAACAGTAGCTTCTGGTTGTGTGGTAGGCCACAGGTGAAAAAGAGGGGATATGTCTCCATCTCCTCCACCACAATCCTTTGCCAAACTCAGATGACAAAACAGCATCAGCATTTCATCTCTATGAGGAACCATCCATGTGTTTCACACATTTTCCCTCCTACCTTGGGAACCTACTTTACATCCCCGCCCCTCTGCCACAACTGCTTGCTAGCCAATATTTCTTGTCCTAGAGCCTAACCAGGAGGTAAGCAATGAAAAGTGCCCCAAATAGTCCACCCAAAGGTATAGGGAAATGTTTGCTTGAAGGCTGTTGTTATACCTCAGGAAATTTTAGGCTGGTGGATAAAACATGTTTAGTCTCCTGCCTTTCATAGAAACTTGTGTCTTTTCAAAGGTAGCAAATATTTTTTTTTTTTTAATTTTTTTTCTTCTTTTCCCAGAAAAACACTTTCTGATAAAATAAATCCTTTGTGAAGTTGCTTTCCAATTGTAAGCTACACTGATGCCATACCAAATGGGAGGTATGGTCTTGTTTTTCAGCCAGATTTTGTAATAAGTTGTTATTTTCCCTCACTCTGATGCAAGCTACTAATTACTAAATCTATACGCTTGTTTTCCTTTAGATACAGAGCTGCAATATCACACTACAATGAAATTTATTAAGCTTGGGTAGCTGTAAAGAACTGGGAAAAGATAAAAAAGAAATACATATATAGAACAAAGAAGAACTAAAAGCTGAATGACATGGAGATAGAGATATGCAGAGAAGATGAGAAGGAAATTTGTCTCTCCACCTTATGCAAATTTACAAGATTTTGAAACATTTATTTTTCATGTTTCCAAAGGCTAGAATCAAACTCTCAAAAATGTTTGTAAGTTGCAAATTAGCAGAAGTTATTGTGTAGACCCAATACATTTTCCTCATACAACATACAATTTACTAAAATAATGATCTAAATCAACATAATTTCTGTACAAAAATCTTTGCATATCTGTAACAAACTCTCTATGAGTACCCAAGCACATTTCTCATCATGCATTTCATCTAAAAGATAAGAAAATGCTATTGTCTTCATTCTTTGGAAAAGAGAACGTCAATATTGGAAACATTTTCAGCTTGCGTAGCTGAAATAAGATTTTTTGTATTGTATGTGGCCTTATAGAAGTGAGAAACCTCTGGATATTCCCATTAGTTCAGCATCTCTGAAAATTTGATGTTACAGACCCATTACGATCAATTTTACCCTAAGCTAGTCCCATTGAAGGAGGTGATAACATGGTTTGTAAAATTAATCACACGGACTTTAGAGCTTGAGGTCAGCTATCACGCCATTGTGCTCTTCTAGGCAGCAAAAAGTTTGGCTGAGAACTTAGGAGTAAATACCTCTTTCCTCCCTATTAGTCAACTCAGCCTGGTAGTTTTCCAAGCACTTCATCCAATACTTGGACACATTTGTTCACCACATGAGGCGGCTGGGCAGGATTATGTCTACCCTGGTTTTTGAAAAGAAACGTCCAGATTTTAGCAAAGTGCAATATACTAACGTGTGAGTTCCTGTAATAATTTAGAATTTCTTATTTTTGGCTGTACAAAACCATGACGATGTTGAGGAAACAGCCTGTTAGTTACAAATACAAATTTAGCTAGTTACAGCTAGTTACAGTTACCTTTTCAGAGGCCGAACTGCTTGGGAGATAGGTGGCAAAAATACAACAGAAGATACAAACGATGACAATGACACAATAAAATGATTTTTAAGGCATGGGGATTGACTTTGAGGGATGGGATAGCAAAAAGTTACAATGAGCATTGTTTGCTCAAGTGACTGGATTTATTTGTACATGTTGCTATAGAGGTTGTCTTTCCTTATCTTCGTTTGTGAAATGCCACAAATATAAAAACAGTGACTTTTTAATATTGACAAATATTGGGCTAGCATCTTAAGCCTTTTATAAAACTAACGTGCAAAGGCCTTGTGACTTCAAGGGACTGTGAAACAGGCAAAACTGCTAAGTGCGGGACTTTTGCTGCAGGAAATATGGCCAGGGAAGAAAAGGGGCATGGCAAAGCTCCATTGGATTTGAGAAACGGACCTCATGTTCACTTTGAAGTCCTGGGAGATAGGGGGGCGGAAAATCAAGCACTAAAAACTTCCGACACTCAGTTTCACCTGAGACTTGGAATCATCAGTGATAATTTAATCAGAGAGGAATGTTAATTAAGGCTTCAGGCCCTACGTATAGACGCTAATTAATTACATGTGTTGATTAGCATTTTGCTGTATTGAACACGGAACAGCTTGGGTAAATCCTACCCAGAAATGCCACGTGTAAGATAATTCATGTCGGGTGTATGCAAGGCTGCGGACGGGCATTACGGTGGCTGTGATTTAATAAGCTGGTTCTGCTCCCTAGGAACCAGACCCAGATGAGCATGCTTATTCCTGGCACATGTGCTGCACACTAAGAAACAGGGACGCCAGATAAAAAGAAAGTGAGCCCACAGCAGAGGGAAAGGAAGAGTTCATTTCTAACTGTCCATTAGCAAACAATACATGTTGGTTTGCACTCCTTGGCAAGCAGAGTTAAAACTACCCCTGTGGATATTTGTGTGGTTTAAAGACAGAGCTAAAGCCACACGAAGTTCTGATATTCCCCAAGAGAGTGCTCCTGTGCCCTGCCTGCCCCCACCTACATGCTCCCATCATGCCCTGCTGGCCACTGCCACCCAAGTGCCAGTACGGCTGCCAGCAGCAGGTGAGACCATTGTTTCTGTAGGACTTACCTTCTGCCAGCCCAGTGCTTCAAGACAGCTTGCCGCTGGGTGAGACAACACGCCCACATCAGCACAATGCCACATCAGCCCAATGGGCAAAGTGGGCACAAGAAGCAGGTCTGGCCACTTTGGAGGCAGCGAGCTGTTAGATTGGCTTCGTTGTGTTGCCCATCTGCACTCGTACATTTACCCCAACCCACTACTGTGTGTACACTGGTAGATGCATCCCCAGTGGTGAGAGTGGTGAGAGCAGAGATGAACTCCTGGGTACCATCTCTGGATGGAGCAGCTGCCACACTGCAGTTATTTTTTTGAGGGGGGACACTTACTCTTTTTTTACTGGGAGGGTAAGAGATTTTAGGACAATGTCTGTCTTTTTAACACTATCTTGCTGAAGTGTATCATAACCACCAATTACTTGGCTCTTTATAAAATCTTTTGGCTTATTAAGGTGTCTCAGGAATAAATCCTGCCAAGATTCAGACACGCTAGCATTGCTGTTGACTTCCAGGGAATTACCGAAGTGTAGGAACTTGAAAGTGCTCTCAGGAACTGGCAGTGTTTATGACTGAACCAAAGATATCAAAGCTCACTTCTCTAAAAACCTCTACCAAAGCTGTAGAGAAACACAACAAGAGCTTGGTTAAAGTGAACGAAAGTTGGATTATTAATTTCAGAAGACATAAAAGTCACCACAGATCCTTACCTCCAATTTCGAACAAATTACAAGCTTCTGACATTAGAGAGCTCTGGTTGTGTTTCCAATTAATTATGTCAATCCCATGGGTCACTCTCTGTTAACAGTAGTATGTCTGTTGAGGTAACATAACACCATAGAGTGAACACCTCTAGCACTCCCTTTGTGAATTGCAACAATTAATTAAAACAAACTACATTATAAGGGTAGTATTCTTCTGCTTGATTGAAAAAACATTAATGATGTCATAACCATCAGTGATTTCATGACCTTTGCAGTCTTATGACAAAACTGGAGGAGTTCAGCTGTAGAAGAGCTGATGAACTTTCAGACGGTCAGTGTAAGCCAGTTCATAAGATCTTGGGATTTCCTCATTGTTGATTAAAGCCACTAGTATTTTTTTATCTACAAACAGATTATCTGCCTCAGGTTCTTGTTTAGTCAATCACAATAATACAGATATGACAAAAAATGTGTAGGTAACTGATTTCTAACTCTGGAGTTGAATTTCTCAAGTTTGCCTATAGCAAGGGTTGGTTTTTTACCACCCACACATTGCTTTGCTTACGTGAAACAAAAATCTGACAAGCTTTCAAAAAGCTCCACCTCTGATTCTCTTGCTGTTAATCTCGTCATTGTTAACACAAAATGGCTGCTTGCCGAGGCCAACAACTTTCAGTGTTTCACTTTGTTCTCCACCACACCTGCCTAACCACTAGTAAAACAACTAGTTAAAAAATAATAAAAAATTATTAAGTGCATGTTTCATATGTGGTGATAGAAATAGAAGGACAGGTTCAGCTTTTTTTCCCTATTCCCATTTCTGAAAGTTGAAAATTTCAGCATTGTTTCATTTACAAATTTTGTTGTGCATAAAAATTCACATCTGTTTTTTCTCCAGTTCAACTATTTTTTTTTTTTCTTGTGGAAATTTGGATTTATTGACATTTTTAGGGGGAAATTGGCCAGAAATAAGTAACTGAAGTGTATGGGGTTACATGATGGAGAACATTCAGAAACTTCTTACATGAAAATATGAAATCAAGACTATCTTCTAGTCTGTGGAACAGCATGCTTGTTACTCAATGTCCATTCATTTACTTTTCTCCACTACTTCATCTGAGCCCAGAATCTTGAATCACTCCCATTACTCGGTAACTTGAAGGTTTCAATCCCTACGGGGAGTATGTATTTCCACTCTCCTGACGTGGAATAAAAATTGTTCAGGGATAAAGAAGTACACCACAAGTAAGTAAAAAAAAAAGCAACAAACAAATAACATTTCCTCTAAAGAACAAGAGATTTCTCAATGTTAGGGGGTGGCTCTCATTTCCAGTAAAGTTTAACTGTGTTCTAAGTGAAACATATTGCAGCTTTGAGAAAATTCTGTGTATTCATTCTTCCTTTAGGAAATGCAAATGTGTGGTGGTGTCTGCTGATGACATATTTAGAGTTCATGACTTGTAAAGGACTTTAGTGGGGTAAAAAAAAAAGTCTTTGCTCTTTTTACCAGCCAGGCATCAAAATTACCAACGTATACATATGCCTATTAGCAATGTCATTCAGTTACTAAAACATGTGAAGGTCTGGGTTTGGGTTTTTTTAAAGGGTTATGACTTGCTTTTCTGTATTTATTTGCTTCCCTCCTTCATTTAGCTATCTGCTGCAAAATGCAACTGTTGAATTCCACCGTCATTTTTCCTGGTGCAATTTACAAGTAAGAAGGTTGAAAGGATTTCAAGTAGTGTTGAGGAAATAAGCTGTTGTTCAGTACGTGGAAAACATAGGAGCAGGTAGAGCAAGTGATATGTTCCAAATCAGGCTCATATCTCTGTGGGAAGTGAGCTGGCAAATTTTCTGTGCTTATTCCTAGGAACATTATCCAAAGACATGCTATAATCCTGCCAATAGAAAATGAAAGACTACGTGGAGATCTCATGTATGCACAGGAAGACAGACAGAGGTTAGGTAACATGTTGACATGATGTGGAATTAAATCATTAGCTGGAAATCAGGAGCCTTGTTAATCATTGTCACGCAGTAGCACTGCTGAGCTGCAGAGGCAATGGTTCTGTGGGTTTGTCCCTTCCTCTCTCTCCATCCTCTCTCTTATCCCACAGCTACAGCACATGGGACTGAACCTGATGTACTGGGGACCACCCACCGAAAAAAAGGTATCCTCGGGAGAGTTTAAAATGGAAGCTGATGCAGGGGAAAGGAGCATCTTTAGCACATGCTAAGTTGCATTTTTTCTGGTAAAATAATAGATCTGTGGAAAGTTGAGACATGAATTCTTACTTATAACCATTTTCATCTTATTAGTCTGAAACAGAGGTCTGAATGACATGAGGTCCTTTACTAGCTCACAATCCATTGCCAGGGCAGATACAACAGAGAGGCAGGGAGCGAGGGAGAAGGATGTGGGTTGCAAGTACTGTGTAAATTATGGAGGGGAGTTGAGGAAAGAAAGGAGGATTTGACTGGAGTGGGAGGTATCAGTAAATATTTCTCTAGAAGTATAAAAGGGGAGAAATATAGCAGATAAAAGCCAGCGTCAGCTATGGAAGGAGGGTATGAAGGGAATATGGGTCTGGGAGTGGAAGGAACAAGCAAAGAAGGAGGGAGGGGAAGGAAAGGAGCCAAATAGGCCAAGGATAGAGAAAACTGTGGTGCAGGCTTTTCACTGGAAAGGACTGGATGGAGAAGCGAGAGATCTGAAAACTTTTCTTTACCTCCATTTGCTCGTCAGTACCGCTGCAGGTATATTCCCCATAACTTCAGAGCTGTGCCAGGTTTTCTCGTCTTCTCCAGGTCTTCTGAGCCCTGGTTACTGAGCAGTCATTTTCCACCACCCTACGCCAGAGAAGCTCTGTGGCTGGCCTGTTTACAGGCAATGTTTCTGTATAGTTTACAACCCACATATGTAGCTCTGGGCCCTTTACCCTGTGTCCTGAAAAATGAACAATCTGTGGCCATTGTAGAGCACCATTACAAAACCCTGTAAGTGCCTTTGCTTTTCTTTGCCACTCAGGAATAACTTAGGGAGCACATGGAATTCAGTGTTCAGAATTCAGTGCACTTTGAAAAATGCTCTGTTTGGTAGGTTCTGGAGGTAAAATTAGGCAGTTTCCATTTAGACTGTTTCATTTTTGTGTCAGTTCACATTGCCTGACACGCAGATGGAATTTATTCCATGATGCAAGTTATAGTCAGGTGCAAAGCCAGTAGAAATAAGCTGAGGGCACTGCAGGTTGCCGAGTGCTTTGCACGTGTACAGAGCAGCAGCTGAGTTCACAACAGCAACTAACTGGAGACTGATACCCTTAGAAACCTAAAGGAGACACTAATTGCACTCTACTGGGGAGAGAGTTAACATGTTAAGCAACTTATCTTTTCTAATTATTCTTGATCTGTTTTCTCATTATAAAGAAAGCATGTCTCTACAAGCGAGTACTACTATGCTTCTATTTCTGCTCCATCTTGTTCAAAAGCATGCAAATGGTTTGTCCTGTGGGACCTGCAGCCACAGTGTCTGCAGCTATGTTTTCGCTGCAATTCTGGGATTTTGTCCACGGCAGCTCAGGGTGCATAATGTCTCATGGTGGCAGCTGCTCCTTTGATTAGAGACCAGACAAGCACTGTGCACACAAGTCTGTATCATCTGTTCTCTCCAACAGGAATTGTTCTTCTATTCTATCTTTGTTTCTTGCCTTCCTCTAAAGTAAATCTTTCCAGACCAGTTTGGTAATGTTTATTCTTTTGGCATGGAAACACATGACAACACATAACAACAACTCATTTTACATATGGGCAAAGTGGTCAGGTGGGAAAGAAGGTATAAACAGAACTTTCTTCAAAGCGTTTCTTGGGAGACAGAGGCTATTTGCAGACTATAGGTTTCATGAAAAAGAAGGGCACGCTCATACGAGATTTGCAACTTAAAGAAGAGTATGGTTCAGCTATGCAGCTCAGCTTTTTGAATGTTTCTTCAAATCAAACCAGCTCTGACCTATATTAGTGGTGTACGTATGCTCAGCAGGCCTAGATTATTTATAGTAGTCAAGGACATGGTTTGTGGTACCTTGTCAGGAGCCAGGTGTACAAACATTTCCAGTCCCATTTTCTGCCTCTGCCTGTGACAATGTGAGATGCTCCTAGCAGAGCTGGTGAAACCTTGCCTTTCTCCCCTCCACAAAACTGTTACCTGATGGACACACTATCTTTATAACAAGATGTGGCTAGTCATGTCTGTTTTGGTGAAATTTTCAGATTTTTCAAGACCAAAATTACTGTATTTTTAACTAATACTTGTGTTTGGGGTTTGTTTCTTTTGTCTTTCTTTTTTTCTTTTTTCTTTTTTTTTTTTGGTAAAAACCTAACTGCTTTCTGTCTAGAATTGTTCTCGTAAAAGACTATAAAATAACCAAAAGTATCAGCTGTAAATAGCCAAAAGAATCATCCTACATTTCACTCTACTAATAAAGCTGCTTCTTGGGTGACCTTTCAAATCAGTGATTGTGGTTGGCACAAAAATGTAACCTGATCACTTATGAACTGAAAAGCATTCAGCTCATGAGTACTCTGTCACCAGCAACTGAAACCTCTTGAAGGTGATGCAATGTACTCTATGGAAAAGGTTTGAAAACATTCAAGTTTTTTAGCAGAAGCCAAAGCTATTGTACTGTGTGGGGTTTGGGGATGTTTGAGCACGTTTGTGAAGGAGTTTTATGGTAGCCTTATTGCTGTGAGAGTATAGACAAAAGGTCTTCTATCTGAACATTTCATATTATTTAGGTATTGACTGAGTTTCCATTTCAGGTTGTACAGTATGACCTCATCTTTAAAATCTTCCCTTTCTTCTTTGTGGCTAAGTTCATCTGACAAAAGCATAATTCAAAAGTTGAAGGAGAAATATATGGAGTAGAACCCAAAACAATAAAATGCATGTTTAGCTTTTTAATATTTTAGGCAAAACTTAGTTAATACTTTAATGTACTGTTCTACTACTTGTTATTATCTGCTTCCAAAATACAAAATGTTGTCATTGTATTTTAGATCTTTATTGCCTCAGAAAAGAAAGGCCTTTGTTGAAAATTCAAAGTATTTTTACACATTTTTATGCTATTTTAAAAATTTACTTGAAATTGTGATAGAAATACTTTTAATACATGATACCTTCTTTTAAATCAACACTTATGCAGAATATAAAAATACACGGGATTAGTCAAGCTGAAAAGCAGAGATTTTTCACTGAAATTAACCTGGTTTTTGCAAGATGCTCATTGAGTGTCACAGTGAACTGACTTTTTTTTGGTGAATGCATATTAGCTTTTTTATGCAAATCTAGCCAGCTGCTTTTAGGTGCTCATGATTTGATCTAAACCATCATTACAAATGGTGCTAAATCAGCTGTTTACAGAAGAGAAGGCAAATATAAGCAAAAATAGTCAGATCTCTGGTCTCTGCAAAGGAGCCTCCAAAGTGAGCCAACATGAAAACTGGTCTTTGCTTTCCGCTCTGTATACCAAGAGCCCTCAGGTTATCAAGGTACCAAACATGAGGCAGCTTGCAGATCAGCAGAACTTAGAAGCTTTCCTTCCCTCGCAAAAAGAGTGGTGGTAGACTCCAGCAAACACACAGAGAAAAGCAAAGACATCGTGCAGCCCCTTGTGGGGAACGTTACTGCCTGGCACAGGGTGCACTTGCACAGCCTGGCCCACATCTCTTTGCTACGCAGGTGCTGGCTCCTGGACAGAAAGGCAGGAGTTCATGCTGACTAAGCTAGAAGCTGGCCGGTGTCATGGACTTGGCGTTACATTTAGCCTCAGCGAGCAGGACAGACTCTCAGTGCTCTCTGCTTTTTAGACTCTTTCCTGTGCATTCCCAAGAAGGCACATACCTGGCTCACTAAATTCCCTGTGAAATGAGGAGTACAGCACAGGGTGCCTGCAGACAGGCAGTTCTCCCCCATTTTTGCTGTGGAAATGAGCAATATGGGTTTCAGTGATTCTGAGGATAAAGTAATCATCTTGTGTATTTCTTTCTATGACATTTTCTTTCTTTTTGACATGTCAGAAGAGGCAAGAGAAAGTAAAGCATTTTTTTCCAGTTGATTTTGTCTGACATAAAATTGCTTTGTCTTGGCTTTCTGCATATGTTTATATCTGAATTTTCAGGAGGAAAAGACAAAAAAAAAGGAAAAGGAAAAAAAGGGGGAAAAAAAAGAAAGACACACGGCGAAATAAACTCCAAATATAGCCATAACAGGATATTATTAACAGTTATCTCTGCTTTAAGATGGGAAATTAGCTTTGGCATTAACATAGTCATCTTTGAAGGAAGACTCTGGCTGTAATTCTGCAGAGTTGCACTGGAGAGGGAGACATTGGGAACTCTGATCTGCCAATGTGACAGGTTTCCAGCAGAAAGCTCTGCAGAGAGCCAGGTGCCACAAGGGGAGATGATGTTATCACATATGGCTCCATGTAGCCACCATACATTGCATGGAGGCCACAGGGAGTACCCAGTCTTTCTCTAGAGACACTGCCTTTGGCAGAGGTAACTTGCAGGAAGAGGCATGTTCTTGTTTCCTTCTGAAGGCGCAGTTATGTGGTGTACAAGGTGCTCTCAATGAGGACCTCTTGAATTGTTTGGCACTACACCAACAGGAATGATCCTGGTTTCTTCCAACAGACACTGGTGCACTAGTCCTATTTGCTTGTATGTATGTAAAACAAAACAAAATAACCCCCCACACCCCCCAAAAAGTCCCCAAGCAGCTATTTTACAGAAACAACTTATTTTTTTCATCCGTGCCTCCAAAGAAGAATTGGCAGAAATATTGTGGTAGTTCATTGTGTAAGATTTTTGGCTGAGATATAAATTTTGGCATCTAAATCCTTACTAAAACACCCAAATAAACAGACAATTTTCCCAATAGTTTTAAGAGATCAATGGCAGCGACAGGTCAGCAGGGATAACCAATTACTTATCAGCAGACATTTGAAAACAGATCACAGTCCTTTGAAGCTTGAAGTTGAGAAGCTGACTAATAATATATTCTGTGAAGGCTGAGAGGACATTCTGTGTAGTGGCATGATTAAAGAAATAAAAATTGAAATAATAATCGGCCAGTTATTGCAAGCTTTGACCAAATTCTTCCTCCACTTGGTCAGAGAAGATGAAAGGAGGAGCATTTTTTAATTCTGTAACTATAATTAAGCTTCTGACTTGGAAAGGGTTGTTCATGGGAAGTAAACCCACAACATGAGATCAGTGTTAACTGTGGGGGAATGTGAAAAAGGTTCGCTGGATGGTAAACACTGAGCTGATTCAAGTGAGGCCATAACTAGAAGGTCCCATGTTCTCTGGGTCAAAATGGGTATCTGTTTTGCAGTAGTTGAATTAAGCCATGAAATTGAGAAGTCCTACTTCTAAAACCAACATATAGCAGTGTATAAATGCTTAGCACTACTGGAAAGACTGTGTTTCTAACAGATCAATTTTCCAAACCTGTGTTGATCGGGTAAAACACACACTGAACGCATGGTTCCTCTCTTTCTGATGCATGTTGTAATACACACCTAGAAATTTGGAAGGGCAAAGTACTGTATTTATTGGATAGTATGAAAATCTCCAGTAATGACCTAAGCAACTGCTAGTTTTCCTCCATTACACGCAACAAACATTTCTGTTGTGTTTAATGAGTTTGATTGATAGGTAAAACAACCTCCATTTGCAGAATCATCGCTCCCAGGTGGAAGTTTCTGGTTTTTACTTCCAAAACTTTTTTCTTTCTCTTTTTATGCTTCATTTTCCCAAAAAGATTTATAATTAAGTTATAAAATCAATTTAGAAAGAATTTTGGTTGATTGATTTTTGGCCCCAGCAAAAAATAACACAAGGTTTACTATTATCAGCTACAGTATGCACTCTCCGATAGATTAAAATGATATCCATTTGGAATCATGGAAATGTGAGATGAAGAGGATCTTAAAGTAATAGTTCTTCATGTCACTTCCATTGCCAATGGAGGATTATTCCCTGCAGTATATATTTAATGAAACGAAATTTAGGAAACTATTAGAAAGTGAGGATATGTTACTTGTTTAATCATCATAGTCAAAATATTTAAATTCCACCACTTGACAGTCTTGGCAAGGTTACGTCAAGCTGTAACCTATCTTAGATAGATAAACAGACTGCAATACATACTGAATTTGGATGACATCTTCAGCTGGTGAAACTCCATGGAGTTCAGAATCTGGCCTTCTACCATTTTTTATGGTATTGGAGTGTCTGTTTAAAATGTGTGCTAGACTTGGAAGGTGGCTGTGGTCTGAAAATTATTCTGGTGATGCTGAGGAAACAAACAGTCCACATCTTACTGGTGTGTAGTGATTTCCTCCTTTTCTTTGCCTAAAAATGAAGCCTGAGGCATGCTGTGAGTACGTTAAGCAAAAAGGATTTCTAAAATACATTGTTGCTGTGGTCTGACAATGTTTTTTGGGAAAATGTCTGAGACGTTGTTAGAAACCTATTTGTGTATGGTGATCA
Organism: Ibidorhyncha struthersii; assembly: GCA_013398815.1. NCBI lineage: Eukaryota > Metazoa > Chordata > Aves > Charadriiformes > Charadriidae > Ibidorhyncha > Ibidorhyncha struthersii. The sequence continues at coordinate 74,048 of VZSZ01010147.1, forward strand.
TACTGCTTTTACTGTGTGCATTAATGTTACTAGACAGAAAGGAATCCTTACTTCAAGTTACAAATTGTTAACCTGCAGGAAGTTTGCTTCCCCAAGAAAAATAAGTACACAGTCCCTGGGACTGAACAAAGTTCCCTGTGGTTGGGATGTTTTATTCCTCAGCCTTAAATAATAGGTTGATTTCTTCAACGACACTGACTTTAATGATGGGAGGCAGCTGGGAATGTTTTTTTCAAGGTCTGTATATGGGGGACAAAGTGATACTTATCATTGGCTTATATTCACTGATTCTTGCAACTTCACTTCTGTCACATAGCACAAGCATATCTAGATATTAAGGGTCATCTCAGTTTCCCCCTTCACTGCCTGTTCTGCTGGGCATTCGGTAGTCTGAATACAGAATTTGGTAACAGCTCAGATATAAGGACAAAAGAGTGCTCAAGCAGTAAAGAAATAAACAGGGCTGAAGCCACTTCAGCTGTGTTGCACTGAGTTGATTAGGAGATCAGCACCCAGGCCTGAGTGCATGTTTCAGTCTGCCAACAATACCCCTATTGCCCTGTTGCTGTTTCTGTACTCATCCATGAGAGTCTGGAGCCCTTGTTCAGGTACCATGAATAGACCTGTGCCACTCTGTAGCAAAAACCTGTGCTTAACTTCAGGGTGAGAAGAGAGCATGAAGCAATTGCACGTAGAGAGAGTGGCTGAAGCATAGCTGTAGCCTCTGTTATAGTCTAAGCACAAAAAGATGGCTCTGTTGAAAGCAAATTTTTGGTCCAGGTTATAATCCCTACCTCATAGAGTGCCTTGTTGGCTGTTCACTGTCTCAGTTCCTCCCAGAGGAAATTCCTTGGCACGTAATTACTATAACACAAATTGCCTTGAATGGCTTGAGCTTGACTATGCTAGATAGTGTGCCTGAAAACTGCACCAAGCCTCTTGCAGTGCCTCTTGCAACCTGTAGATTTAGTGATAAGAGGGAAACCTGAAGAAGGAGATTGATAAGGTTGGTTGGATACTGTTGTTTCTTCCTTTTACTTGTACAAGCTAGAAGAAGGTAGTGTGGGATTAGGCAAAAGTGTAGCCAACTTCTTAATGATATGAGCTGTATCACCAAACTTTCACAGGGCAAGAACCCCAGTCCCAAAATGCACACTTTAGTGTGTTTTCCAGGGATCCTGGAGATCCTGTGTAAAATAAGTGAACAGACATTTCAAAAAAGCAGGAGCATGCCGCTGGATCCTGATTTATAGACAAATAGCACTTCCCCTTGCAGCTGCTGTTCAGGTTACCAAGGAGTGTCTTCCCTGGTCCAGCCCTGCTGTGGAGACAGCGTTAGCATGGGAACCACAGCCTATCTGCTAATGAGCCCCAGGTATTTCAGGTCACTGCACAGTTGCTGTTAGTGCAGCACCTTCCTCTCAGAGTCCTCATCAGCTGAGGGCAGCCTGTCAGGGGATATTCCTGCCAATGGGGCTGAGAAGGCAAAAGGGTGACAGCATCATGTGGGGCCTGGGGTGGAGAGAGCAGCTTCACTGACCTCAAAAGAAGAGCTTGCACTGAGCTGACCAAGAAAGAAAAGTGAAAGAGGGATGTGGACATCCATTTTTAGAAGTGACCTTACCACAGTTTATAATGAGCGTCCTGGGTTTTCCTCTGAGTCATGGAGTAGTCAAAAGCCGCTTTATGCAGCGCGTGTCCTCAGCTGTCTCTGTGGAGCTTCTCTTGGCTTCAGACAGTTAAATCAGATCTCGGCACAGCATGTGTTGTGCGTTCTTGTGGTCATCTCTGCATTCACGTATTGCCACAAAATATTTAACAGAGGTGCCAGCTGTCTACTGGAAGGTGCCATAACTGTGTGTATCCACCTGCTGGGATTTAGAGCTGACACAGATGATCATTAGTCTGTTACAGACACCAGTCCCCAGTGAACAGCTCCGGTTTTCCACCTCCTAAATGTTTTCTCTACAGTGATGGAACGATCCGTTTCAACAGGGCTCTCTGGCTTAAAATCAAGAACAGTTTAAAGTTACAGTATGTTTCTTCTTTTATTATTTTTTTCCTTACCAGGATATAACAGTAGCTTAATGTTTAAACCAGTACTAAAAAAAAAAANAAAAAAAAAAAAAGAGATCTCTAAATATTTTTTAAAATAAAAGCGGTGTGCCCTAAGTGCCAGGGTTCCTTTGTTAATAAACATGATTCTGTTTATTAACATCCATGGCTCACAAGTAAAAAAGTCAGTGCTCTCTAGCGGGCCACACTGCTAAACTAAGCACATGAAGAGTCCTCCGCAGCAGTGATAAATAAATCATAAAGTTCAAGTCTGAAGCTGATGGCTCTGTAACTAGGCTAAACAAGCCTGTGTGCTATGTAGCAGCTGGGTGACAGGCTTGTTTGTCATGGAAGGGGGTAGGTGATCTGCTGCATCCAGGGGATCCTGACATGCAGAAACAGGAGCAGCTTTTCACATTAAACAACTAAATCATATGCAAAGCTCACTGAAGGGTGTTTCTTTAACTTTCTCAAGCGTGTCATGCCTTGAAGAGAAGTTACTAGTTAAATTCCAACTGAACACTTAACCGAATGCTTTTTATTCTCCTTCATCCTTTGAGCTTCAAAAAAGTGTTTCGCCTTTGTGAATGCTTTTGGTGAGGAGGTGCCTAAAAATGTGTGGGGGATGGTGCTGTGGAGGTGAGTAGCATATTCAGTGGAGGTAGAGGCTAAGCCTGGGACAGGCTCAGCTGCATTTTTAGCAGCCCTTCCTCCCTCCAAGTTGTGCTGTTCTTCTTGAAAAGAGCTCCTGAGGCTTCCTTGCAGACTTTGGTGTCTCTGATGAAAGTGGAGCCTTTGTATAGCAGCTTTTGTGCTCCTTGAAACCCAGGAAACAATTGCTTCTTCTGCACTGAGATGACTCAAGCTTCAGGGCAGCGGAGACTAAAGCAAATTTTAAAAGGTTTCCCTGAGTCACCTACCAGACAATCCCTCTGGCTTCAGATCTCAGTCAGATGTACTGGATTTTCATCAAAACGGGGGTCAGCAGGTGAATACTTCTGCTGGAGGGCGACAATCAGGCCTCGTGTATGTGGGTCGCAGGTGATTATCTCCTGTACTTTTAGCAGTTGCCATAAACGGTTTCTCCTGTGAATGATGACATTGTGATAAGGTCCAGTAGCAAAGAGGGTTTCTGTTTACTCTTCTCTAAAGAGAGGTCGAATGCTGCAGTGTAAATTTGAGAAAATAAGGTATGTGTTTATATTGCCTTACTGCTTAAATATTTGGTGGCATATATAATAAAATCAATTTTCCTAGAGCTGTGAAGCTTGACGTGTATATTTGTTTGAACTTTTGGGATATTTCTACCATAATCCTTCAAAACAATACAAGTGCATTCAGTAGACTATGACTCCCTTGACTGGCAGAATTATTCAGAGGAACAAAATGAATCTGTTTTGCAACTCAGTACTATAATGATTCCTTTGCTGAGTTGCAGAGGGGAGAGGATAAAGCAAAGTGCTGAGTTTTAAAAATGTTCAATATCTCACTTGAACACAAAATAAAGGACATTCAGGAAAAAGCTTTTGTCTCGGATGTGGTTTTCTTAAAAGTTGCATGATTTCTTATCAAACATTCACAGGACTGAGATCAATGTGTAAGTGCCCTGTGACACAGCATTCAGGTATGGAGGGAAGAAACTGGTTTAAAAATAGCATCCAGCATGTTTGGAAGTTCTCCAGAACCTGACCCTGAGGTGGCTGTATGTTTTTAAAGCACAGCATATTTCTTCAACTGAAGAATCAGAACAACTGCATCTGGGTTGACATTTTATTTTATTTTTTAAAAATATTCATTTTGCTGACTCTTATTTTGGTTTTGGGTTTCAACTTGGGATGACTACTCAGAATTTGAAGTCCCGAGGTGTTCTCCTTGCGTGGCACATAAGGAACTGGATGCAGGCAAGGCATGTAAGAACATTATCCGCTGAGGGATATTCATGCTAGGTCTAGGCATTTCTGCAGTTAACTGTAGAGATCAGTCGGCTCCAATGACCGCCTAGGGAGCCAAAGGAGGCACTGAATGCTTGTTGGTGTGTACACATCCTGGGCAGAATCAATAGTGCCATGTATGTTTTCAAGCCAGCTTCCAGGGACATAAATTCCCAGGGCAGAAGATCCCTGCCATTCCTTTTCACAAACACAGTGAGATGGTGATGTTTCAACATTGCGCAGAGGGATTAAAATGGGAATCAGACCTTTGCCGTAGCTCCTTGTGGAGAGACTTCCAAAAGCTGTGTGAAGATGTGATATTAACCAAGTGTGCAGAGGCATCAGAAAGAACCTGCACAAAATGCTAGGAAAGAGAATAGATTATCCCAACCTTCATGCTATCTATCCTTCATGCTAAGGCAAATTTATTAACTCTGGCCCCCGAGCTGGGTCAGAGTAAGCTACTCCAGAAAAGCCCAGACGCTAAGAGAGTCAGAAATTGAGTCTTCACCCACTGCATTGCACAGCACCAACAACTGTGGATTAGGAAACCAGAAAGCTAACAACATTTGGGATTTTTTCTTTGCATTCCAGTTTTCAGTGTTCATATCGGGTTTATTTTGACATTGATTTCTTTTTTTTTTATTGTTGTTTTTGTTTTTTTTTTAATTTTAGTCTTACCTAGAACACTACCCCTTTTCCAAAATCTGAAATGTTCTGGAATGAAGAGAAAACTGATCAGAAATGCATTCAAAATCTTTTCAGGAAAGTCAGCATGATTTTTTTGAAACAAGAATTCTGGGAAACGTCCATTTGTTCCCCTCACAATTTTTTTCTGAAATCTTACCAAATAATTTTAGTTTGCTTCATGGATTCATTTATTCATTTTCTGTATCCTGTTCAAATTATTACACAGTAAAAATAAAGACAAATATATAATTGTAAAATCAAAAAAAAAAAAAAAACAGAAAAAA
>VZSZ01010147.1:79571-93411 GCA_013398815.1 Ibidorhyncha struthersii
TTAGGGGATTGGAACATCTTTCGTGTGAGGAGAGGCTGAGGGATTTGGGTCTCTTTAGTCTGGAGAAAAGAAGATTGAGGGGGGATCTTGTTAATGCTTTCAAATACTTGAAGGGAGGATGCCAGGGGGATGGGAGCAGTCTTTTTTCAGTGGTGCCCATTGATAGGATGAGGGGTAATGGGCACAAACTTGAACATAGGAAGTTCCATCTTAACATGAGGAGGAACTTCTTTACTTTGAGGGGGGTGGAGCACTGGAACAGGCTGCCCAGAGAGGTTGTGGAGTCTCCCACTCTGGAGACACTCAAAACCCTCCTGGACGCTGTCCTGTGCAACCTGTTGTAGGTGACCCTGCTCTGGTGGGGGGGTTGGACTAGATGATCTCCAGAGGTCCCTTCCAACCCTGACTATTCTGTGATTCTGTGTAATGTGTTTTGGTTTCAAAAATGAAATATTTTGATGAAAGTTATTCCCTTCAAAACATGACATCTATTGAGAGTTACCTGAAACCATTACTCCATTTTTATGAGGAGAAGGGAAGCCAGACATGGCTTTCTATTGCCAGCAGGGATCATTCTGCCTTTAGATTCACATTTTAATCATGTGTGGAATTAAATCAGAGTGAAGATAACCTATCATTCCACCGGAGAGTGAAAGACAAAGAAAAGGATTAATTAATTCACATAGTAATAGAAAGCTGTATTTCATGAAGGCACATCAGTGTGTATATATACTTATGTGTGGGGAAAATGGTCTGACCGGTTTTAATGAGTTTTTCATTGCTTATTGCAACAGTTTGGGAAAGGCTGTTAGGCCTGAAGTTACCTATTGCTTATTGCTTGAAAGGTAAAGTGAGAGACACAATTGCAACATACACAGCTGAGCAAGGATGAAGTGCCAGTTTAGCAGGCTGACATAGTGTGATGTGTGGGTGAGTGTCACAGCATTATAGCTACTTCTTCACAAACCTGGTATCAGGTATACTTGATGGAACAGTGCTGGTGGGGAACTGCCCCCTTGGCTTATCAAATCTTTAAACGCACTGTGTAGACCCTAGGTGAATAGACTGGTCCTAGAAAGCACACTGCCCTGGGCAGAAACCTGCTTGCGCTCCGAGTGTGATGTGCTGTCTGCTGAAGGAAAAATGCTGTGGGTTCTACTGGGCTTTAAGTCAGGCTGTTAGAGAGGGTTCGTAGAACAAAAAAATGGAAAATTCTAGAGAGTGTTTTTCAAACTGCAGCCAAACTGTTGGACACAACAAGTTAAAATCATTGACCAGTCTGCAGCCAAATCTTTGCTCATTAACCTAACTCAAGCTCAGTTATGAATTCTAGCTTCAGAGGTGATTTCTGCATCTCTAACAAGGTTAATGGAAGAAGCTGGTGTTGCATCCATCTACTGGAGGAAGATTACCATTGAGGAGCTACTGTATCTGAAAGGAAGGGATTTCTGAGAGGGCAAGAAATTGTGTAGAAATGCTGCATCATGAGCAGCTCATAGGAGTGGTGTTCCTCTCATTTTTTTGGCCCCAGTTTGACTTTTGCATGACAAGAACACTTAATCCTGCTGGAAAAGGACTGGAAGAGCTGCAACGCCCAGCTAAAGCTTTCATTGTGTGAAAGAAAACTCGCTCTAAGGCATAAAAAGTAGAGTAAATTCAAATAAAGTTTGTGGGATTACCCAGACCTAAACTGCTGTAAGAGAGAATAAGGATTACTGCTGTAAACTTTGCATCCTGTCCTACAAAAATAGTATACTTTCTTCTCTTTTTGTGGAGTGTTAAATACTTCATAAATGCCTTATGAAACCGTTTCCTATTCTCTCCTAAATGTTAGCCAGTCCAAGTCCCTGTTGCACGACGTACAGTTCACCTGACTCTGATCATGTAAGGGGTGTTTGAGAGCAGAAGTACATGTAGGTAGGCTGCAGTTTCAGACTGGTGTTAATGTAATAGCAATGTGATAGCAAATAAGGTCAGGTGGCCTTGGTAGCACTGAGGTGTTCAAATAGCTCTGCAATATATCTGGTTCTCATTTCCTTCCTGACAACTGCTGAAGTCTGATGGTGCTCTTTGCTTCCCTTATAGTTTTATTACCATCAAATAACAGAAGCCATGTAAGCCTTCTAGGGAGCTCTTATGACAGAATAAATCAGGACAAAGGGAAGNGTTGGAAACACACAGATATTATCTCCAGGTATGCAAGTGTGTGTCACATTAAATCAGGTTGCAGCATACTGGTGCATTCACAAGTTCATATATCTTTTGACATTACCAGTCCTCAACTCACATAACTTCATGAGAAACATCTGGTTGGGTTACCTAATGCCAATATTGATTCTGGCCTCGCCCTGCCTGCACAGAATAGAGGAATTTTGTATGCCATTTGTTTCTCTTTCGTGAACACAGTACCGTACATATTTGCTTTCTTTCACCTCCCCTCCACCATCCAAGCGTGAAAAGCAACCAGTGAACTATGTTTCTTTCTTTCCCTTTTTCTTGCTATAGGCATGCTTTTCCATAGTAGCTGTGACATTAGCTCTTACTGACCCAAGCCAGTAGGTTAAACACAGAAGAAAACCAAAACAAGACAAAACCAAAACCCCACACACCTTTGCCTTACTCAGGCATTTGGGGAGTGAGGGAGGGAGAATTGATTCTGAACTCCTTTAGTTCAAAGAGCACCTAGTGTCAGCTTCAGCAAAGCCAGGGTATAAAGGAAATGGTAGCCAAATGACATGATCTGTATTTTCATAGAGGGAGAGACAGGTGGGAAAAAGAGAAGAGGAAGCATGGTTGAATCATCGAGGTCATCAAGACAAACGCAAGTTGGTAGAGCGCAGGTGCCCAAAGATTCAGAAAGGAGGCACATGGCACTGCTGCACTTGGAGCCCCATCCCATAGCTATCGGAGTCAATCCAGAACAGCTCTCCTGACTCAGTGACCAGTCCATTCCCTGAGCTCTTGTTTCATGCAACAGGGACTGAGCTCACAGTCTGGCACAGGGGGTGTCTGCTCTTCTTGTGAAACAGTGTTCAGCTTCAAATGTCAAATGATGAGGTAATTCTCATTCACAGTTGTTTATTTTACCTTTGAAGGGAGGCGGGGCGGAAGACATTAAATAACTCCTATAAAAATTGTCATATATGTAGCAAAAAGTTTCACCACTCCCTTTTTTCCTAATGCAGCATTAATTTTTTCAAGAGTTTACAATCATCTCAAAAGAAAAGCAATTTTATGTCATGAAAATATCAAGGTAGTAAGTTCTCTATTATGAAACAGATATCTTCTGGTAACTACTTCATGTTCATGTTCATCTTAAAAATTCTACTGCATTGTTCAAGCAGTGCAAAGAAGTCTTAGTGTAAGACACCCAGATGCTATGGTTTTCCTTTGGGACCAACCAGAGGAAAAAAAGAAAGGAAAACAAACAAACAAACAAAAAACAAAAAAAACCCACCCCCCAAAAAAAAGCTGAGAATGCAGCTGTTATGTAAGCACAGATTGCTTGCAAAGAGAAATGGATACTACTTTCTAGACCTAGCAGTGCCATTAGTTGAATGGTATAAAAGACCCACTCAGAAAGTTCCCATTTTCCAGCTACCGGAAAGCTTTTAGACTCTCTTGTATGGCCCAGAGAGTTTATTTTGTGAAATAACAAGTCCAGGGTAGCAATCTGCCATGACTTTATCAATGCTTTTTAAAAAGAAAATCAATTTTCTAAAAATTTTAGAAGCTGCATAAAATAGTGGTGTGTTCGTTCTCAAGGTGAGAAACCTAAAATATGTCCAGGAATGAAGAGATGGCAGGAGGAAAGAAATGTGCACAGATGAAACAGCTAGAACATAGGCAAGAAATAGCTGTGTTCCCCAGCCTACGCTAAGGACTGGACTGGGGACCTCAGAATTAAAAACTTAATGGGCTACTGCTTGTGACTGGACTGTCACAGACTCCTACTCTCTGTAGGCAGGCAGAGGGTGAACCTCTAAAACACTTATTGGTGTACAAGGGCACATGTTAATATATTATTCTCAGGCTGTGAAGAATGTGGGTAGGAAATTGCAATGAGTTTGGGGAACAAATACAGAAAGCTGGGGGACAAAAGACAGCCCTCCTTTGTCAGGTGAAGAAAAGGAATCCCCTATCTACACCATTGGATAAATGAGTTCAGAGAGATTCAGAGACCTGCCAAGGCAATGCATGGTGATGCTAGGAAATAAACTGGGTTTTCATGTTTTTTATTTAACCATATTAACTATGTGCTTCAATTTTAACCCAGAATGAAGGCAATGTCTGCAGGACAGTGAACCAGAATGTGCCAGAAATAAAACTGGCAAGTAAAGATGATAAAGGTTAAGACAAATATATCTGCATGTAAAGTTTTACAATATTGTGTGTATATATACGCACACGTACACATACATGTACACAAGCACTAGATACACACACACACTTAATTCAGAGGTATGGGTTTTCATAAACAAGGTATTAGAAATGTCTCACTTCATTGTTTGGAAAAACATTACTGTTTAATTCAGAAATTGAACTGATTTAAAACAAAGTACTGGAACTCAGAGGAGCAGCATTGCTTACCAGTCTCAAGCACTAGGTATGAATAAAAGGAAGATTTTCACCACATTGTCTCCACTGATACCTCACCCAACAGCTCAGGTCATTTCTGGAGGTAAATCAACATGAACGACAGATATCTCTCATGTTTCTGACTGTTACAAATTTCAGTAGTCTTACAGGGCCATTAAAACTGACAAAGCTTTTTTGGTGAAAAATGTATTTAAATTTTGCAGGGGCAGGTAAACCAAATAAACCTGCTGTAATCTTGACTGCAACTCAACCTACCTGGTGTTCTTCTGCAGAAATTTTAAGTTTGCAACTTTGCATATATCATTCATAGTTAATTCTAGGTTTATACAGCCCCTGCCTGTGCTGAGAGGCTACTGCCAAAGAATCAGAGCTAACAACTGTGACAGAGCACATAGGTGGACAGAGATCCCATTTAAAATAATGTCAGATTCCCCAAATCTCCTGACTTTTGTTTGTATGCAGTACCCACCTTTCAGTCCCTCTGGTACTACTAAAATGGAAATAGCAATTAAATGAAGTCCTTCTCTTCCCTCTGAAGATCAGGCTCTGGTTTTCTGCTGGAGGTTTGCCTTTCTTCTACCGGCCCCTTCCCACAGGGACATCATACCCGGCCATACCATCAACAGGGACATCAAACCATCCCTTGCATTGAGTGCAACACCGCATTGTCAAAGAAGTTTTGTATCTAGGAGGGATGGATTGGTGACACAGCTTTGGAACTGATGATGAGGTGCTGCATGGAAACACATTACGTGATAATTCTGAACTTCCTGTATGGATCTATTTTCAAGATACCTGTTTATCTATCATACTGGCACTGGCCATTTTTAACAAGATTGCTGTGCTTGCCCATCCCAAAACTTGAATTATGGAGGGATTGTTCCTGGCTCCACAGTTAAGAAGATGGATCTTCCGCTTTAGCTCAGAGAATGTTTTTATCTCCATAATCAGCTGTCCCCAGTTTTCTAATTCTCAAAGAAAAAAGTCTATATGCAGATATTTTTGTGAACCTTATCATTATAAACCTATAATCATTCTATTATGCACACTAATAAAACAGGCCAAATTCCTTTAAAATCCAAAAGTCAGGCTGTTAATCAGCGTGAGGCACATATGAATTATTTTATTTCTCCTCATACAATTGCAGAGACCTGTGAGTTCCTCCTCACAGATCCAGCTGGAAGGAGGATATCTTCAGGGATATCTTTATCTCCCCGCAATAATTCAAATGATTATTGGAACGATCACTGATACAAATGAGATTACTTCCAAGTAGGGTCATTAGCATATATCAGGACATTTTCCATAACTGCAATCTGTCCAAAATCTATACAGCAAAACTAGGAATGCGGAGCCAAACAAGACATATGAAAATGTATGGCTTTGTTCCATTGTACTGAAATTTCTGTGTGCTCAGTGCACTGATATTTTCAAATTCACCTGATTTCCTCTTTTTTCTTAGATTCCCCACCACTAATCTCATATCATAGCTGAAGCCAAAGTTTGTGGAGCAAATCAGAGAAGTAAATCTGATATAATGATAAAATATAATGAAAACAGGTCTCTGAATTACCTTTTGTAAAATTCGTAAATTTTGGTCACGTTGTACTTTTCCTTATTGTTTTGATTTATTTGTCTCCTCTTTTATTGTTGTTTAATATAACTGATTTTCAGAAACTATTTAGTTCTTAAAAAGATTTGTTCAAAAAAGACCGCAAATCCCGTGTTTTCAGCGCCACAGAAAACTATGCATCACAGGCAGAAAACAATACAGGCTTTTTTGACTTCTTATGAGGAATAACTACAACAGGAAACAAAATTGCATATAGGTATAGCTACACACGTTTAACTGAACAAGCCTATGTGAAAGCTAGAAAAATTGTATCTATATTGTTTAACAAGAAAGTGTTTTCTAGAATGTGGCTTTAGCAGACTTGTTTGCAGCACTGAAGGAGTGTAAGTTTATCAATTTGCCTTAAATGTAACATTAAATCAAAGGTCTTTGTGGAAGCTCAGAAGAATGTAGGGTTTGTGGTTATGGTGGTGTCCATGCTCTTTAATTTAGAACATGTGTATGTCGAAAGGTGTAACAACGGAGAACCACTGAAGAATAGACATGTGGCTCTTTCAGAGCAGAATACCATGGCTATCTTGCTTTACTTTATGTTTCAAACACAGAATTTAATCATATTTCTCCATATGTTTGCATAGGCAATGGACAGAGCATGTTAATATTGCTAAGACAAAGTAGCATCTATGACATGTCTTGAGCTAATCTTATTAGCAGAGGATAACATTATACAGTGCTTCTGTCTGTGTTTCTGTAGCAACGCAGACATGATGAGAACATTGCCAGCTATGAGCATGTTGGTGCATTTTATCAGCAGATAGAAGGGCAGAAAGGACCAGAGAAATAAATGCAGTCACAGGTCACAGAAAAAAAAAAAAAAAAAAAAATGAAAATTTTTTTCCAAGTGTTGCTTTTATCTTACTGCATAAAATTGGGTACAAAAGTTGGGGCAGCATTCAATCTATCTTTAAACACTTCGCAGTCTATTTCAGGAATTATTGCATTCTTCACATTTGAAAATACGAGGGAGAAAATTCTGGGTGCACTTGAGAGGCAAAGTTGAACCAGATCAAATATTATTCCATCAATAAGCCGCCATGACTTAGATGGATTACAACAAAGCCCTTTTTTGCACTTGCTTTTGAGTGATGGCATAGCTGCATCTTAACAAAATGATCTTAATTTTAAACTAACCTACTCCCAAATGAAAACATACAAATTTACTCCCTTGGTCTATCCCATCACTTGGGATGTAGTCCAGTGCACACTTTTCACAGTGCTGGTAAATCACATGAAGGTGTCCTCTAGTCTCTCCATTTTACCTCTGTTGGCCTCCTGATGTCTTCCAGTATCCTAATTGTATGCCCTGTTGTTCACTGAAATTGAGTGGATTTCACTTATATAAATATATATTTCTTAATTACCTAGATCTCCTGGAAAAGGTTCTTTATTTGAAGGGGTGGAGTGGCCTGTCAGTGAAGAGAGGATAAAAAAGCACTGCCTACTCCTGGCATGCTGTTCTGAACATTTTTGTCTATTCACTCCCACTTAAGCAGAAAAAGAAAAAGGAAACGGAAAAATAACTGTGAAGTACGTAACAGCTAGCAATTTGATCCAGATTGTACTGGTTTAAAAAGCAAGGATCTTCAAGTGTTTTGCTGCTAGAAACAAAGAGAGGCAGTATAAGCAGATGAAGAAGGCTTCTAAAGGGCATCAGACTATCAGATTTCTGAAACATGACACTTTCAGCACTTTGCAGAGAGACAGCATTTTGGGGACTGGACAGAGGTTTCCATTCTCTAATAAGGAAAAACAAGCCAAGCATACAAATAAGCATACCTATTTCCTCAGTTGTATGACATTTTCATAATAGTTTTAATGAAGTTGCTGCCAATTTGATAAAGGACAACTGCTGAAATAAGATGAATAAAACCTGAAAAATTAATAATACAAGTTTTGTTCACTTTTACTATAGGTATTCAAAGAAGAAAATCAGTCTTAGGACACAACAGGAAGTTAAGATAATAGCAAACTTTCCATGCTTGGTGTAATAGAATCATAGATTAATAGAACGGTTTGAGTTGCCAGGGACCTTAAAGATTGCCTGCCCTGTCATGGGCAGGGACACCTCCCACTAGACCAGGCTGCACAAAGCCCCATCCAACCCGGCCTTCAACACTTCCAGGGATAAGGCATCCACAGCTTCCCTGGGCAACCTGTTCCAGTGTCTCACCACACTCAGAGTGAAGAACTTCTTCCTGATGTCTAATCTAAATCTCCCCTCTTTCAGTTTAAAACCCCTCATCCTATCACTACACTCCCTAATAAAGAGTCCCTCCCCATCTTCTGTCTAGGCTCCCTTTAGGTACTGGAAGGCTGCTAGAAGCCTTCTGCTTAGGTACTGGAAGGCTGCTAGAAGCTCCTACCGGAGCCTTCTCTTCTCCATGCTGAACAACCCCAACTCTTTCAGCCTTTCCTCATAGCAGAGGTGCTCCATCCCTCTGATCATCTTCCTGGCCTTCCTCTGGACTCTCTCAAACAGGTCCATGTCTTGCTTATGTTGGGGGTCCCATAGCTGGGCACAGCACTTCAGGTGGGCTCTCATCAGAGCGCGGTAGAAGGGGACAATCATCTTCGACCTGCTGGCCATGCTTCTTTTGATGCAGCCCAGGATGCAGTTGGCTTTCTCGGCTGCGAGTGCGCATTGCCCACTGATGCTGAGCTTCTCACTAACCAACACTCCCAAGACAGTCTCCTCAGGGCTCAGTCCATTCTCCACCCAGACTGTATTTGTGCTTGGGATTGCCCTGACCCACATGTAGGACCTTGCACTTGGCCTGGTTGAACTTCATGAGGTGTGCACGGGCCCACCTCTCAAGCCTGTCCAGGTCCCTCTGGATGGCATCCCTTTCCTCCAGCATGTCGACCACCCCACACGGCTTGGTGGTGGCGGCAAACTTGCTGAGGGTGCACTCAATCCCACTGTCCATGTCACCAACAAAGATAATAAACAGCGCAGGGACTGATACCAACTTCTGAGGAATGCCACTCCTCACTGGTCTCCACTTGGACATTGAGCCTTTGACTGCAACTCTTCCAGTGCAACCATCCAGCCAACTCCTTATCCACTGAGTCGTCCAATGTCAAATCCATGTCTCTCCAGTTTAGAAACAAGGATGTCATGTAGGACAGCGTCAAATGCTTTGCACAAGTCCAGGTAGATGATGTCTGTTGCTCTTCCCTTATGCCCTTAGTGAAGTCATGTTGGCTGTTACTAGTCATCTTCTTATTTTCCACGTGCCTTAGCAGAGTTCCCAGGAACTTGCTGGCCACAGAGTTGAGACTGACTGGCCTGTAGTTCCCCAGGTCTTCCTTTTTTCCCTTCTTAAAGATGGGGGTTATGTTTCCCCTTTTCCACTCAGTGGGAACTTCACCAGACTGCCATGACTTCTCAGATGTGTTGGCTAGTGCCTTAGCAACTTCTTCCGCCAGTTCCCTCAAGATCCACAGATGTATCTCATCAGTCCCATGGACTTGTGCACCTTCAGGTTCCTTAGGTGGTCTCGAACCTGATCCACTCCTACAGTGGGTGGTTCCTCATTCTCCCAGTCCTTGTCTTTGCCTTCTGTGACTTGGGCAGTGTTGCTAGGGCACTTGCTGGTGAAGACCGAGGCAAAAATGTTGTTGAGCACCTCAGCCCTCTCCATATCCCAGGTAACCGGGTCTCCCGTTTTCTTCTGGAGAGGGCCCACATTTTCCCTAGTCTTCCTTTTATCACCGACATACCTATAGAAGCTTTTCTTTTTGTCCTTGATGTCCCTGTCAAGAATGTGAAAGATTTAACTAGCAGGCTGTTTATTTAAAAAGCTAAATTGCACCTACTGCTTTTTCTTTTTTCTACTGGCTTGAGGGTTTTTTTCCCATGAATAATTTTATGGGTGTTTCCAAAGCACATGCAATGTGCAGTGAAGAATGATCTGTCAATATTATATGGAATATAATTCCTTACTATTTCTATTCTATGGGTTAGACAGCCCAAGGAAGCAAGCCCTATTCACCTGCAGATCCATATCTCTGTTCACATGTGAGTGCACATGCTTTTGTCTACAAAACCCTCATTAAGATTTCCCCCTTGCACAGGAAACAATGAAATTCTTGATTTTGGTATACAGGTAATTTTGTGGCAACTAACCCATGAATCTGGAAGGTACCAGAGGGTGGGGAGGTGCACAAGATTTTAATTTTGAGACTACTGTACTATATGGAGGTAAAAGGAGAAGAAAGATTTTTAATAATCTTGTTGTTTGTAGAATACATAACAGCATGTATGTGTGTATTAACTGTCTACAGCCTAATTCTAATATTTCTTTGCTCTCTATTGGGAAGACTTCAATGGTTTGTTTGTTAGGATGATAGTAAGTTGGATTGTATCTTATTATTCATTATATTTTGCTGTTTAGGTGCTTTTTTTTGATATTACATTTGAGACAGGCTAGCCAGCATTTTTTCTGTGACTCGACACAGAGATTTGTATTTCATAAACCACCTTTCTTAACAAACCTCATGAAAATTTTGCCTTACTTAGAGATCTGAAATTTATTTACAGAATGAATAGGCTCCTCCTCAGGAAATCATTGTTATCAAGTGGTCACTTTGAAATCAGTTAAGCAGCTTGTTCTTAAAGACAAGCAAGCACTCAAACACTTTACTGGTCCCCAAGGGACTGATATGTACTTCTCTTTTGGTTCAAAAGAAAAAAAAATAACAAAGAAAACAAATAGACTAGTGTGACGTTCCTTCAGTGACTGTGGGGATGCAACGCTGTGCTTTTCTCCATGATATACCAAAACAGCATAAACCAGTCTTAGTGACCACAAACACCTTGGCATTATTTGGTATTTTACTACTAATGTAATGATGGGGCCTAGACATCAGGGATAGATGGCAACATCTTCAACTGACATACCTGGCCCAAATGAAATTCTCCACTGAATGCATTTTGTTCTTGCTTAATTCAGTCAAGGCTGTGCTTTTTGAAAAGTTATCCTCTGATTCAAACTCAGATTGCTGGAATGGTTCATACAATCCTGAGCTGGGCCAGAAAACAGTGTCTTTTGCTATATGTTCTAGCACCCCTTCCTTCTCCATCCCCTAAAGAAAAGAAGAGAAAAAGAAAAGAAAAAGAAAAGAAAAAAAAAAAAGAATCTCTGAAATTATTAACATATGAAAGATAACAACCCTGAGCCAAACCCTCAATCTAGTTCTTCCTTTGTTAATTATAAAGTAACAGAATATCTGGCAGAAGTATCTTGGCTAACCATGCAAGCTTTAAGTCCTATCACAGATGATGTTCTTATACTAGCCAATACACTCATGTGGCCTGTACCACTGTATATATTCCATAGCTGCTTCCTTCCTGCTAGATCTGCCTTTTTGCAATAAGCATGTCCTTTATCCAAAGTGCATTGTTAACATTAAACATATTTCTACAATATCTACATGACCAAGAGTAATTATAACTGTATCCCAAGGGGGTAAACGCTAGAATTTAATTTATTTCTGTTTATTATATCACTACTTTTTTACAGCTGTTTCATCATTACCAAGTATAATTTGTTTAAAAATATTTCGGGATGTTCTGGATGGCTGTTGCAATCAACACAAGGCAACATCATGGAATTAAATAATTTGTTTGCTTCAAAGAATGAGAGATTTAGCTTTTCCAGAATTGGGTCCTTCTGGGTTATGATTTGTCAATTTATTTTTTTTTTACTCTAGCCATCGTTGTCCCGTACAAGAGCGCATGAAAAGCAGCAGCATTCCTGAGAAATCCCATCTGCATTATTGCTGTACTGGCACTTGGAGAAGTTGGCTTTTATGTTCTGTGGTTGGAATCAGCCACAGGCATGGTTTTGGGGTATGACAATTTATGAGTATTTCTGAAACAGTGGAATGCTATAAATATAAACAAAACCAAAAAAAGCCTAGAAGATGAATTTTACCATTGTATGAAATAACACTTGAAGCTCTGTTTTATGTTTTGTGCAAGACTGACTTCTTCAGAGCTCTCTAGGCTGAGCTATAGTCAATGAGATACAGGCAGCCTGCTTTGAAAAACAGATGAAAGAACAAACCGTGCTTCCCTTGCTCCTTGTCTGTGCTGGAGTTAGGATTTTAGAGTCTCAGTTAATCATTGATTTGTTTGGAAGTGAGGGAGTAGAAATGAGTCTTAGTTCTTAAATACCTTTGAAAATTAGCTAAAGCCCTCTTTTTTGACTGAGAATCTGATTCAGTGTGGAGATTTGACAGCCCGCTCTTCAGGGTAACTCTGGTTTTATACTACTAATCTCATACCTCTCTATTTTTCACACTATAACAAAACAAACCCTGACCTCTCTTCCACTAACAGAGCTGTGTCTTTCTTTCTGAGCAGAGCTGACATTTTACTGTCCCCTACTTTCCTATGCAATGCAGTCCCAACCTATTGATCTAGTTCCACAAACGCACAGTGTTAAACCCTGAATGTTGTGAACTTTGTGAATGAAATGAAGTCTGTTACACTGGGGGTTGCCCTTAAGGGTGTGAGTAGTGAATCTAGCCAACAGAGAATCTACTCCTGCCCAGTAAGTTCACTCTTGTGATTTGAGGAGGAGTATCAACAGTAGAAAAAGGAGGAGTATAACCCCATACTAAGTTTCTTTTTTTCTTTCAAGAGCCAGAGCAGCCCCTGCTGTGTCTTAGAACTGACTAACTCCATACATCCCACAAGCAATAGGAATGAATGGGTGGTCTGAGATCAATACCATCTGGCCACACTTACTCCTGGCACCTGTATTGCCCTTTTGTCCCCATACTTTTGCTCATGACAGAAATCCTACACAAAAAAAAGAGGAAACAACAGCAAAAGCAGGCTCGGGCCAGCACAGCTGTTGTAAGGCACTATAAGCGTTGCCTCAGGTGGCAAACCCGTTTCCTTGTGCTTAATACAGGAAAGTGGATAGGTGAACATACGAGCTCCTTTGTGGCAAGTGGGCACAAGCTTGAACATAGGAAGTTCCATCTTAACATGAGGAGGAACTTCTTTACTTTGAGGGTGGTGGAGCACTGGAACAGGCTGCCCAGAGAGGTTGTGGAGTCTCCCACTCTGGAGACATTCAAAACCCTCCTGGACGCTGTCCTGTGCAACCTGTTGTAGGTGCCCCTGCTCTGGCGGGGGGGTTGGACTAGATGATCTCCAGAGGTCCCTTCCAACCCTGACTATTCTGTGATTTTGTGATTCTGTGAAGTGGGTCCCAGAGAAGACCTTCAACCATGCATTTCAGTCCACATTTCTGCCAACACAAAGAATTTGTTCTGCAGGGCTCAGTACTGGCTCCAGTTCTGTTCAATATGTTCATCAATGACCTGGATGAAGGGATAGAGTGTACCATCATCAAGTTTGCTGATGATGCAAAACTGGGAGGGGTGGCTGACACACTGGAAGGCTGTGCTGCCATTTAGCGTGACCTGGACAGGCTGGAGAATTGGGCAGAGAGAAACCTTATGAAGTTCAGTAAGGGTAAGTCTAGGGTCCTGCACCTGGGGAGGAATAACCCCATGCACCAGTACAGGTCAGGGGCTAAACTCCTAGAGAGCAGCTCTGTGGAAAGGGACCTGGGAGTCCTGGTGGAC
>VZSZ01010147.1:93800-125864 GCA_013398815.1 Ibidorhyncha struthersii
TAGAACAGGCTGCCCAGAGAGCTTGTGGAGTCTCCCACACTGGAGACATTCAAAACCCACCTGGACGCCATCCTGTGTAGTCTGCTGTAGGTGACCCTGCTCTGGCAGGAGGGTTGGACTAGACGATCTCCAGAGGTCCCTTCCAACCCTGACCATTCCATGATTTTGTGGTTCTGTAATCAACATTCTGCTTCAGAAAAGGTGAAAAACTATCTGTAGACGGGCTAGGCTGTATCCACTATACCCATCTGCCGAAACAGAAGTTCAGGCTTCTACTAAGATATCTAGATTCTTGACTTCTCCTCTCCACAAAGCTCTGGAGTTGGCCTTAATTCGTATATGCATGTCTGCTAGAGAAGTGAAAGAATACTCTGCATTTGTGAGGGGGCTCGCACCAGTGCTGAAATAAAAGAATGGTGGCATATCTTAGAAATTTTTGTTGTTACTTAACGAGTAACTGGTTTAGAACCATAAGGAACACTTTTCATGTTAAACACGTTTAACATTTCATGTTAAAACACAAACTAAAAAAAACCCAAACCAACAACCAAATAACAAAAAGCAAGCTCTCCTTTTTTGAGAGCAGCTGATGAGTATATTCTGGCTTCATTTTGCAGTGCAGACACAAAGGAATGGATGCATACTTGCAAGATGACAGAGGTCCCTCTGGTGTGGAAGAAAAAGCCATATGGAAAATATTCTTTCTTCAATGCTTTAAATGAAACAACTTTATTCTCTGAACTAATGGTAAGTGCTTAGCAGGTTCTGAGGACATTTAGGGTGTGTTTATGAAGCACACAACCATGCAGGGTGTTTTGAACTAGATTAAGTTGGCTGCAAAAACATACATGAAAATACAGCCCTTCTGGGTGCCACCAAGACTGTCTACATTCCTAGAAAACATGTGTTTGAATAGAATCGGAAGACAGAAGAAATATCCAAAATCTGAAGTGAACCATCTTTCAGATCTTTAACAGAGGGCTAGATTCAGACTGAGAACTACGGCTTCAGTCACTTCCAGATCCATCCCTTCTTTTGAAAGAGTTACAGCAATAATGTTATCAAAAGCATTTACAGGGCTGGGAAGCAGAATATAAACCTAACCCTGGCCTTTGTGGAAGTCATAAGGCTCTGTTTGTTCTTGTGGCAGTGCTTGGAAGCTGGGATGTAACTGAGTTGCTTGAAACATCCAGATTTGAGAGATTAATTAGTGTAGCATGAAGATAAGAACAGGAACCTTCACCCCTGCTGTTGAGAGTAGTATCAAGGGACTGGCATCTGAAAGAAGAACATGGAGTTACAGAACTCCAGAGGCGAATAAGAATTAAAACACTGAAATGCTCAAATAAAAATCATGTAACTTTGGATTATTGTTTTCTTTTTGATTGCTGCCCATAGATTTTAAGGAAAAGCAGTGGGCCCTTCAGTCAGGAGGAAGAAAGTAAAGTTGGAGAGGAAATCATGACGATCTATAGTAGTAGGGAGCCTCATTGGGGGTTTTGAGGACATGGGAACTCCAGGGAGGGTGGGACACGTATTGACCAGATTTAAAGGTTAATTTGCAGCAGACAGATTGCCACAATTATTGGAATGACAGTCGAGAACAGGGCCAGATGAAGCTGAATATCTGATGTCATGGCAAAATGAGAGAACACAGTCAATTGTGAGTCACCCTTTCATGGACACAGCTGTAACCAGGTTGAGCAGTCAGCTTTACTGAACTCTGCTGCTCTGGGTCTGTAAACACTATCCACATCAACTCAGTTCTTCAGTGGAGCCCTATTTTATGCTACAGTAGTGGGTAGAAACTTATGGTGCTCCCCCAGAGCTTTATTTATCACTGTGGTGATGATTGATCTTAATAGGATACAAGTGCAGAATGCCACCCACACAGAATTGTTGCATTTATAAAATGCTACAAGTTATTGCAGGAAAACATCCGTTCAAGTTCATCTTTGGTTGTTATAAAGGACATCCTTGCTGTTGCAAGGCAGATTCCATTAAGAAAAGCTTATAGAAAGCTCTCTGTAAGTCTTCTGAAAAAACATTCAAGATAAGATTCTTTGTGAGACATTGCATCTAGATCACTTCTAGTGCTGATAAAGGGTATCCTCTGTATTACTTACAGATGGGAGGTGAAAGACTTATGTGCCTGAAAATTCATTTGTTTTCTTCCAGTGATGGGAGCTGGCTAGTCAAAGGTACCACCTCTCTTTGCAGAATTTGTGGGTTTGTTTTGTGGGTTTTTTTTACTATTTTAAACTGTCACAGCTACAAAGAGTAGCATATTTGCAGCATTCATAAACATAGAATCATAAAATAGTTTGGGTTGGAAGGGACCTTTAAAGGTCATCTAGTCCAATGCCCCTCCAATGAGCTGGGACATCTTCAACTAGATCAGGTTGCTCAGAGCCCCATCCAGCCTGACCTTGATTGTTTCCAGGGAGGTGACATCTACCACCTCTCTGGGAAACCTGTCGCAGTGTTTCACCATCCCCAGTGTAAAAAATTTCTTCCTTATATGTAGTCTAAAGCTCCCTTCTTTTAATTTAAAACCATTACGCCTTGTCCTGTTGCAACAGGCCCTATTAAAAGCCTGTCTCCATCTTTCTTATAAGCCCTCTTTAAGTTCTGAAAGGCTGCAATAAGGTTTCCGCAGACCCTTCTCTTCTCCACACTGAACAACGTCAACTCTCTCAGCCTGTCCTCATAAGAGAGGTGTTCCAGCCTTCTGATCACTTTTGTGGCCCTCCTCTGGACCTGATGAAATAGGTCCATGTCTTTCCTGTGCTCAAGGCCCCATAGCTGGGGGCAGTACTCCAGGTGGGGGTCTCACCAGAACAGAGTAGAGGGGCAGAATCACTTCCTTTGAACTTCTGGCCATGCTTCTTTTGATGCAGCCCAGGATGCAGTTGGCCTTCTGGGCTGCAAGCACATATTACCCTCAGTAAGTTTGCAGACAACACCAAGTTAGATGGGGGTGTTGATCTGCTCGAGGGTAGAAAGGCTCTTCAGAGAGACCTGGATAGGCTGGATCGGTGTGCTGAGGCAAACAGTATGAGCTTCAACAAGGCCAAGTGCCGAGTCCTGCACTTGGGCCACAACAACCCCATGCAATGCTACAGGCTTGCAGAGGAGTGGCTGGAAAGCTGCCCAACAGAAGAGGACCTGGGGGTGTTGATTGACAGCTGGCTGAACATGAGTAAGCAGTGTGCCGAGGTGGCCAAGAATGCCAATGGCATCCTGGCCAGTGTCAAGAATAGTGTAGCCAGCAGGACTAGGGAAGTGATTGTCCCACTGTACTCAACACTGATGAGGCCGCACCTTGAGTACTGTGTTCAGTTTTGGGTGCTGCAGTGTAAGGACATTGAGGTGCTGAAGAGGGTCCAGAGAAGGGCAACGAAGCTGGTGAAGGGTCTTGAGGATAAGTCTTATGAGAAGCTACTGAGGCACTTGGGGTTGTTTAGTCTGAAGAAAAGGAAGCTGAGGGGAGACCTTATTGCTCTCTCCAACTACCTGAAAGGAGGTTGTAGACAGGTGGGCATTGATCTCTTCTCACAAGTTACAGCTGATAGGACAAGAGGAAATGGTGTCAAGTTGCGCCAGGGGAGGTTTAGGTTAAACAGTAGGAAAATCTACACTGAAAGGGTTAACGAAGACTGGAACAGTCTGCCCATGGAAGTGATTGAATTGCCATCCTTGGATGTATTTACAAGCCATGTAGATGTGTTGCTCAGTGACATGGTTTAGAAGCAGGCCTGGTAAAGTTAGATAACGGTTGGACTTGATGATCTTAAAGGTTTTTTCCAGCCATAACAATTCTATGATTCTATGATTCTATTGTCCAGCTTTTCATCTGCCAGTACCCCCATGTCCTTCTTGGCAGGGTTGCTCTCAGTCCCTTCAACCTCCCCTGATACCAGGAGTTGCCCCACCCCAGGTGCAGGACCCTGCATTTGGCCTTGTTGGACCTCATGAGATTCATATGGGCCCACTTCTCAAGCCTGTCCAGATCCCTCTGGATGGCATCCCATCTCTCATGCATGTCAACTGCACCACAGAGCTTGGTGTTGTCTGCAAACTTGCTGAGGGTGCACTTGATCCTACTGTCTATGTCATTGATGAAGGTATTGAAAGATACTGGTCCCAATAAGGACGCTGGAGTGACACTACTTGTCACTAATGTCCATTGAGCCATTCACCACTACCCTCTGGATGCAACCGTTCAACCAGTTCCTCATCCACTAGGAGGCTTTGTTCCATGATCTTCCCAGGCACAGAGGTGAGGTTGACTGCTCAGTTTATTCCCTTTCTACCCTTTTAAAAATGAGTGCAAATGTGGCTCGGAAACTACATCAGCCAATTCCCTCAGGACTTTGGGATATATCTCGTCAGGTCCCATAGAATTCTGTATGTTCAGGTTCCTCAGGTGGTCACAACTCTGATCTTCTCTTACATTGGGAGGGACTTTGCTCACCCAGTCCCTGTCTTGTGGTCCAGCCACTTGAACAGTGTGGGGAGAGAGCCTGCCAGTGAACACTGGGGCAAAAGAGTTGTTGAGTACCTCAGCCTTCTCCTTGTCCATTGTTACCAGTTTGCCAGTCATGTTCATCGAGGTATGGGGCGAGGGTATGCTTTCTTTGACCTTCCTTTTCTGGTTGATATACCTGTAGAAGCCCTTATTATTCTTTGCATCCCTTGCCAAGTTCAGCTCCAGCTGCGCCTTGGCCTCCCTGACCCCATCCCTACACAACCGGGCAGCTCCCCTGTACTTTTCCCAGGATACCCGTCCCCGCTTCCACTGCCTGTGCATTTCCTTCTTGCCCTTTAGCTTGCCCAGCAGGTCTCAACTCAGCCATGAGAGTCTCTTGCCTACCTTTCCTTTCTCGATCCCACCTGGGGGTAGAGAGCTCTTGCGCTCTATGGAAAGTGTCCTTAAAGATCTGCCAGCTCTGTTCTGCTCCCTTGTCCCTGAGAGCAGTTTCCCAGGGGGTCCTATTGACTAACTCCTTGAACAGCTGGAAGTTTGCTTTCAGGGTCCTGACCTTACTACTCCTCTGACCCATGCCCCTCAGGACTGTGGGCTCCACCTGTGCATGATCGCTGCAGGCCAGGCTGCCTCCAATCTTGACATCACTGATTAGCTCACTTGGTGTATTGGTGACCATCAGGTCCAGTATTGCATCCCCTCTAGGGGGGCTGTCTATTTCCTGGCTTAAGAAGTTGTCCTCAATGCACTGCAGGAGTCTCCTGGATTGCCTACAGCTGAACGTGCCACTTTTCCAGCAGATGTTGGAGTGGCTGAAGTCCCCCAGCAGGACTAGAGCCTGTGAGCACGATGTCTTCTGTAGCTGGAGTAAGACAGCATTGTCTATAGGCTCCCCTTGATCGGGCAGCCTGTAGTAGACACTAGCCACAAGGTTCCCTTTGTTGCCTTGGTCTCTAATTTTTTCCCATAGGCTTTCAACTTGCTTGTGACTATTCTTCAAAGACAGCTCATCGTACTCTGTCCAGTCCAACAAGGGTACAAGCATTTGGTCCTGAGGCCTCTCACATCAGCTGATCCAGTGAACAAAACTATACATCTTCTGTCTCGAAGGACAAGGAATAAAGGGAATTCAGAACAGTCAAGAAAAGTAAAAAGAAAAATAAAAGTATTATAAAGGGAGAGACAGAGAGAGAGATAAAGCAGTCCACACAGTTCTGTCTCCCAACTATCCAACTTAATGTTTACAGTGATGTCATGTAGAAACAGAAGGAAGACAAAAATTTTTGTATCTCATTAAGAATGGGTGATCACAAGGAGGACTTTACCCCAGTAAGACAGGTTATGTACAGTCTGAGTATAGCATTTCATCCAATGTGT
Organism: Ibidorhyncha struthersii; assembly: GCA_013398815.1. Taxonomy (NCBI): domain Eukaryota; kingdom Metazoa; phylum Chordata; class Aves; order Charadriiformes; family Charadriidae; genus Ibidorhyncha; species Ibidorhyncha struthersii. The sequence continues at coordinate 99,667 of VZSZ01010147.1, forward strand.
ACTGTAAATCCCAGAGAACACTAAACATGAAGCCATAAAGAGTAAAATGTGTGTGTCAAGAACCTGTACTCACTGTTGAGCACTGATAGGCTCTTCAGCCCTGTGTCTGTGCCCCTGACACCTGTCTGAGAGAAAATTGAAGCTGTTCTGGAAGAGATTCTCCATTTACAAAGTGCTTCCAGTCTTGTGGAAACCAGGAGAAAGTCTGTTACCTTGTTTGACATTGTTATGCAGTTAACTGTATTGAATCATCAAGGTTTTAAAGGCCCCCTTTTAGAAACAAACTCCGTTTCCCTCACATGTACACAAACCTCCCTTTATTTATTTATTTGTCCCAGATCTGTTTCTCTTGGGAAGCCTCACTGTTCTTACACTTTGTTATTCTCCAGGAAAACCTGAATCTGAGAGCCCCTACAAACAGAGGGAGCCAAGCAGATGGAAGTCATTCCATTACACACAGGCACAGCAGAAAAAAAATAGTTTCTGCTACAGCAGACCTCTTCTGGCTCCCCTCTCCATCCTTGCAGAGCTGGGACCATGGGGTCACCCCACAGCCAGCCATGCTTCCCTTCCTCTGCACCTCCCTCCAGCCCCTGCACCCCTGGCTTAGGCAGCCAGCACACAGCACCCGAGTTTTTGTTCTGCTTCCCCAGTTCTTTGGCAACCTTTGTACTTCTCTTGGGGGGTTAAAAAAAAAAAAGAGTATCTGTCCTTTGTGAAACCACTAGGAAATGTCCCTGGGACTCACTGGTTTTTGCTTTCTAAAGAGACTTGTGACACTGCTATTACTTTTTGCAAGGTGGAAGCAAACACTCATCACTGTTCCCAGGAAAAAAAAAAAGGTATTCCTTAGCAGCTTTGGGAGGTTTTAAGGAATCAATGTCCAGAGAGCACAACTGATTAACACTGTTCCAAAGCTGGAAACAACAGCCCTAGACATCCCAGGTCTGACCTCAGGTCTGTAAAGGACTCTGGAGGACCATATGTGTAGCAGGTGGCTGTAGGCAGGGACTGCTTCTTTATTTCTGTTTTTTTCAGAAGTATTCATATATGCAACCTTCTCCTCAGACCTCATCCTGAGATGGGAAGGGGCTAGTTTTGCTCACCTTTGCCATCTTGCAGTGCCCAATCCTATGTATCCTGTCATCAGCTTCTTTTCATAGGTGCTGTCCACCAGGCCAAGTTTCCACTGTCACCCTTTTCACCACTAAAAGGTGGTTTCACCAATGTATCGGTATCACCTTTTTAATATGGTCTTATAGTAAAGTGGCCCTAAAGGCACCTGAAGGGCCCTTCACTGTAGCGTAAATGAGCTGTCAGGGAAATGAAGAAAGCTGCTACATGAAGCCATTACCCAAGGAGCATGGTAAGCAGGAATATAATAGGGCTGTGCCTTAAGTATGGTGAGCAAAATTTGGCTCAAAGGAAGAAAAATGAGCCATAGAAATTCCTTCCCACTGTTGGTGGGTTTGAGGTTTTTAAATATTTTTAACTCCAGTACTAACTCTTCATTTAAATGTGATTTGCTGATGGTGTCATGCACCCTATGTCACTGCACCTGCTGACTATTGTGAAACTGAAGCTATGCAAGTGTTGTGTGATGGCAGTAACTGGAACAGCATGGGCCCTGGAGGCAGTTTCAAAGCAGAAACTCATTGCAGCAAACATAGGAACATGCCAGATTACTGCCTGGTTTTATTTTCTTGTTTTTTGCTTTCTGAAAATCATTCTCCAAGGACTAAGCTGACATGTTGAACATGGGCTACCAACAGTGTTGGAGGCTTCACTTTGAGGCTGTGGGAAATACAGTGCACGTGAAAATCCAGTGTCTTCTTCAAACCTGGGTAAAGTCTGCCTGTGATAGATGGAAAAGCAATGTTGGGTCTGTAATATACAATACTCCATTTCTTTCTGAACTTAACAGAAACCCTTTTCCAGAGGTCAAAAATTCATGTCTTCTGAACATTTGGGGAAGAATTTGCAGAGTTAAACCTTCAGGCTAGTGCATGTAAGACTTCATAACTAGCTGTTTATTACTTCTGGTCAACATTCAAAGAGAACATATCAAATAGTTTAGTACCAAAACAATGAATGGATAAAAAAATATAAATATTATAAACACAGTAAATAAATATTTAGGATACTACAAGCAATTCCAAAACACAAAGAAGTAGCAAAGCACTGGGCTTGCTGAAGTCCCTCATTGCAGACTGCTCCAGTCAGTTGCTGTGAAGTTCAGATAAGCCTGATTATAAACATCTTCATAGTCTGCTACACATGGACAAACTGTCCTCTGATTTCTGGTCAGCGCCCACAACACTAAGTCTCAGACCGTTGTTATTTTCTATCTCCACCCTATTTTTTATGAAGGGGAGTGAGGGAAGGAAGGAGAGGCATTTATAAGAACAGCTTGATGCTCTGCCGTAGTTTACATATTTGTCTCTTTGCCCCCCATCCCAGCTATAAAGGATGAGACTTGGCAGGTTGCCTCCCTTTAATAGCACTGCCACACTCCATCTGTCAGGAACCACCTCCCCAGAGCTGATATTTGCTCCCTTCACAGAGATCCTTAGGAACAGCAAGCTTTAGCCTGTAATGATTCTGCCTCTACCCAAACGGTTACAGATTCCTTCCCCAGTCCTCTTCCACCACATAGCCATTTGGACAATTTCCTAGAAGAAGAACCTGTTCAGGGTTATTAAACATGTAAGAACCAAACTGGGTCATGAAGCTCCTGATCTGCAAACAGGCAGTGGATGGGGGCCATTTAAGTTATTACCATGCATACTCTTCCCTGTGCATCCATCGTTGGCCATTGTCAGATGCAGGATACAGGATGGAAGGGTCCTTTTTTCAGGGCCAGTACAGTCAACCTATCCATCAACTACTGGGAGAGCTTCTTAAACCTCCTGGCCTAGCTCTGCTGCCTCCCACTTGATTCTTCTGCTGTCTCAGCAATTTGGAGGGAAGTAGATATACAGTTTTTAGGTAACCGTGTTCACGCTGCACTCCTCCCACTCACATCCAGGAGTACCCCCAGGGAATACCTGAGAATTGCCAGGTCTCATTGCTGGATCTTTCACATTACTTTCTAGTGATGTTGCCCCATCCTCTCCACAAAAGGCAATCCAAAACCCCCAAGGTGCTTCTGTTCACCTCTTCTAGAGGCTGCAGATGATACTTGCTGGACAAAGAGTATGGGTAACACGTTGGTAAAACGTTAAGGTGATATCTATATTTGGTGCTGTGAGAAAACTCAGGATAAGGATGCCAGCAGTGTGAGTCTCAACACCAGCGAGTGAGAAAGCCATTGTTGGGTTAATATTTTGGGGGTGCTATAACAACTGACCACAGAGAATCAGTGTCTGAGCAAGCAGAATGTTCTCTGTGTCCTTAGACAGCTCTGCCATCAGCCCCAGAGAGTGCAACTCGGGCACTGAGTTTGCCTGTGAGTCATGGTGACCCAAATGTTTTCAGAAAGGCAACAGCTTTGCTGGCATTAGAGAAACATTGAGAAAAAGCAAAGAGAGAAAAATAATAACAAAAAAAAGGCCAGTTCACTCTAGATCTCTGTAGGGATACTGATTATCAGAATACATTGTTTATTTTGGCACTGCAATAGCTTTTCATGAGGCCACTTGAAAAATAGCTGCTGCAGGAGAATTAAATTCTTCCTAATTAGTCTTGTGCAGAGGCAACCTATGGAGAGTGGGGAAGGAGGTAGAAACAAGCCAGAAGAGCTGAGTACCTTCAGAACGCAGACCTCTCCTCTGGCTTCTGCTGGTTTTCACTCTGTTTGGAAGGTGGCTCTATCTCCATGGGGCATAAAGGAAGGGGGAACTAAGATGACAATGCCCTGAATGAAGTGGTTTTGCATCAGGAACTTGATTTCAACTGACCTGTCAGTGACACCAGCTTTGACCTGAAACAGACCTCTTTAGTGGTTCAGGAACAAAATCTGATTCAATATGTGCTTGGACTGCTTGCTAACTCCCTTCTGAATGTCTTCCATGCAGAGAATGACCACATTGACATACGGCTGTTTGCAACACAGACTAGTCACCATCTCGGTTTAAAATAATTTACGATGAGGCAGACATTCAGCACTACCCAGGGGTAAGATGAAGGGTTAGGGTTACCCTGGGAGAAGGAGTGCCTTCTTTCCTTCACAGGTGCTTCAGGGAGTGATTTTAATGAGCAGCAGTGATAGTGCAGTAAATATGAAACAGTTACCTGTAGATGAGACTCAGGCTAATGTTTTATTTTCTTGCATATCTTTACCTGTGGCTGCACCACTGAAGGCATACGTATGACACAGAAATCCTTTATAACCTCCTTGATAAGAAAGGAGCATGATCCAACTTCCTGTGTGCATCTGAAAGCCCAGACACCATGAGGAATACAGAGTGAAGCCTTTCCTCTGACTTACAGTCTGCAGGGTTGCTGATGTCCAGCCTGTGGCAGGAGAGAGTGCAGAGGGTGCAGAGGCAAAGGAGTTATGGGCTATCTGCCTGCTACAGGCTTTCACGCTCTATCTGACAGGGTGAACTAGGAACCTTCCCATGCTTCAGTTTCTACATCTGTCCCTGGAGTTCAGCAACACCAACTTCATTACCACTAACCCTTTGAGATCCCTGGATAAAAGGTTCCATCAAAGGGCACAATTATGTTATTAAATGGTGACTGCGCTGTCTAAATTATTATTAATAATAATAACATTTATCTCTTGCAAAAGAGGTTTACTTTAGAGCAACATTTTTGATCTGCTAGATGTAATTACCAAACAAGATCCTGCATGTCCTCATTCCCCCAAACTGGCCTTCTGCCTGCAAGGATGAAATGTAATTTCAGGCATAATTCCCCTGAAGTGAAGGATGGAGCACAGGGAGTCAAACCAGTGCAAGAAGTAAGAGTGGAATTAGTCTGAGAAATCCTGCTTACATGAACGGGACCACATTGTCCTGTGTTTGTTCATCATCAACCCACCTGGATGCATGCTGCGCATTTCAGCCTAGAGGCCAAGAGACCTTAGCCCAGTGCTAAATGTCTATAAAGCAAACATGGAAGTGTTCCTACCACAAGGCCAGATTCTCCTCACCTTATTTCCTTACGGAACAGGGTATTGTAGCTCACTTAGCTTTCCACTGATCACCAGACCATGGTTTCTTGCTGTCTTCACTCCCAGGCACAGCCTGTTCTTGCCATATTGCAGGCCTGAGCTGTGTTTGGGGCAGGCTGCAGAAGAAGCAGCCCTGCACTCCTGCAAACAAACACTGTCGGGCACCAATCCCACTCTGGAAGCTGTTTGAAATAAAGAAACCAAACCCAAACAGGTTTAAGGATGATTGCAGCACTCTCCTACACAGAAAAGGCATATTCTGTGCATAGATAAGCAAGGGTGAGGAATTTGCTAATCGCAGCTTAACGTTGTCTATTTATGAGGGCTTCACACCCTATCATGCTCACTTCAATGGCCCTGGCAAAGATTTGCATCATGAGCCCAAAGTCCTTGAGAAGTTTTATGCCCAGTGATACTTCGTTATTTATAAACAACAAGCGATCTGGACATACTGTCTGTTGGCTGTCTCTGGGTCGAGACACAGAGACTGTTTCACTGTTCTTGTGCTTTGGAAAACAAAGAGGTGGAACGCAGAGGGCTAACATCAAGAGAAAAGGTGCCTTCCTAGCTCATCCAGGTAAGGGTGGTGTTTCCACAAGGGAGCAGTGATAAGAAGATGTAAAGTAGCTGTCTAAAAATCCCTAGTGTATACTGTGTGGGTTACTGCAAGGGATACAGGGCAGCTCTCTAGGACAAGAAATCTGAAATGTGGTATCACTGAGGACACAGCTCACCTCCATGGCCTAAGAGGTGACAGCTACTTGTGAGTCTGAATAAAACAAATTGGCCTATGACTTCTGAAGAAGGCAGTTTGAAATGGATTGCCTATGGCAAGGTGCTACCAGAGACCATTTCCTCCAGGGTCCTTGGGGCACTGTGGGTGCAAGCTGATACAGGCCATCCACTCATTTGCTTTTTCACAAGGGGAGAGTGGAGAAGGAAAGGGAGGGCAGCTTCAAGTGGTACTGGAGGTCCAGGCCAAAACCCAAGGCGATCTACCTCACTTTTCCTCAGTATTCCACTCACTAGGACATTGATTGTGCTTTCTCTAAAATGTTTTTGGAAAACAATCATTGGCATTTTGGCTCAAGGAGATGGGTATAACCCTGTATAATAGGACCTTTACATAAGCAGCATTTAATTACTCAAATCAGTAATTTAATTTTATAAATCTTGACACAAGAGAGCTTACAGTATAAAATGACTGTAACTACAATTTTTGTAGTTCTCACCAGTGCTGTATCCATCTAAGAATGAAATGTTTCATTTCCACACAGTGCAAAGGAATTTAGTTGAAGTAATTGACATCCTGTCTAGTTGGAAGAGATCAGATACCACCAGCTCAGATGACAAATCTAGTTTGGGGAGCACTTCTGCTATGACAAATCTGTATTTTCCAATTTAACATGTTCACCCCATGTTTGAACAAGAAGCATAGGTGGGAAATCATTTGCCTACAGTGTCATAGGCTAGAGCTAAATCTGACTGCATGGGTGAAATTCAAAGACGTGAAGATCAGGATCTGAATTTGATTGCATTAAGGTACTCTGCCTTCCAGCTGTCCATCCAGGAGAGCCTTGGGTGTCATACCAGCCAGACATGTGACATGTCTTTAATCCCTTGAGTGGCTGAAACAGCACTAGCTATCTGCAATTTGGCAGCTGAGTCCAGCCCCTTATTCTGTCTCCCTGTCCATAAGCTCATGCTATTGCCAGGCTCTATTTGTGCTGAATGGGGAATGTGGGGAGAAATGACACTGTCATATCCACAGAGGAGGCAAGAAAAGGATGTCCTACGTTTTGCTTCTTTCCAAAGCATTGGCTTCCATGATCTGAATGCAGGTGTCCAAATCAGTCTCATGAGAGAAGCCAAAGCCATCTCCCATCTCTTATGGGAATCCTTGCTCAACTGCCATGGTGCAAGTGTGGTCTTGCATGCCCAACACCAACATGAGAAAAAAATAACAAAATGGAGCTATTATCTCATTTTTTTTCTCTGATAGATAAGTGAGGTGTGTTGTATTTTTTAAGAGACCAAATAAGCTGGTACCACCCAAACCCCATGTCAGAATTGCAATCTACAAAACATTATGCCTGGTCATACTTACTTGTGAAACTAAATTAATTGCAAGACCAAAAGCAATCCTTTTATGTGTAAAGGTATGTTGTATTCACAAGAGCTAGTACAGAGATTGGGTCCCAAGTAGGCAGCACTTTAAAACCAGCATGGTATGATCTCTGCTTCACTAAAAAGCAAATAAATGAACTTTTCTTTCATTTTTCACTTCCCTGATTTGAAAGGGGAGAGATGGATAAACAGTACAGTTGATCAAATCTCAAACAGCGACACTTGCCAAACCAAAGATGATTGTGTGAGTTCATTACTATTGGTTTCTTCTCTCTTTCCTCAGAGGCAGAGGAGTCACAATGATATATAGTTACTTTCTGGGATAAACAGCTATATTTTACAGATATTAGATACAGGCGGGTCCTAAGCCTTGATGTTTGCACATCTTGCATGGTAACTCTTGCTCAGTGCCATGTGGAAAAACAGGGCTGCAGTACTCTGAGAGTAACAAGCAGAAGTTTGTGCCAAGGAAATGGGAGTTGGCACTTCTTAGAGAGCTCTACAATACACTTGAGAAAAAGGAGGCCTGTCCTAGAAATGAATTTAATTTATACTGGCTCGAGAGAAAGGCACCTCCAGGAAGATACACATATGGCAATTCTTCCATCTAAAAATTCCTTTTACAGATTAAATATAAAAACTAGAATAAAGCACTGTACAAGAAACATGATACACAACAGGAGAAAAAAATTGCAGCTACAGCAGTGAGAATAAAACACCAGGCTGCGGTTCACTGAAGATGGAGCCAGCATTGTTCCGGCAAGTGGCAGGCCCTCCTCATGCCCTCACCCACTTGCTTCCACCCCAGGTTGCCCCATGCTGGCCATTGGTCAACCCAGTGAAAACAATGACAAAAACATTTCATTTTCAGCAGAATTAACTCCCTGTTTTGGCTTACCATGTAAGAACACAAACAGTTGGAATGGCATCCTTTGGCAGTGGTGCCAATTTAAACTGTGCATGGAATTACACAGGCTCCCAGAGAGGAGATCTGGGAAGAATTCAGAGAAACTCTGCAGTGCCTTGTGTTATCAGCAGGCTGATTCGGTCACTGGTGTCCAGGCTGCCAAAGCAGATGCTGCTTCCATGCTGAGGAGAAGAATCCCTGTAGATTTACACATGTACACTTTCTGTCATGCGTCTCCAGTATGGGAATGGGGATGACCTTCCTGACACTCCAATGGAGGTATGAGGATGTTTTCCTATCACTCTCCACCTTCAGTGGAGGCATCCAGAAAGACATCTGATTATAAGATGAGATAATGAAGAGTGAGTCAGGGAGCAGGGCAGCCAGTTCAGTTCCCTCAGTGTAGATATCAGAACACCATTCCTTCGAGTACAGCACATCAGGTTTGTACTCAGGGATAGCGGAGCACATGGAGTACACACTACCACCCGTTTTGTCTGTTTAACTCCTCTAGCTCTTACTTAGACTCCAGCAGAAACTGCTTTGAAACCTTGAGTCAAAGCTGTATTCCACTTTGGGAAAAACCAGACCCTATTCCCTCTGCAGGTTTAGCACTCACAAGCCCTGCCTGGCTGCACTCCTGTACCAAGGTGGAGACATCAGCAACCAGAGGCAGAAGCTGTTCCTCCTGCTCCTGGGCTTCATCCTGGATTGGTGAGGTCAGTTTGGCTCCTCCACAGCCATTAGGCAGGATGCAATTAACCATCCCACGTGATAGACACTGCCAGCACTTGGCTTCACGCCATCCGACGTCAGCCTGACTCATCTCACTCCCAGAGGTATTGACTGCTATCCCTGGTGGAAGGGAGAGAGACAATCTGAAATCCATTTGGGAGTTGGGATTTTATGAAAACTAAGCACTGTTTTACTTTTATCAGCCCAGAACTTCCTGTCTAGCTGTCTGTACGTGCTAACATCTTGTTGTACACACAGGCTAACATTGTACTCTTTGCTGTGCTATGGGACATGTGCTGATCCTCTTGGGTCTCCCACAGACAAGTGAGGAAGATGAAGACAATGAATGAGTGAATGAAAACAGGGTATCCTTGGAAGGTTAAAACCAAAGTAACACTCCTTGCATACCCTGTGTAAATAACGCGAGTCCAGCACAGTCAGTGATATATTACTGTTGTTCTTTGCATTGACTTATCTTTTAGTGTCTGCAGAGTAAAGTTTGTTCTGATGCAATGGTTTTCATTGCTCTCTTACTCATGCATTTAAAAATGTTTGCCCAACAACTAAAAGAACAGGAAAGTAAGACAGTTTTTCACAGGAGTTCTGTGCGCAGTTGTCATGGTTTAACCCCAGCCAGCAACTAGGACCATGCAGCTGCTTGCTCACTCCCCCTCCCCCCTTGAGAAGGATAGAAAGAAGAGGGAGAAAAGGAGGGGAAAGGGGAAAAAACCCAACTCATGAGTTGAGACAAAGGCAGTTTAATAAAACAAAGGAAAAGGAAAAGGAAAAGGAAAAGGAAAAGGAAAAGGAAAAGAACAATAATAATAATGGTAAAAGAATATGCAAGACACAAGTCACTTTTGCTGCCTGATATATTGGTTACCCAGCTCGACCCAAGCAGTAATCATGGATTCCTATCCCCCAGACAACCTCCATTTATATACTGAGCATGACGTCCATGGTACAGAATATTCCATTAGCCATTCCATTGTTCTGTCTGTGCTCGTTCTCAGCTTCTATGGGAAGCTGAAAAAAGTCCTTGACTAGTATAAATATCACTTAGCAACAACTAAAACAATATGCATTATTGACATTCCTTTCATACCAGATCTGAAAACACAGCAATCACTACAAAGTGAACTGAATCTCAGCTGAAACCAGGACACCAGTTTTATTCATTACCCTTCAAAACATTTATAGTGTCTTTTGCTTCCAGTGTAGCCCTGGCCTTACCTTGTCTCTAAACTTTGTAAGCCAAGTCTAGATGGAATTGTTTTCAGTGCAACTTCTGGTTTTCATTGAAAGAACAATGGAAATCAGTCTACATCCATTAATAATAAAACTGAGAGGATTTCTTGTAGCATGGTGCCACTATGAAGTCTCCATGTCATTTTTTTTTCATTCTAGATTTCTGGTATCTAAATACTGCTGAAATAGAAAGTATGAAGCTGTGGCACAGAAGCAGAAGGAACAAACTGAGAGAGAAAGGATTAAAAAAACACACAAAAAAAAGATAGTTGACATGTAATTTCTTCTTTGTAATAATGCTGGTTTTGACGTTGAACACCAAAGTTTTTAATGTTTTTTGTTTTTTTGTTCACTTACAACAGAGAGAGACTGGTGCTTAACATGAATTAAGGGAAAGAATAAAGTGATGGATTTATAACAATGGAGAGACATGATTCCTTAATGAAGACAACTGTTTTCAGCTTTTTTCACACTGTTATCCCAGGACTTCTCAGTTTCCACCTGAAGGTCTTCAGGTTCTGATATAGATTTGTGGGGTTACTTGACTGTTTCCCTCCACCCTTGAATTTTCCTCTTACAAAAACTTCAGACTCAGTTGTCTTTGCTGGGAGAGGCTGATGGGTAATCCTAGGGAAGTTGTCAGGCTGTCACTGTCGCATTTCCACCCATTTGTGAAATTGTTTCCACTCTGAAGGGAGAGACCACACACTTATCATGGTGCAGCTATAAGGTTGCTCTTTCAGCAAATGAAATGTCATCACCTCTCACTGGGACCAAAGACTAGGGGAGAGACATAGAGGCCATATGGAGTCTGGGACTTTGTAGTCAAAGTCTGAGTGGATGAAGAGGGAAAGGAGTATCAGTGTTGGAAAGATATGGAGCCCCAGGAGGTACTTTTCAGTGAGAGGTTCAGATGGAACTGTGGCCTAAAAAGCTGGCTCTTCTACCCCTTGTCCCCGCTCTCAAGGGCTCTGTTATTAAATGATCTCACTTGGCAGCACTCCCTGGGCCAAAATCCCTGGCACTTAAGAACAGCAGTAAGACACAGAAGATCAACCTAACAGTTTGCTGAGATCCCACTGGTGTGGCTGGTGTCTTCAGTCCACCTCACTGTCCACTTGTCTAACCCACACTCCATCCGTGTGTCAATGAGGATGCTACAGGAAACAGTGCTGAAAGTCCTGCCAAAGTCAAGATAAACAACAACCACTGTTCTCCCCTCATCCATCAAGCCAGTCATCTCACCCTAGGAGGCAATCTTCAGTCATTGTTTCCCCTTTGTAAATCCATAAATTGATAGTAACTACTCTCAGTCATCTTCTTGTCCTTAATATGTTTGGGAAAAGCTTCTAAGATTGTTCCCTCAATCACATAAAATTGACCAGCCTGTAGTTCCCCAGATCCCCCTTCTTGTCCCTCTTGAAGACAGGGGTGACATTTACTTTCTTCCAGTCCTCAGGAACCTCCCCCAGTCATCACAATGTTTTGGAGATAATTGCAAGCAGTGTCACAGTTACATCAGCCAGGTCCTTTAGCACCCCTGGATGTGTCCCATCAGGATATTAGATACATGTATTAGGATATCAGAGTATACGTATTAGATTAATATTTAAGGACATTTTTTTTCTAGTGTTAGAATATGTTTGCAGAAAGTGCTGTAATACTTGACTAAGTGAAAACAGAACTGCTTTAATGACACTGACCTTTCAATATACTGACTCACCATGACTCTCGTGTCAGCCTCAAATATATCCTTTCCAAGTGACTTCCTTGGAACTATGGTGTCAGATGAGGAAAGAGAAATAGGCCAAAAGCTATTGGAAAAATCTTGTTATTGTGTAAACAGAGGTGTTTGGATAAATGAGGTGTGTTGGTATCAAAGGAGGAAAAAAAAAAAGAGGGAGCCCTGCAGGGGTCTAAAAGGAAGACGTAATTTTATAATTCTTCTCAGGAATTTTCTTTTCATAATCACTCTCCCTGACAGCAGAGTCTCCCAGGTCTTGATGAATCTTCTGCTATCACATTCAGTGCTGCAACTTCCAGGGGGGACCCAGGGAAGTGGGAGCCAGGATTTCAAAGAAACTCATAGCCAGCTGGGCTGCAGCCAGGGTTTCAAAATCGAACAGAGCACAAAAAAGAATTCTTCAATATGAGGAAATGTGGTCCCCTCTTTGGGGGCTTTAACAGAAATTGAGCTCTTTTGACACAAATCCAGTATGTAATTACAAAATACCTCATGAAATCAGCTGTGTGCTTAACCCCTTTGGTTTCCTCAGAGGAGAGGGGAAATGCTTTAAGTGATGCCTTGGATTTTGCAGTTATTGACTCTGTACATTTCTGAGGAGGAATGCAAAAGTTTGTTTCTTGCTATAGCAAAGAAGCAGATTAATTTACAGGTGACTAATAGATTTCCATAATTCATATGTTCCCCAAATTTTCATCTGTAGCTACTCCTATCAAGTCTCCCCCACATAATATTGTATTAATAACATTCCTAGCTAGCTGCGCTTTGGGTGTTTCTCTCAAATTAACCTGGTCCCACTAGGTCAAAGAACACATGTCCAAATGTTGCTGTGAATATGATTCCTAAGCAAGCTACAGTGTATGAGTTTTAAACTTTTATCAGGAGATAGTTATAACTAAAATAGCCCAGCACTAGAGGGAAGATGGAAACAAAGATCCACCCAGCTGGGAGCAGTTTGATTGCTTCCTAAAATAAAGACTGAAAGCAAGAATAAGAGAAATTCCTCAGTTTTTTTCAGACAGAAGATTTCCAAATCACTATTCCAGCATCCATTTGTCAGTAACGGTGCACATCCAGTTGTAATAGCAGTTTCTCAGGAACCACACTAACAAAAGCACATACAAGATTACTTTATCAGACCTGTTCAGATTTTTCCAAGTTTGTTAAGCACTCTGACATCCTTCAGTGGAAAAATTCACTCAATTTTTATTTTGTGAAAGTGGAAACTGACTCAAAGGGCTGATCAAAAGGATTTTTAAGAGCCTGAAATATACTTAGTGTCTAAGTAGAGTAGGACAGCTTGGAAAAGGATGAATGTAGGGGAGAAGTGATAGACACCTATGAAATAATGAATGATGCAATGAAGCTGAAAGGGTAGGATTTGTTCTATAACACAGTGGAGGGCCTGGGAGATACACAGTGATTTCAGGCAGCCCACAAAGTATATAAGGCAGCAATTTTAAAATAAAGACCAAAATAGAAAAAGAAGCTTGCTTTCATTTATCTCCTGTAAGGCAGGAAATGTGGAATTCATTGTCATGCAATGCAGTGGAGACTGAAAGGATAAATGGCTTCAAAAAGGATTTTTACAAGTGCATAGAATTTAGTTCCAAGGGTGGTCCAGAGATTTCCAGGTTTCATAAACCCCCATATTACTAACTGGAAGATTACTGGATACAGCAGGGAAAGGACCATGTATTGTGTTCACAAAAAAGAGTAAGAGCTTTCCTGTGACAGACGGACCTTCTGTCTGATCCAGCTGAGCAATTCTGGGAAGGGAGCAGGCACCAAGCAGTAAGACACACTGGCAGCAGTAAGTTTCTCTTTTATAATTCACATTTCCTCAGCGTGATTTTCCCCAGACCTACAGGTGTAGCAATTCTATCAGCACCACTACTGTCAGTGTGTAAGCTATTCTCATTCATTACTATGTTTACACCCACTTTGCACCATGCCGAAAGGTGTTGTGGGGCAAGGAAGAATTTGGCTACATGTACCTGTTGCTTCCTCTGAGGTTTGACACGGACATCAGCCTACATGCACGAATAACTGGCACAGAAAGAAAAACCCTCCTGACTTCCTGCCAGATGTCAGAATGTCAGAATGTCAGAATCGTTCTCAGGGGGCTGATATAAAACCTACTGAAGTCAACAGCAAAAGCTCCTTCGCTTTCAAGGGGGCTCGCGATGAGTTCAGGCTAGGAAGGAAATCCTAGGAGATGTCTTCCACAGACAGACGGACAGGAGAGCATGAGATGATTAATAAAAGTGTTTCAGTTTCCTTGTTAAGCAATGGTTTAATAAAAGCAGTTTTCACAAATGATGTTTCACAATAACCAGAGGATGTTACACTAGTGGTTACACATCCAAAACAGCTCCGCAGGCATCAGCAGATCAAACTATTTGGCCAAGCGAATGGAGCTACAAACCAAAACAAACAGACCCTGGCTTCAAGGAGCAGCAACAGTCTTGCCATTAACTCCTGCTTTTTCATAATAAAATACCAGCAGGCAACCCCAGCAAATTCATGTGAAGCCACTTGCTAGCTTCATCAGCAAATATGCTTCTAGGATGTGATTACAGGGCAGGGCTTTCCCTGTGGAACAGAACATTGTGAGTGTGTTTAACCCAGAAGCTTCCCACTTATGCCTATTCATTCGGGTCACATTGTGGCCTGCTTCAGTGCAAGGTGTGGGATGATGCAAGGTTATTGTCACACATTTGGGGTCCACATACTTCAAGTATAAAGAGATATCTGGGGCGTTTTTTGCTTTCCAGGCATAGCAGGTGAAAGAGCCTGTGTAAGTCTGGAAGGGGAGCTGTAAGGAGTAGAGGCATAACAGAGGAGTGCAGGGATGTTAGCTATTTGCCCCAGCTGAGGGTCTGGCTGTTGGCATGCAGCACTTACTTCCCAAGACAGCAGCAAACACACAGGAGCACTGATCCTCACTTGCTAGTTTTAGATGTTCTTAGCATCACAAAAGGGCCAAAGCAAGGTTTGGGAGTCAGGACTGCAACCCTTTGCTTCTTAGATGTTACATTTGGAGGAGTACAGACCTCAAGCAGCTACTCTCTCAACTATTCGTTCTCAAAAAACCCAATACAAAATAAACTTTCATCTCTTCCAGACAAAGGATGTATTTGCTTTTGTGTTTTTCTGAAGCCCAGGGCTCATGAAATTCTCCAGTAAATTTGCTGTCTGGGCAGCAAGATGATTTGTTACCAGGGTTTCTTTTTCTTCATTTCTTCTTCTTTGTTTTCTTCCTTTTTTCCCTCGCCTTTTCTATTTTGCTTTTATGAAGTATTCATGTTTATTTCTATGCCTTGGGGGAAAACTCAAGCCATTTGGCTGCATAAGATACCCACAGTCAATCTGAACAGTGCTGCATCTGTGGTGGAGGAAAGAGGCATCTATTTACAGTGCTGGGGATGTTAAACTTGGAAATAAACTTTTTATTTTTATTTTTAACCTGGAATAGAGCTATGTATGGCTGCAGACGTTTCTCCATTTAGACTGTGGGTCTTTCCAGTAATTATGGCCCAAACCCAAGTCCCACTGACGTCAATGGGATTCTCTCCATTGACTTCAAGGGGAGCTAGAGCAGGCCTTGCCTTGAGGAACAAAGCCAAGGCAGGATAAAGCCTTCCGCTCTCCCACCCAAAGAAAAACACTGTGAACTTACCAGCACTTAGGGACCACTCTGAGCTATTCCTTCTCTTTCTACCTGCCTCTCTCATATAATTTCAGAGTGTATCTACTCCCCTTCAAATTCTTTCACAACTTCCAAGAATGCACCTCGCCTGCAACACCCTCCCATTTGTCCTCAAAACCTGTTCGTAAACCCCTTGGAGCAGTGTTAAAATCAGGCAGGAGGCTGTCTGCCCTTCTGTGGCACCCACTCCTCTGCTGCCTTTTCTTTCCAGGTTTTTCCTCTGAAAACTTTCTGACACCAAGCTAAAAAACAAAAAACAAAAAACAAAAAACCAAACCAAACAAAACAACCAACCAAACAAAAAAACCCAAAAGGACCAACTTCTTACTGTCACACTTTTTACTGTTTATATTTTTCACAAGTGTTTGCTCTGCATACAATAAAAATAGCTGCAGGCAGCTGGTGCTGTAGCTAATTTCTTCTCCGTTGATGTCAGGTGAGTTTTCCTAACAGACTCAGCAGGGAACAGGGATCTGCAGCAGGGCAAGGGAAGGGAGGCAGATATGCTGGGTAAGAGAAAGTCATTCACCCTCCTCTTACCAGTTAACAGCCCAACCCAATTAGCCCTGAGACATAGCACTAATTACCCTGGGCATGGTGCCATGCTTACATGGCTATTCAGATTCCAGGAGCCAACTTTTATCACTGCGTGGTGCTCTGTGAGCAAACAACTCACCCAGCCCTAGCACTGAGACCTCTAACATGGTGTGACAGTAAAGGCAAACATTGGCTCAGGAGGCAAAGGGGTAAGTGGGGATGTTGACATGTAGGGGTGGCAACTCAGTGGAGCTGAAGTTTTGGTGATATGAGGGAAGAGCAGAAGGGGTGAGGGAAAGGACAAAGGCTAGAGGACATGAAAGAGTTGAGAGCAATCTGTTGGGTTATGAAAGAGTTGTGTCTCTTGCCCTCTGGCCTTCTTGTTCCTGTCTTTTCCCATTGCCACTGTCCTTCATGTGTACCAACCTCCCAGATTCTTGCTGCAAGAAAACAGAGAGTGAGGTGAGAGGATTGTTTTTTGGCAGTCCCTCCAGATGCAAGACTATGCTGAGGACCTTGGCAGAGATCCGGAGAGCCAGCTGGGCTTTCCAGCCAACTGCTGCCCCCAACTCTGAATGATACTTTGCAGAGGTAGCAGTTAACCTCAAAGCAAAGTAAGCACATTGGTCCACCTAGTCAAAGCCAGGTAGAGGTGCACCTTGTTGTCTTTAGGACCTTGAAGATCTGCACCTAAAACTTGCTGAG
Source organism: Ibidorhyncha struthersii (assembly GCA_013398815.1). Classification (NCBI taxonomy): domain Eukaryota; kingdom Metazoa; phylum Chordata; class Aves; order Charadriiformes; family Charadriidae; genus Ibidorhyncha; species Ibidorhyncha struthersii. The sequence continues at coordinate 116,501 of VZSZ01010147.1, forward strand.
AAGAGGACTTATGTAAAGAGAATCCATGTCCAGAATGTGACACTGTGGGTTTCTCATTCTTTTAAAGTTCTTTATAGCAGTGGTATAAACCTGGGAAATCTCCCATACATAATAATAAGCCCATACTTACCTTTTCACATTTGACAGCCTTACAAGTGGAACAATCTGCTGATCATGAGACAGGCAGTGATCAATAGACCTGCGTTCTTCCACCAAACCTTTAGCACAAGATAATCCAAAAATGAGAAAAACAGCGTTCTTCTTAGTTTATTATTTCTTTCTCCTTTTTCTGGCTGAGAAAGGCATCATGTACAGAGAGACAACAACAACATTCTGAAAGCAAGAAGAGAAAAAAATCACTTAGTGCCATTTCTGTTGGGAAGTAGACAACTGTTCAGATTCCTGTTCTGGGAAACAAAAAGCACAAGGCCATGCAGCGACATTTTCTGACTGAAGGATCTTTCTGGTGGAAATCTTCTTACACCAAACATATTTAGTATTACAAGTACCTATCCAATTTATGTCAGTGTCTAGTGACCCTAAATGGATCCAAAGTCCTCTGAACCGGTACACAAATACAAAGGAAGAAACCATATTTTTCTACAAAAATCCCCTTTTGTAAGCGAATGAGAACAGAAGCAGGAGAAACAGGGAGAGCTGCAGTCACTTGTACAGTGTCACAATGAGAAGGAAACACATTTTCGGGTGTGGACTAATGGTATTTCCATGATAGTGGAAACCATGACCATACATACTGCTGAGGATCTGACTCGCCTGCGTCCTTTCAGATAGGACTATGGATGCATCTTCCAAATACATTTTATTTTTCACTTTCATGGTAAGCCAGCAGAAGGGGAAGAATTTAAGATCCTAAGTACTGTGAGTCATATTATGGCCAAGACAAAGAGCAGAAGGGAGAAATAATTTTCATTACTGCTTCCTCGAGCATGGGATGAATTTATGCTTAATGTACATACCAACAAGCCGAGGATTAGAAAATAGATGTAGATAGCAATGCTGAGAGCAGCAAGGACTCACAGACTTCTAGCCAAATTCCCTTTCATAAACCCTGAAGGAGGCCAAGGGGAAGGTGATAAAGAGTCATACGATTTCAAGATGAGAAAAAAGTAAACTAGTCTTTCCACCTAACAGTGCAATACTGCTTCCTCTAAGGTATCCTCTTGGCTGGATTAATTGGCTGAATCACAGAAAAAGTTAATAATAATATGCATCAAGTAATAACAGGTGCAATCATTGTGCAGCACAGTTCAGTTGGCAATGTTGGTGTTTGTGCCACCTCTCCTTACTATTCAGCCTAGCAAAGGACAACTAGCTTCAGAGATATTTTGGAGGGTTTCCCAGCTGCATACCATCAGGACCAAACTCTATCACTCCAGCCTGATACGCTCTAAGGGCTGAACCCTTTTGCTAGTCAGAGAGGAATCACTTTCATTCTTGCAGGCTATGGGAGAAGGGAAAAGAAGGTAAGGCTAAAAACAGAGAACCAAATGACACCCAGAACTGGAGAAGCACACAGAGGTTGCTGTCATTATGGTGTGGCTAAATTACTGTCGGAAATTTCAGTCTCATACTCTTAATCGCTTGCTGTCCTTGTTCCTTGAGAAATCACACAGCCACTTCTCCCACTTTGTTTTCTCCTTTTACTGGGAACTAAATGGATTTTTGGTAGCATCTGGAAGTGCCTAAAAGGAACTGACGTTAGCAATGGAGCAGTATGAGAAATTTGCCTGGTATCATAGATGCCTAGTGCAGTGTAATGTGTATGATATGGAAACTGGGTGGTAGAGATTTAGAGACATCCCTGTGTGGGACTGAGCGCAGCTCAGAGTATTTTGTAAGTTTTGGTGCCACAGAGGAGTGGCATTGCCACCAATCTCCACAAACCCACTGATACAAAATGTTTTCCAAAGAAAGCAGCACAAATCACTGGATGTGCTTCATAGGAAATTCCACTGCCGGTGGGGTGTGCAGAGGACCATGTTGCAGGCCAAAGCAACAACAAAACACCCTCATAAAAAGGAAATTTCACAAAAAATGAGACTTTTCATCTCATTTGAAGTGATTTCTTCTAATGCTTAAGTTAAAATAACAGAGTTTAAGTATTTCATAATGAAAAATCATAATGATTAAAATAGTCTGGACATACTGACACGGTTACCACAGATTCTTCTCCTCGTGGAACCTGAAAAATATATTTTTCAGAACAGACACATATTTGCAAAGTATTTTGTTGCTTACAAATTGATGTCTTCCAAGAGAGAAATATGCAATTGAGAATCACCTTGCTCATTCTGTATAAACCATGAACAGCTCCCAGGCATTTTTGTCCCTCTGAAGTAGCAGAATTGAAAGTGCAGATCTAAAGAGACTACAGCCTATAGTGATAGTCACCACGTTAGACACAGAGATGTTGCAAAAGTTGTTTATTTCTAAATTGGGCAATTCAAAAATAGTCAGGTACATAGAAAAACCTCTTCGCTATTCATATGGTTGTGCACCTTGAGTAAACCCATTAGTTAGCCAGGGTTAAGTCTGCTATAATTTTCCATGTATTCTTGTTCTGCTTTGGATTTGCACCTGTTTAACAGAGATTCAAATCTGGCCATAGCTAGCTGTGAGTATAGGCTTATGTACTCATTTGTTGTTTCATTGTAAACAGACTATTTGCAGAGCAAAGGCCAGGCTGTGTTTTCAATTATGCCATAATGTACCTGGATTATTGCCACTGCCTTCGTGGGTTGCATTGGCCTAGAGTAACACAGATCAAAATCTGGAGTGAAGAGGCAAAGTCCAAGGGGTATTTTAGGAGAGGCTTGTTCTTCATTGGCTTTTAGAGAAAGCAGTAGTCAGGGTTAGGGTGGGAGAAGTAAACAAACATATATACACCCACTGTTGCTTCTCCAGTTCAGAGACCGTCGGTGGAATCCCGAACATCTGGAGCTCATTGCCGCACTGGCCTCATTGAAATAATTATTTAATTAGCCTCCTTTCCACTTTCTCTTTCTCTCATCCCCTCTGTTTCCTTCACCACCCAATTCCCAGATGCAGAACTCAATTTGAAAAACCCTACCAGACTGAGCTTCCTACCCGGGAAGTTGGTCTGTAGGAAAATGTTTCTATTCAGTCTTAAACAAACAACCTCAATACTTTATAGCATCCCATGATTAAAAAGCTTTCCCTTCCTACAGCAACTAACAATGCCATTTTGTTTTTGTATTTTCCAGTAACTGCTCACAAATTTTGAAGTAAGCGAGCCAAGCAAGGTGCATTTATTTGGCTTATGAATCATTATAGGAACTTCCAAAACTAAAGCCATGGTAAATCAAGATTCCCTTTTGACCAGGAACTGAAAGTGCAGATCTGAAGACTCTTATCAGCAGATCATTAAGGAGTAGAACATCATCCCAGAGTGGAAGACGGTGGCCATTCCCAAAAAAGCAGAAACATTAATAATCCTGCCCAGAGGCAAAAACTGGAACAGTCAGAAATGCCATGGTCGCGCCACCCCAGCTCCAAACAATACATGTTTGAAAAAGACCAAATGGAGCATAACAATTTTTCTCACTTTGGCTATCCTATGAAAAAATTAAGGGAATGGAGATAAAAATTTTTTTGTTGCAGTGTAATGACAGATCCCACCATAACAGTGCGATGAGATAGAACCTGCCTGAAGCAGTGGGCCAGAGCTAAGCAAAACCTCAGCAGTCAAAAAAGAGACCTGGTGGAATGAGTATAGTTTCATGTAACTGTACAAAGCCAGGTCTCAGTATATAGTGTTTTCTGAGTCACCATTTCTGTCCATCACCATGGTCGAAGTGTCTACCTGTACCTTTGGGATCAGCTGCTTGCTTAGGATCCCCAGCTGCTACACAGAACAATCTAAGACCTCAGTATGAAAGGACCACTGGGACAGGCCCAATGTGAGCATCTCTATGCAGATCCATGCCCCATCCCTACCATCTTCTGCCACTCACACAGCATCCTTTGCTCTTTGTAAAGATGAAATGCTTGAAACAGAAAAATACAAATGATCTTGCAATTGTTCAGATCATCCTTTAGGTGCATTGGGTTTTCATTTTACAAATTTAGCACAAAGATTAAAATGCAAATGGGTTTGGGTTTTGTACATTTCCTCTGTGCATTGCAGAAGCAGCAGAAAATCGCTTTTTTCTGGAATCAGTTTCTGTGAAATTCCTATTTACACCAGTAACAGAAAGATTGGCTCTGGAGCCTGGAAATTTTGGGGGGTGCCACTCATCTTTGTGTTGCAATGCCAAGGATTTTAGAAGCCCTAGCTCTCAATCGAGCTCCCTCAACACAGGTAATTGGTCTACACCCAGTGGGATTTGATCCCAGAGAATCTTCCTGCAGACCAACCCTGTATGCCTATCCCTCACTCTGCAGAGAAGCACAAATTGGTTATCAATCCAGAGACGCTTTCATACATCAAACTTCAGAGCTGCCCTCAATACTTGATTCTTGGCTGCAAGAAATGGTATTAACAATAACAGTTGTTATTGTCACATAATGAAATACAGCCTTCAGAAGAGGCTACAACTGAATACTTTAAGCAAAGTCTTTTTATACTGAGGAACTAAAACCCAGCCCTTGAGGAGAAAAATTGCAATATAAACAAGTACAGAAATGTCATCCAGCCACCACAATTTGGCTTATGAGAGAGCAGATGAATAAGTGTCAGGAAACAGAAGGCCATTTATCTTGTTAAGTCTCAATCCTTGTGACTCTGAGAGGACTAATTCATTTTGGGCCTACTATATCTATAGTAATTTCTTTCATCATAATTAGTGATTATTATTTTCATTCCAGGAAATGAAACAGAATAATAATTTGGCCAGAAGAAAAATGCCTAGGTTGCAATCCTGGCAGAAGTTCCCTCAGCAGGAATTAAGACAGTTAAACAGACAGGTACTCAGTAACCTGATGGCATATCTTTGTTAAAACAGAAGAAGTAGGCTGAGAAGAGGAAAGTCTTTTCCAGCCTGAGGCACTTAGTTCACACAGTTTTTCAGGACAGAGTAGTGTGTGCTTTTCTGCTTCTCTGACAGTCCTACATCCACCATGCAGCTATATATCAAAGATATTAAAGGCGGTAGGATATTACTAGCAGTTATTGCTATGGTAGCACAGAGATCAACACGCATGAGCCCCCAACATGTGCAGGCACGTTGGCAGGCGGGTTTTGCTGCCACAGTGCCAGCAGTGCTGGAACGAGCCGTTAGTAAGTTGAAGCTACAGACACAACTGCAAAGCACACACATCTACCTTTGGTAACTGGTGCTGGCACAGTAGAAGTCTAGTCACTTGAAATTCTGCAACGAGCCTACTCTTGCCACAGGCAAAGCATGGTCCTCCTTGTTTTACAGATTAGGTCACCTGAGGACCCAGCACCATTAGATCTACCAGCAGGAGTGACAGCAGTCACAGGTCCTGCCACCCCACCACGCCTGTCTCTGCTGAAAGGGACCTGATCCAATTTGGGCAGACAAAATCACAGGCAATTCCTGTGTGACTTAGGCAAGCTCTGGGTGCTCCCTTCCTCTTCCACCCTGCTGGCTTCATGAGGATGTGCAGTCCTGGGAAGACTACGGTGCAGTGGTATAAAATGCTATTGGAGCCAAAGAGCCACGTCAGCCACTGCAATGTGGGAGGAAAAGGAGTGTTCCAGAGTCCCAGATGTCCTGTTCAAAGGTTTGGCATGATGCCTATCAGAGCGATAAGTAAGCTTTTTTTTCAGCCCATGAAAAGCAACTAGCAGGTGTAGAAAAATTTGAGTGATGTGGAAAGTGTATCTAGAAACTGACTGCTCATGCTTTCTCCCCAGACAGCTGGAGAGGTCAAATGATGTTTGTAGACACCATTGAAAGATGACATTTGTAGACATCATTGCAAAGATAAATGGGAGATATTTCTTCCACAAACCTCAAAGCAAATTGCTGAAATCTTTGCCACTAAGTGGTGTAGACACTGAAGGATGAAACTGTTATGGAGAGGTAGGGGAAAGCCCAGATAAACTAGTGGAACAAAAAAGAAATGACCAAGAACCAAAACAACACCACAGGCACAGCTATTTCTTTAACATAAATAGATGGTTAGTTATTCTGGGAAAGAAATCACTTGTAAAGTTATCTGGAAAATTATCACCTGCTTGTTTCAAGCTCTGCTAGGCTCATAGGCAGGATGTCAAGCCATTTGCTGTTTATTCCATTTTGTATTTAGGTCCACAATGAAAGCAGGTGATAGAGTTAGGAATTGGACCCAGACCTTCCATATGCAACAGGCAACTATATGCTACCTCTTAATTCTGTGAAGAAAAAAAAAAAAGATTTTCTACCCCCTAAAAGAATCAACAGTTACGCTCTAGCATCCTTGTATGATGTAAGTAAGTATGAATAGCTGTACTTAACACATCACATTTCCAGTAAAAATGTAGGTTCTAAGGAAATGAAGTTTTTCTCTCATGAGCATAGTATCAATATCGCAAAACTGAGCTATGATTTTCTGCCCATTCACAAAATGAACCCTCTTTAACAACCTCAGAGAATTATTTTTTTCATTACATGTTACGATGTTTTATTCCTTCAAAAAAGAAAGTTCCTAAACAAAAGGCCTCAGTGTGAGTCTGTATCTTAGCTTGATATTAAGAGCACTGATACTTTAGATATTTGAGAAAATAACACGACCACTGAAGTGTTAATCAAACTTCTCAGCTTAACAAGGCATGTATGCATCTGGCACATTGGTGAATTAAACAACATGCTTACTTTCTCTTGATCTTCCAGGGGAATCATAATGTCTTCCACCCAGACCTTTGCTGTTGGTCTGTTTCCATTGCTGGGTGTAACACTAAGACTATTGTTAGTTTACACCAAACACTCTTTAAAACAAGCATTATCTTCCATTTTATATCTGTAAAAAGTAATCAAGCTCTGATCCTAACTAGGCCCTTAGTCACTGTTATCATCTTAGGTAAATAAATAATGTGATTACGATGATGGGGCAATAAATTATATGTATTCAAAATACATGTCTGAGGCTTTGGAATGAGGGTGTTTCCTAATGGAGGGGAATTCTTGGCTGTCGGGCTGTTTCCAGAGACAGTTTTGATGCATCACTGCTTTGAAATATCTTTCACTGCTCAGGACTTCTGATTTGGACTTTGGATGTGGTTGCATTTCAGCTGACAGACAAAAAGTTATACTACAGATTTTTTGTTTTGTTTTCTGAGGCTTTTTTTTTGCTCATTTGTTGTTTTTTGTTGTGGTTTCTTTTTTTAAAAATCATGCTTATGCAGTGTACTTATATTGGGTTTTTCCTTTCTTTTCCCTCCTTTCTGGACACAAGCAATACTGTTTTGCAAGTTTCCATTCATCCTGGACGTTTCTTTCTAAAACACATTAAACAAAACACACATATTAGAGTGACAAAATGTGATATCCTATGTGCATTTCGCCATATGTATCTAAATAAAATCATTTTTATTTTCAGAAGTTTTGAAGAACGAGTTCTTTTTGGAAATGTTATCAGGAGAAACAGGCTTCCACACCCTCCAGAAACCTGGCCAGGTAACAGGGTGACTTGTGTTTGGATTTACTTATGCAAAAGTACAGGCTGGAATACTACATTGCAACATATTTAATGGGAAATTGATTTAAAAAACAAACAAACAAACAAACAAGTCTATGTGTTTTTAAACTATGTGCTTTTCATGGAAATCACTCACATTTTGTCAAGAAAGAAAGGATACCTATTTCTTTTTGCTGAAAACTGGAAATACTTCTATTAAAAATGGCACGATAAACCAACACTGCTCCACAGCTTGGTGGGAGTAGTAATTCAGAGTTCTTATGTTCTCATTTTTGCTTATATGCTGCACTCTTCAACTAGCTTGCATCCTTATGGTGCATCATAAGCTATGACTTTTGTGGGCCCAGAAACCATTAGTAAACTGGGAAAAAGTATTGAGATATAATCTGGCTAAAGGCCCAAGACAAATAAAAGGCAGAGACTTGGGATCCTGTAAGAACTTCCTCTCTTCTCAGCCTGTGAAATGGGAATAACATTAACCTGATACTAAAAGTCATTGAGGCTTTACATTGCTGCCAGCTTTGTTCAATGGAGTTGAAGCTGCTGAATATAATTGAGCAAATAAGAACTGGACTGCTAATAATTGTTGGAACATTATTACAATGGAGATCACAGAGAGCCCATAAAAATTCATATTTTATTCCTGCCTGTACTTCTGACTTGCTCCAAGGCTTTGTCCTCCTCTCTTTGTTCTTCTGGTTGTAACATTTCCATAGACGTGCAGGGGAGTTTTGGAAAGCTCTAAAAGAATAGTTACTGCCATCATAAAGGTTATAATGTAGCCCATAGAGATCTTTGGTGCTGATGACAGAGTCAGACCTGACCTTGTACATGGTGCAGTGTGATTTATCATTGGGATTATATCACAGCATCTCCAAATAAATTTCTAGCTGTATATCCATATTACAAGGTTATTTCAAAGTTATTTCAAATTCAAACTTGTCAGAGCAGACAGATCCCCCCAGTCACTTAGTTCTGGCAAGAAGTGTTGCAAATCTCTGAGTAGACTAGAAATGCTTCTTACTGTGATGGGAAACTACAATAAATACTTTTGGCAACATATACTTTTTTCTCTATAAAGTTGAGCATATAGTATAAAATTTCAATTTAAGATTTTTTATATTTTCTGTAAGAATGCCAGAAATAGTTTATGGCTCTAAAAAAAAACCAAACCCAGTCTCTAGCTGGTGCCATATCATCTGCACGACAAAAGCTGATCTTCTTCATAAGGAAGATGGTGCAGCACAGGAATAGGTTATTCAGAAAGGCTGTAAAACCTCCATACCAGAAGGATTTCCAGAGTCAGCTAGACAAAGCTGAGATGCCCTGAGCTAACATTGGTGATAGTCCTGTTTGCAGAGGTGGTTTCGACTCAAGACCTCCAGCCCAGTATCTCTACGGTTCTGTGAAATCCTCATATGAGAAAGGGTGTTAACAGTCTCTATTTTGGTGTCAGCGCTGGAGAGTAAATGTGCTAGTAATTAGATGATGGGATTACCGTACAGTCTTTAAGTGATGGGCTAAATGGATTAACTTCTCTTTAAGCCCGTCTTGCAATACAGTGACTTCCATGACTATAGCAGACCTATGTCAAAACTCCTGTCGGTCACTGGAAAAGCTTCCCTGCTCCTCTTCCCTAGCACCCATTTTCTATTGCAGGCTTTGAATTGGCACTACAAACCTTGAATTAATCTTTGACAAACAAACGCTCTCCGAGCCACCTGTTGCGATTGCTCAG
>VZSZ01010147.1:125870-141300 GCA_013398815.1 Ibidorhyncha struthersii
TTTACATGGCTTTCTTCCTTTTCCCTGCTATTGCTGTAAGTCGCTCCTACTAGGTTAATCCCTCTTTTTGGTTTGTATTTGCAAGCCCTCGTCTTTTCCCAGAGAAAGGCAAACCTGTCAGTGTCACTCAGAAAGGTTGCCTGATTTGCCACAATCCTCTGAGACCCTGAGGCAGAAAACTGAGTGTTTCCATTTAGAACACACAGAAGGGAAAGTTTGTAGCTCTTTGCCTTGTCATGATTCAGCGACAACCCAGGCAAGCTGCTACAGGGATGTTCTTCTCCTTGACCATAGCAGATCTCACTGGGCAAGACGAAGGGACTGCAAAGCGGGCATAAAACGTTCCCATATAACAAGGAGGAGCATTTCATGAAGGAGGCCACATGCAAGGAAAGCAAAAGAGAGGTAGCACAGGCTGTTTACAGTGTTTGGAACAGGACTGACACTTTTGTTCTCTCCTTGTATATCTTCTTGTGCATGACAGTCAAGATCTATAGCTGGACATCTAGATATCTTCATAAGACAAACAATAATATATGTTATTTGATACTTTTTCAAATGAAAGCAAATTTATTAACAGGACTAGTCTGATTGCTCTAGTTTGATTTTAAGACTGGGTAATTCCCTAATTACTTACCTTCTTTGAATCACCGGAAGGTAATTTAAATGCTTTGCATGATCTCACCTGCACTGTAAACTAAAAATACCAATTACCTAGCACTAAAGAGAAAATTTAACATCAACAGGAGTGTGATTTTTTAAGAGAACAAAACTATAAAAGGATTTCACACTCAGATTCAGCAAAGGAAGCTGCCACAGTAATCAGTCATAAATCACCAAGGAAAAAGAGCTGTGCTTGATAGAAAGTTTCCCCTTTTTTGCAGAGGCTGGCCTCTGAAGGATGTCGGTGCCTATCCTTAATCACAAAGTGCCATAGCATTTTCAAGCAAAAAAAAATCACTGAAGACCTACTGTCTATATAGAAAAACAGCAACATTAAAAAAAAAATTTACATAGAAATTGCAGTCAAAACGGTGAAAAGGCAAGAGAGTGTGAAGTACTCATCCAAGCCACAGACATGAGATCAGAGACTAGATCTCCTGACATGCAATACACAGTACATTTTGCAAGTCCTATTAGCTTTTTCTGAATCTGTCCTCGTGCATGTGCATCTCAACTTCTGTTAGTCTGTGTTTGAGGCACTCCTGGGAGGATCTTCAGTTGGCCTAAGGGAAGAAACAGAAGTTCTGAAAGAAAAAGCAAATAAATTGTCTCATAGTAAAGGGAAATGATAAGCTCTCCAAAGAGCTGACTGTTTGGTTAAGAACTCAATAGAAAATGCAGGTTACCCTTCACTTTGCTCTAAAACCTTGCATTTTTTTTTCACCTGAATACAAAGGTAGCAGGAGTCCTCATAGTCTGGCTTCACAGTGAGTTCTAGGTAATACCAACCAGAGGAATGCAGGGGATGCAGGGGGTAGCTGTGTGTGCATAAATTTGGTTAAGGTCATAAGACACTCCAGTATTTGATCAAACCAGAGGTTCATCTACAGAAGTATTCTGTCTCTAGAAGTGGTCAGAGGCACATGTTCAGGAAAGTCATACAAGAAACAGAGTGGATATTTTGTAATTTGTATCCCCAACTTCCACTGTGGTTTGTGGATTCTCTGCGTACACAGCGTTATGTAAAATGCACATCTGTGCATCTGTCCTTCATGCATTTTTTTCTAATTCCCTTTTGAATTCTTTTTTCATTACTAACTTTCCAGTCTCCTGTCGCAGGAATTCCACACCTTAACTGTGCATCATAGTAAAAACAGTTAATTTTGCTGATCAGTCTTACTTTTGCAAATACACTGCTTAATGGATATAAGAAAGCTTTGGGTTGACAAGAAGGGTAGACAAGTAGGTATATATATGTAGTTATACACAGTGATTGTACCTGCTTTCTGCAAGGCAACACAGACATATTTACAAGAACATATGCTTGGAAGAGGGTGAAAAAAACCCAAATAAAAACTGGATTTACCATTCACAAGAGCAGCTCTTGCAATAGCCCAGAAATGGAGCAGAGTAACTCAGAATCTCACCCTCCCTGTCAGCAGCTCACGTTGCTGTGGTATGCTGCCATTTGGTTTAACAGCACAGAAGGTTACTCTCTTACACCACTTAGAGAGCAATCAAGAGCCTTCTCCTCCAGCCAGCAAAGTCAAGCTGTCCAGGAAAAGGCAGTCAGGGGCCCATCTGGCTTGATCTGGACACCACTGCACATGTCGTGGTTGTGGTGAAGGGGAAGTGGGGGTAGAGGTGTTGGTTAACCTTTCTGTAATTGCTTTGTTTTGACACGCCTCTTCACTTCCTGGCTTGGAACAGGAATGGAAAAAAAGTTTAAAAAAAATTAAAAATTACTCTGAGGTGCCACTAGCGAAATGTCCATTCTGCTGTTATTTTAGGCTTAGATGCCAAGGAGGGAATGCTGCAGTTCTGTTTTCTACCTGGTCAGTTCAGATTTTCTACCTGAGGTAGTGCAGATGGTCAGAAAGCCAAAATAATCCACCTCTGAATGTGTCCATGGTCCCTGTATTTATCAGACTGGAAGAAGCAACTGCTGATTATCACTACATTCACTGGGATAGTGCTAAAGACTGAGATTACAGATGTGAATTAATAGTTAGAAATTATTCAGTCAACACATACCCATTGGTCTATTAAAAGATGCCATCATTCCCAACAGAATCCAAGGGGGATTCATGGGACTGAGCATCACTAATCCCAGAAGCCTTTGAGCAAAATGGACAGTATCAGCATTTGAAATGGAGACCAATTAGATGAAGACAAGATTAGAGAAGTTACACTGAGTGGTGATGTCTGTGTCACAGGAGCTGGCACCTGCAGTCTCCTGATCATTACACATGGCAGCATCATCAGCCATTTGACTAAACAGCTAACTAACATCGTGACCTTGCCACCCTTTCAGAATTAGACCATCGCTGCTATGGCAATGTTATTGTCTAAACTTTTCTCGCTCTGTGTATTTCCATCCTTGTCCCGCACTGGAGGCTATTACATCACAGCTGTCAGGTAATCAGTATATTAAAGGAATTTTCTTCTGTAATATCAATGTGCCAGAGGTTGCCGGTGCATAGATAACAAACCACCTTTGGTTTTTCTCCTGAACAGAACTTGACCTTGTTTCTCTAGCTAGTCTTTTACCAAAATAGCGGTTTATTTCTTTTACCATGGAGAGGTCTGTAAACTTTGATTATGTCTTCCCTGTGCTCATATGGGTCCCAGAGCCCTCCAGTAAACCCTGCACCATCTTTTCTCCACTGTCCATACTCAAAGCCTCGAGTCAAGGCTGAGCAAACCTTGGTGTCCTGCAAGGGACACTGGAGACTGAAACATCCTTTATACCTGCTTGGCCTTTCTTCACCAAGAGGGTGGTTGGTCACTGGAACAGGCTCCCGAGTGAAGTGTTCATGGCACTGAGCCTGTCAGAATTCAAGGAGTATCTGGACAATGCTCTTAATCATATGGTTTAATTTTAGGTAGTTGTGTGAGGAGCAGGGATTTGGACTGCATGATCTTTATGGGCCCCTTCCAACTTGAGATATTCTATGATTCTATGACCTGAAACACAAAACCCGACTGTGTTGAAAAGGGCACAGGCTCATCAGGTGATAGCATGGTAGGATTCCTGTAGCTATGTCAACATGCCTATCTAAGCAAACTGCTCAAGGCTCTTCATATAGACTGCAGAAAGAAACTTGCACCTGGATTACTATTTGAGACTGTAGCAAGTTACAAACAACAGGTAGGTTGATTTTTACCACCAAACCTTTTGTAAAGTCACACATGTGAAAGGAGAGGCAAGCAGGCAGTTCCTCAAGAATGCTTTTACAGATGATGGTGAGAGATTAGGGAGACCCAAACCCCATGTCTGAGGCTGTCTCTCAGTGCCCTGATCCATACCACCCTCCGTGTCTGCCCTGTCTCACACGTGCTCCTGGGAGACTTCTACCTGTGGATTGGGTGTCAGCGGCACTAAAGTGCATGACTTGCTACTCCCTGGAGAGCAGAGCACCTCCAAAGTTGCCATATCACCCTGAAATCAGTCTGCACAGCAGGCAAGATTTGGGTGAAAAGTAAAACGAGTTTTAGCCCGCTACAAGACAAAGTTAAGAAACTAATTACTAGATTTGGAAAATGGATACAAGGAGACAAAGCTGTAACACACCTTTTTATCTGCCTGTGCCTGGACCTGTTCCCAGCCTCCTCTCTGATTTGCTCAGGGAAGAGCTGACAAGACATATTTGCAGCTTGTTAGTGCTGGGCCCCAGTTTCTAAGATAAGGCTTGTCCCTCCGGCAGTGTCTCCTTGCACTGGAACCATTCACTTGGGGCAAAGCCTCTCTGTACAGATGTCTCTTTTCCAGGCTCCCACTTGGTAAAAAGCAACCCCGCAGGAGTTTCCCATAACCCAAACCCTGTGTAATTAATTCAGTTTGGGTAACAACTTGGTGAGAGGGGCACTAAAGGAAAGTCTCATGCTGTATTTGCTCATGCAATGCAATTTCATGCTGGGTGGCCGTGAATATTACCACCTTGGCAGTCAATAGATCACGGTCACACACTGTAGGCGTGTTCCTGTTTGGCAGAGGAGCTGCAGAACAGGAGCTGAAATGCATCTGAGCTGGCATGCTGCATTTTCTACAGCCTGTGGCTCTAAAATCCCATCAGTGGTGACGGGGAGCTTATTATTTGTGTAAGGAACTGTAATAAGACCTTTTGGTGCTTTTAGTTTGTGGATTTCTGATCACATAAGAAAGAAGTTTAATAATGTTAACACCACTTTGCAGGTGGGAACAGTCAGACTCTATAACAAAAAGAGAAGCAGCTTTTACTGGAGTGAGCAAAGGGATCCTGTCCTGTCTCCTGCCATCTCAGTACTGATTTGGAAGGTTCTACTGAACCTCTAGAGCTAATTTATGTGTGGCCAAGCAGTGTATGTGTAAAGATAGAAGGGATGTATAAAGAAGGAAGAGATCTTCCTCGATGAGGTGTCTCACATCTTACCTAACTCCTCCCAAAACAAAAGCTCCCCTGAAACCTTGCATGTCTGTCTTGCATCTTTGTGAAGCAGATTTTTGTTCAGGAAGCATCAATGTGGTTCAGATGTCCCATGCTTCTCCTGCCGCTTGTGCTGTCCCTAGGAGTGGGGTCCTGGCACTTCAAAAAGCCCAATAAATGATGGAGAGATACCTGAAAAGTGTGAAATGCAGCCTTCCAGTCAGAGGAAGAGGTTATTGTGACTTTGTTTATAGCCATCCATCCTTTCACACATTGTTGCTTTGGACTTTTAACTCCTGAAATGCTTCAGGTGAGGTCTTCTGAAAAAAAAAGAGAAAGTAAAAGACCTGAAGCTGGAAAGCCACACTGAAAGATTCATCTGGGCCAAGTTATGCAAACAGATTTATTGGGTTTTTTCCTTGCTCTGGACATGTAAATCTTCCCAGGGTGGCACTCTTAGTAATCATGGTTGAATACAGTGGGAGCGAACAGCAGAGCCTGACAACAGGTTGTCGGAACCCAAAGTACGGGGACCTATTTATGCTGTAGGCATGATACACCAACTCTATTTGCTTATTAACCAAGAATACAAATCCTTCTCTGTTTCACATAGATAGTTTCGAGTGTCAGATGAAATCTTGCCCACCTGCTTTTCCTTCACTTAGTGACAAGACTTCCTGCTTTCAAGGGTAGTGGTACCCCACATCATAGATGGGGAACTGAAGGGGCTGGCAGCATTTGCCCAGGGCCACAAAAAAATCATCTGTGGGGGACAGCAGAGTTTTCTGCCTTTCCAGGGTGTTAGACCATGGTTACGCAAAAGGATTCTGGTCCAGATCCCAGCTATGGGTAAATTCTGCCCATAACTCCTTCACACAGAACATTTTCCACACTTCAGTGAGAAATACTACATTTCTTACCACTCTTCTGGTTTGCTGGGGAGCCATCATCTTGTTTCTTCACGTTGCTGCACGACCTCAATGTCATGAAGTAGTCAATAGAATTTAGTGAAAAAATATTTATATTGCCCACTATTAGACATTCTTTTTGGCTGTCAGATGCTTTCTCCTGCATTCCTGCTCTCCTACCCTGACAACAGGAACTTTGTAGTTTTTTGGAAACATTTGAAGCCAGAGTTGGTCCGTCACTTCACTTATCCTTTTCTATCCCCTTTCAATACACAGGTTCAACATACTGAAATGTACCTTTGTCTCTGGGTTTTTGTGAAGGTGGTTAGATCTTGCTGATAGTGAAATGCTCTGATCCAACCACTGTAAAAATGTATCCACCAGACCCTTGAAAGGGCATGAGCATTAGACATGAAACAGAAGGTATCACACAAGTGCGCAGGTTGTTATGATACTGCTACTTCCCAGCCAGCCTTTCCCTACCTGCATGCTCTCACCTGTTCCTCTGTGATGCTAGTTTGGTTTGCCCAAAATGTGCAAGATCACTTTCTTCATCTGCTCACAGTGTTACGTCAACGTGTGAATCAGAAAGTCTAAGTCCAACGTTTTGTTTGCTAACGGCACTAGCTACCTAGCAAAAATTGTGCGGAAGTGTTTGGAAGAAGATGTTAACATCCAGTTGTCACCGCAAACTTCACTTCATCCCTCAGATACCAGTTTTAGTCCTTACAAAAAAAAAAAAAAAACCCTGAAAACTAACTGCCTTAGGGAGGAAAAGACTTTTTATCATATAGGAACAGTCTATGTTTGTAGAGGTAGCTTACAAGATACAAGTGTAATCTGAAGGTATACTTCAACCACAGAATACTTTTTTTAGCCGAGGAGTCTGACTGGGATTTTTTAGTTTGTTATTGCTATTCATTGTAGAAGTCACACAATATTAGCTGTGACAGCTTTCACACGCAGAGCAACAACATTCACCTCTGCACCATGCTGATCAGCAAAAACAAAAACAAATTCTCAGGGCATGGCAGACAGAGAGCCTCATCATATTGGTTTGGATAACATGTCTTTCTTCCGTTTTACTGCTGAGACACACATAGCTGTGATGTTTATCATGACAGCAACAGTGTTTATCTTACCAGGATTATGCTGAAGCAAGTTTAATTGTATTAGCATAAAACATATCAATGTTAGGAGTGATGCAATGTGTTTAGCATCAATATAAAAGTTGCTAAGTTTTATGCTTTCAGCTGGAATTAGAGCAGCAACAGGACACTGGAACATATGGAATGCATTTTAGGTTTTATGTTCACATCTCTCAAGGAGGATTAGTACATTTCCAAAGATTCTTTATGTGCTCTACCCGATGGGCAGTGATAGTTTGTGTGTAACAGCATCACTCTTCCCTCCTCTGCCTCCCCATTTAAACCTGAACTCAAGTGTTTGGGGATTCTTTAGAGGCTTGACAGCTGGTACTGCTTGCAAACATTGTTCTATATCTGCTGCTTGATGGGTTATAAAAGTAGCACACTGTATACAGCAGAGCTGTCAGCATAATAGATTGGATAAAAAATATTGCCAAGTTCCCCCTCATCTTTATCTATTAATGTCTATTAGATCTGCTAAGGTAAAAACTGTGGAAAGAATCTGGATTTTCTATCTGCTTGATAAGGATGCCTTGATTAGCTACAGCCTTCACTGCTGACGAGTTGTAAGGTCAAGAAGTCAAAATCCTGCTCATTCTAGACAGTGTAACTGACCACAAAAGGTTTTTTCAGCCTTTCCATTTGACATGCTTAGACAACTTCAAACCTTTATCAACAAGGAAGGCATTCCCTCCTTACTGATCAATGAACCGTTTTTGCTGGGACCATCCTAAGACATGAGGTGTCTAATTCCTAATGATTTGTACCAAGACATTAGACCTCTCTTCCTGTCAAGGCCTTTTGAAACCCCGTACTTTCTTAATGGTCCATTTTTTTCTTCCCTCAAGTCCATTCTTCTTCATAATTTATCATAATTGCTATTATTTACAAATTAACAATATACACAGAAACCTGAAACAGACATTATATCTGAGTCACACCTGTGCAATGGGATATGTCTCCCCCCACAGCAACACACACACACACAGATTTAAAAAGAGGGGTCCCACTGCCTGGGGGACCATACTGAATCATGGACCATATTGAAATTAAATGTCATCTATGTCCTTCAACCTACACTTTCCCTAGTAGCAAGAGAAAAATCAAAGCCTCAACAGTCTGAGAAAAACATTGCACTATGGACTTACATACAAAGAGCAGGATAAATACTCTTCATAGTGTCACCATACCTACCTAGGGTATCCTTGCCTTTCTTCTACGACAAGGATTTGATTCTAAGCCACTGAAATACACTTCTGTTTTCCCTCCTTGCATGCTTATTTCACTAGGAGAAGATGTGACCTTTGAAGGAGAACACAAGGCACCACGGTATGAGATCAGGGAAGAACGAAGCAACACCACTGATGCAGTAGGTGCAGTCCTATCAGAGCAGTAATGGGTCAGTCGTCTCCTGATGTCATCTCTAAGTGCACATCAAGACCGAATGCTTTTCTGAGGTGTATGACTTACTCTGATGCCAATTACTGCTCTCAGGTTTAAAGTAAATTAATGAAATAGTATGGAACTAGAGGATGTCAAATACACATGCTGTCCTCCTGTATTTTTTTTTTTTTGGCTTTAAACTCCAGAAATCTGTGAGTATCCAGTTATTCTTCCAGAGGTTAAACTGCAATCTAGGCAAATTATTGTAAAGACCTATCTGCAGGACCCAAAATTGGGCAAAGTTGCATGTAATATTTCTGGAGGGTGCTGTAGAGATGATTTCATTGAGTAGTTAGAGACGTTGCAGAAGAGTGAATTTTAGCATTTTCCTCTGGCATTTACCTCCACACAGGCAAAACCTCCTTTCTCAATGTTTTTTTTTTTTTTTCTGGAAGCATATGGCTAAAATAGGGAAAGAGAGCAATTTAGAATTTAAAGCTGACTAAGTCTCCCCCCATCCCTTATAGAAACTGTAGAAAAACAAGCATATTCTTTAGCACAAGAGCTGGTCAGAATATTTTCATCTGTAGAAATGTACAGCTTTGGAAGCTGAAATCTTGAAACTGGAAACATCTTATCAAAAAGCCAGAGTATTTCAACAGAGGAATATTGCTCATAGATTTTGTGTATATTTACCTCCTTCTCCAATAATCCTCCCTACTTTCAGCTGCATGGTCAGAGTACACCATTACCAGGTTCTTGTCCTTATTTTCAAAGCTGATCTTTAAAAATGTGTTAATCAGTTCTCAAATAGGTTGCAAACTGCTGTGGAGTGACAAGGGGAGAAGGACAAGCATTTACCCTTTTCTCGAGTGTTTATTATTCTAGCTGTGAAGTTCTCCTTTGTCTCACATCTCTCCTATATTTGTCACATTCAACTGTAGCTGGAGAAAGCCTCTGAGCTGCAGGCTTGTCACCAAGTCTGAAAAGTGCTGCAAGTTCTCACTTCTGCTTTAATAAAAGAGCCATATAACTCCTTCTCTTCACAAATCCAGGTTAAAAGGACAGCAGATCAGATACTCGTTTATCCTACAGAGGAGCTTGCCCATGGACCCCAAGTTCAGTGTGCAAGTCCTTCCCTCTCTTTTACAGCTTCCTTTCCACCACTGAATGGCAAGTTCTGTAAAAGCCACAAAATTCCAAGCTATATGTAGCATAGAGCAGCTGTTTGTCCCAAAATCCCACTGAGCTGACTACAGCAACACACAAATTACAAGCTTTACCTAGTCACAGATAACCTACCAAGTAATTTCTGGCTTTGAGCTATGACAGTCAGCGGGGTTCACTCTTGCAGCTGCCTGCACTTGATTCAGCTCTATTTTTGATCTGTGTTTTTCTTTTGGGACCTTTGGTTCAGAAGTGCCTGGGTTCAGAAGAGGCAAAGGGAAACTGGGTACTGACTTGATGTTACTGTTAGGATTTTATCTTTGTAACTAAGAATCCAGGCCCAACAGACACCTACTTATCTTGTTTGTGAATTCAAAATTATGCATAAAATGTCCTCCTGAAACCTAGGGATGCGATGAACAGGGAATGTGAGCTCCTATGTAGTTGCATGACTTTCATTTTTTTCGCCTTATTGCATATTAAATTGTATAAGACCCTAATTATCACTGAAAGAAGATGGCAAAGGCTTCCATGTTTCTGACAAGTTTCTGTCTAAGTGACACAGACCTCACAACACAAAGTGCAACAGACACTAACCACCATTAACAACTTGAGCTTTGGTTGTGAAGTCCCACCAACTTCAAAAATTCTGGCTCGCAAGCAGATGTCTTATTTTTGAAGGGCGTCTCCATGTAGGCCCATGGAGAATGGGTAGAGATCCTAAGTTGTCTGAGGATCAGTCTAATTAAGCTATAAAGACCACAATGGTCAATGCCATGCGACTGAAAAGGCTGGGTACTGAAGCAGTAATGGCCAAACTTGTTTGGTGTTATTTATGAGCCCCTAAGCTCTGTGCCCTCATGGACTCTGATGTTTCCAGCTGTTAGACTGGGAAGCCTGAAATGGTCTAGGTGGCCCTGTTCTCATCTGTACCATTCTTCAGACATTCATTCTGGCGATTTCATTGCTAAATTTAGATGAAGAGAGACTATTTAGCAAGACTAAGCGCCTCCATGTAAATAACTTTTGCTTCTTACACATGAAAACCTCCAAGGACACTCAGAACAACTCCAGAGCTTCCATTACACCTGTTTCAGGACAGACACAAAAGCCTCCATGACAGACCTGAGGACCAGAAGGCATATTTCAGTCTTACATTGCTCAGCCTCCTGCTCGTTTAGGCACCCTGGGTTGCATAATGCTTGAAAAGCCAAATAGGCAGCAATGGGAAAACATTTCTGTGGCTGAGCTGTGGCTTTTGCTCCAAAAATACACCAAGAAGCTCTATGCCACAGGCATGCAAATGAGCAAGGGCTCAGTTTGCATTTCACATTCAGAGATACACTTGATGCATTTTCACCTGTCACACCCATCAAGATGCTATTCTCCCCAGGAATAAAGTCCAATGAGTCAATGACTTGCATATTAGGAGCAGTAAACCCTTCTTATCTGCAGTACTTAATACATACCTGTTGCACTGGGGAAGGCCATGCCAACCTGGCAGGTGCTAGAATGGTGACTGTTTTTTGGGAGCTTGCACTTCTACTAGTGCTTCTCAGTGTGCTTGACGTATCAGCTCAGGAGCTGTACTGCCCCAGCCAGTCACCAAGGGGTGTTAAGCTGCAACCCTGTAAGCAGAAACACAAGCTATGGGCAAGTCACTTCTCTTTTTTGTGGCTTGATTATATTATAAAACAGAAAATTATTTCTTGTTCTTCATGTTGTATGAATACTGCACTGCTTTGGCAGTGTTCACACCACTTTCCCACAGAGGGATGACCACTTCTTGACAGAGCTGTGTGGTGGCTGTCTGACACAAAGAATTGCTGCTGTTTTGATTTTTGATATGTATCATACTACCTCTAAGGAGACACACATACATGGCTTCCTATGTCACTGCCCCACAGCAGAGCTGAAAACTATGTAGACACTAGAACAAGTCCTGTATATCTGGCAGTAAGGACCTGCACCTGCTCTTCTTACATGCAATTAAGACAGGACTGCGGGGCTTTCACTGGGTGAGCAGAGAGTGCAGAATCTGAACAAAAGAGGAATATCGAATGATTTGTCTATGATTATATAAAAAAGCTGCAGTAAAGCCAGAACACCATTGTCCAAATTAATACTCCAATAATTTTCCCACAGGACCGTCCTTCCCCCAGCAAACGGCTTCCTCAGAGCTCACACCACACACACAAGGATATTTATCACCAGACAGGATAATAAAACGCTCACAGGAAGGCTGAATTCCAGACTTGATTACAAGCAAAACCAACAGCTCTTAACAACGAATGCTGGATATCTTGCATTGCGTTATGACAGTGCACACTGGATAGCTTTTCCCTAAAAGGAAAGTTTGTGGTCACACTGGGATTTGAGATGGGAAATGGCAGAAACACTGGCTCATTATTTATTTTCTACTCTATAGTATTTCTGTGTGACCAGATGTTTGTAACAGTTAACGATGGTTAGGCTAGGTTCACTGGTTTGAACCTAAATGGACCTCCAAGCACTGCACTTGCACTATTAATAATGCCTATTACCCCTCTTCGGGAAGCATACATCTGGTCAATTCTATAGATACAAGGGCTACAGCAATACCCCTGAATAAAAGACTGGACAAGTACCACAGGTGAATTCACATCCACATGCTTTAGGGCCATCTCCCTCTACAACAAACCTGACTATACTCATACTACACAAGACTTGGTCTTCTCTGGACTGCAGCCACTTTTGCTGTCTCTTGACATAACTTTAACGATTTCTTTTCTGTCCATTCAAACAGTCTGCAATAAAGTGAGACAGGTTACAGCCCTCTGGGGTGGTGTTTCTCTAGCGAAATATAAGGGTGTGCATAACACAGTTTTTGATGTAAAGGCACGTGGCGGTTCTTTGGGGTGTTATAAGACTTTCTGGAATGGTGTTATGAGGCCCTATAAAGCAGAGGGATCATAACCTCATGCCCACACTGGAGTCAGTTGGGGCATCCCAAAACAGAGCAAGGAAGTAAACTAGCATCTGGGGGACAGAGAGTCAGGTCTCAAGCTTGTTCCCTAGACAGATTTGTAGTACAAAGAACATCTAATATTTCTTTCAATGCAGAGACAAAGGAGCAGGTGAGTACAGAGATGCAGGTTCCTTGGAGATACAGCACATTACAGTGTACATAGGGGTGCTGGCAGGACATCTGCTTCAAGGTGTCAGGGAAGAAGCTCTCAGTGAAGAAACAGGTCTCATCAACCTGGAAACAAGGTCATCAGTTTGAAGCATATTAGTCAAAGATGTTTTACAAGCACTGACATGCAAGGGAAAGTAACAGTTCAGGACAGGTATGAGGTCTCACCCTCGCTGAAGTCAATTAATAAAGTCACCATAGTCCTAGGCCCGTTTTTGGCAGGCAGAAATCCAGTTTCTGACTTTCAGGCAAATCTCTGCAGTGGGAGAAGGTGGGGAAAGAGGAAACAGATCACAAAACAACATGATATAACATATTTCCTCTAAATGCTTCAACATGGAAAGACTGGTAAAGTTTTCCATGAGGTGTTAGTAAGTGTCTCAGTGAATAACCAAGGGAGCAGAAACAAAATTAAATCATGCCGGGGGCAACCAACAGGTTTTTAATTGTGGTTTGGTTGGTTGTTTTTTTTTTTTTAATTCCACTTTCTCATTTCACTCTGTATTAGGTAATTCGTTATCTAATTTAAAGCAGGTATTACGCGTTAGTCTCCACACTTTGCAGCTGGCATGTTTAGACCTTGTCCTTCATGCAATCTCTTAATTTGGCTGGCTGTGTTGTTTTGGCTGCTGGAGCAGAAATCCTTTGCTCCTGACTTTCAGAAAATCTGGATCCCTATTTCCCCTTGAAGCCAGTTGGAGCAGCTGGTGCACTGACTGGATAAGCAAGAGGACAGAAGCACTCAGAATCACAAATACCTTTGGAAAAAGTCTCTGAAAATGTTGTAGATACAATTCTTAATGTGTCAAAGAAAGTCTTTATGTTTGCAAGTGACTTACCTTAAAAATGACAT
Source organism: Ibidorhyncha struthersii (assembly GCA_013398815.1). Lineage (NCBI taxonomy): Eukaryota > Metazoa > Chordata > Aves > Charadriiformes > Charadriidae > Ibidorhyncha > Ibidorhyncha struthersii. The sequence continues at coordinate 139,574 of VZSZ01010147.1, forward strand.
GAAAAAATGCCTGTCCAGACTACACCATACCTTCCTCTTCTGCAAAGCTGGAGATGTTTCCTCTTGACTAAAAGAGCAGCTGTAAATGGAGAGTGAATGGGAAGATTATGTAAATTAAATTCCCTTCACTTGCTTTCTCTTTTAGGATTACCTCCACTTATGGCAGGGAGCCGAAGTAGGTGTAACTCACATGGGACCCGATCCAGTTCTCATGAAGTCAATGAGAGTCTTTCCACTGACTTTTATAGGCATTGGTTCCAGGCCACTGTGAGGAGCTGGAAGGTGTAGGTTAAAATATCCCTCTTGCGTTTCCTTTTACATATGCACAGTAACTCCCTTGCCCGTAGCTTGTTTCAGTAACACTTGTGTTTTTTTATCCAGGCTCTTTTGTATGCAGCTTCTATGGGGTTATTATGCTGAGGCTAGAGCAAAGCTTTGAAAGTCTGGACTTCTGGGGTTTAAAAGTCGCTGCTAGGTACCATTTGGTCAATTTTTATCTTGGGGCTTTCATTCAGTCCTATCCCATCCTGACAGTTAGTAATTCTACTTATTTTGGGGAGGTAAGACTTCTCCCCCAATCAAGATGAAAACCATTGCTACTAGGAGGTGCTGCTCCCAGAAGATGTCTCTTAATCTATGGTAAAACCCGAGACTCTTAAGTCTTATCTGACTCCCTGTCTCTGCAAAGCATTCTCTGCAGAGCCCTAATAAAATTCGTCCTCACACTTGTGCCTTGACAAAAATTGCCAGGCTGTTTGGTTTATTTATACAAGTATTTATAGAGTGTGACAGAACTGAGATGATGATAATAATCAGGTTTGACACAGCATGAGAAGCAAATGTGCAGAAGAAAGGAGTGGCTTCATCTGAGTTTCATCTCAAGTTTATCCAGATCCAGGGAAACTGTGGTATAATTTTCCCTCTGCCTTATGACCAACAGGACCTGCTACAAGCTTGTAATAACTCCCCCAACAAAGTGAGCTGACTAAGAGCTTGTTTATTTAGGTATCTGTGGCTACAAGTTAGAAACTGAGATGTAAACTGCAAAAATCAAGTCATTTAAGGGGAGAGGGGGGAGCATGGGGAGTTTTTCACCACTAAAACTGTTCCCACTGAGATCAATGGGACTTATTGCTGAAAAACCCATGTGGGAGATAGTCTGTCACCCAGGGGAACAACAGCCTGTTTAGTGACTGTGTGGGGAGCAGTCCTGATAGTTAGCAGTGATCTAGCCACAGAGGGCAGTGACCTTTCACAGACAGCATACCAAGACGCCCTTACATCTCCCAAAGTAGAGAGTGAACGCGTGGGAGGAAAATTCAACTTGATGTGGAAGCTGCTGAGCAGCCAAGAGGTCAAGTCTTACCTCAGCATCAGAGGGCAGTTTCCAGCTCCTTCCCTTGCACCATCTGCAAGAGCAAGCTAGAAGTGGCTTAGTCTGCCTCCAGATGAACCCAGCAATCACGAACCGAGAGACAAATATAGGCAATGAAATGTAGGCTCCTCACTCGTCTTTAGGAGATGGTCTGATTTTCCAAAGGATGAGTCTGTGGGTAGCTTTATGGGAATACTGCTTTTGATTAAAGAACAAATCAGTTCCCTGATGCAATCTTTACTCCATTGCAAAGTCCAAATGCTCAAAAATCAGATTTAGGTCCCTCTATTCCTCCTCCCCCCAAAAAATCAGTTGACAGCCTTAAAATCTAGGAATTCCTCTTTTTTTTTTT